>CAMZMU010000093.1:10970898-11317999 GCA_947311845.1 Poa pratensis | reverse complement strand
AGAAAATTGAAGTATTTCTATAGATACCCATATCCGTCGGAAAATATGTAAATATATCAACATGTTCACAAAAATATATGCTAACTACTTATGGCATAATGCAAACATATTTGAACATTCCAATTTGGTGAACATTTGGACACAATCTAAATGAACTTTATCTAACTACGGAGCTTCCTCTAGCTATGTGGAGTTGAATTTATTAAATGCTCAGTAATGTACTTCCTCTAATTGTGGACTTAAATTGAACATTTCAATTTGGTAAATATTTGGAGGTAATCTGGATGAACTTTCTCTAAATATGGAATTCAATTCATTAAATGTACATCAAACGTATTTAAATTTTTGAATTGGTGAATATTTGGACAAGAAACAAATGCACTTCCTCTAATTATGTGAAGTCATCAAAATGCTCAGAAAAAATGCTAACTGTTTATGTCGAAAAAACAAACATGTTTAGATATTTTGAATTGGTGATATTTGGACAAAAAACAGCTGTACTTCCTCTAATTATGTGGAATCTAACTTATTAAATGTTTAAATATTTTGAATTGGTGAATATTTAGAAAAAAAACAAATGCACTTCCTCTAATTGTGGACTTAAATTGAACATTTCAATTTGGTAAATATTTGGATGTAATCTGGATGAACTTTCTCTAAATATGGAATTCAATTCAATAAATATGCGTTTCCACTCATTATGGACTTAAATTAAATATTACTGAAAAATAGAAACATATTCGAACATTTCAATTTGCTAAAAAAATTGGAGATACTCTAAAATATATCAACATGTTCACAAAAATATATGCTAACTACTTATGGCATAATGCAAACATATTTGAACATTCCAATTTGGTGAACATTTGGACACAATCTAAATGAACTTTATCTAACTACGGAGCTTCCTCTAGCTATGTGGAGTTGAATTTATTAAATGCTCACGTAATGTACTTCCTCTAATTGTGGACTTAAATTGAACATTTCAATTTGGTAAATATTTGGAGGTAATCTGGATGAACTTTCTCTAAATATGGAATTCAATTCATTAAATGTACATCAAACGTATTTAAATATTTGAATTGGTGAATATTTGGACAAGAAACAAATGCACTTCCTCTAATTATGTGAAGTCATCAAAATGCTCAGAAAAAAATGCTAACTGTTTATGTCGAAAAAACAAACATGTTTAGATATTTTGAATTGGTGAATATTTGGACAAAAAACAGCTGTACTTCCTCTAATTATGTGGAATCTAACTTATTAAATGTTTAAATATTTTGACTTGGTGAATATTTAGAAAAAAAACAAATGCACTTCCTCTAATTGTGGACTTAAATTGAACATTTCAATTTGGTAAATATTTGGATGTAATCTGGATGAACTTTCTCTAAATATGGAATTCAATTCAATAAATATGCGTTTCCACTCATTATGGACTTAAATTAAATATTACTGAAAAATAGAAACATATTCGAACATTTCAATTTGCTAAAAAAATTGGAGATACTCTAAATATATCAACATGTTCACAAAATATATGCTAACTACTTATGGCATAATGCAAACATTTGAACATTCCAATTTGGTGAACATTTGGCCACAATCTAAATGAACTTTATTATCTAACTACGGAGTTAAAATTAATAAATGCTACATCATGCATTCTCTAACTATGAAGTTAAATTAAAAATTTATGTCGAAATACAAGCATATTTGAACATTTAATTCACTAAGTATTTGGACATACTCTAGACGAAAAATTTCGACGGATTTCAACATTTCAAATTACAACGGGTGCAGCGTGCCGCCGCGCCTAATTTCACTAGTTTTATTCCAAACTTTGTAATGATAATGCTTGAGCTTACGTTCCTCCCGAGTCGCATTCAGGACGGGTCAAGGGGGGCACCGACCATGAAAGCGACGTCTATGTGTAAGACTGTGAGGTGAGTGTACGAGAACATCCTTAGTGTTCGCTGTCAACTTAGCGAACCATCACCAAAACTAGAGGTCTATGCGCGGGCTTCGCCGCGCCCGTGGGCTTTTTTTATTTTAATTATTTGTTTGCAAAACTGCTGAAGTGGAGAAACCGTCCGAATTTCAGAAATTGTTCCAGTTTTCGAATAGTTTAACTTTTTTGAGTCCTTTTGACGTCTACGAAATACGCAAATTTGGGAGGCTCGTGGGAATTTGAAATTTGAATTTTTGTCGTACATATTTATTTTCTTTTCCCATATGGAAATTTGATATATTTGTCATTTTATTGTGCGGGCACAGTTGAAATTTTTTGGCTTGCATTATTTAGAGTTTTTGCAGAATTATATGGAAATTTTGATCTATTTGTTTCCTTTTGTGGGCATGTGTGAATTTTTTTTAAAAATTTAGTTTTTTTTTTGTTTTCATTTTGAATTGTAAGTAACAATTTAAATGTATAATTGTTATTTGGAGTTACAGATTGGAGATTGGAACGTATGTGTGTTTTTTTGTTTGAATTTTAGAATGTTTGTTTGAATTATGTGGAATTGTTTTGGAATATTTTTTTGCAAAAAGTTTGAATTTCTTTTGGATTTTTTTTTGCAAAATTGTAAATTTATTTATGCTGTGCCTAATTTTTTGTTATAGTTTTTTTGTGTCGAAAGTTTGATATTTGGAAATTTAGGAAATTTTCACATATTATTTACATTAGGAGATGTAGAATTGAATGTATTTTTTTAAGGAAAAATTGTTTTTTTTAGTTTGTATTTGAATTGTAGCTTGGAATATGTAAGTTTTAACATTTTTTTTGTAGTTGATGATATATTGTTTGTATTATTTGGAAGTGTAATTTTATTTTTTTGGAATTATTTTAAAATCGTATGGATAGTTTGTTTTCTTTTTTGTTTGAATTTTAGAATGTTTGTTCGAATTATTTGGAAGTGTGTTAGAATCTTTTTTTAGAATCTTTTTTTGGAAAAATTTGGAATTTTTTTACTATTTTTTTTTGAATGGTTGGGTTTTGGGGATATTGGAAATTCGTTAAATTTAGGATTTTTTTGCCTTTTTTTTGTATTAATGGGTGGAAAATTTGTTTTTTTTTTGTGGTGTAGGTTGTTTTGAATTGTAGGTAGGAATATTTTTCCTGTAATTGTTGTTATGTTGTTCGTATATTTTTTTTAATTGTAAATTAGAAGATTTATATATTTTTAGAGTTTTTAACAATTTTTGTTATTTGGAGTTACAGATTGGAACGTATGTGTTTTTCTTGTTTGAATTTTAGAATGTTTGTTTGAATTATTTGGAATTGTTTTAGAATCTTTTTTTTGCAAAAATTTGGATTTTTTTTATGGAATTTTTTTTTCAAAAAAAAAAATCTAACAGGTGGCCCCTGTGACGTCACGCTGACGTCGTGGGGGATGGATCTGGCCGGAGCTGCCCGCGGCGGCGACGTGCTCGCCGGCGACGCTCCGGCGGGCTCTGGGACGCGCGCGTCCGCGCGTTCGACGCGCCTCGCCGCGGGGATGCCGGAGGTGGCGGCGCCGCCTCCTAATAGTCGCCGGAGAGCCGCGCGGCCTCGTGAATGCGGCGGAGGACGGCGAGGTCTTGTACAGAGATTCCGGCGCCCGTGGAGCCTCCCAGCACGCGGCCGTCGGCGAGGATGAAGATGGCGCAGCGGCGGATCTCGCCGTGCCGTTCGATTCGCTCGGGGAGGACTGGTGCGGCGGGGCGGCGCGTCGGCGCCGACGCCGATTTCCGGCGGCGCGGGAGATGAAGGAGAGAGGTCCGGTCAGTTCCGCTGAATTGCAAAAAGGTCCCCCGCAGAGGAAAAGCTGGAATCCATGCGAATGTCGGGAAATGGGGGGGGGGGGTTTGCAAAAGAGAGTGGCGACCGGGTGGGCGACCGGCTGCGCGCGCGGTGACCGGCGGGTGACCGGGCGACGTGGCAGCCTCCGATTGGTCTAAATAGAGATGAACAGTGCGCGGGGGGGTTGGGTTGACGTGGAGCGAATCCTGGCCGTCCGTCGCGCGGATCGGACGGCCAGGGATGGGGGGCGACGTGGAAGGCTGAGGGAGCAGCGATTCTTCCAGCTTTTATATATAGGTAAATGTTTACCGGAAAAAGGTTTTTGAAAAATATTCGTGGTGAGGCTATGCTTTGTAGGCTTGTACACGAAAGTTAGACGAACTCATTACTCATGTATTAATTTTTTTATACAATGCGGTAGAGGATTCCCCTACAGCGATTTTTATTTTGAAATAATAATAATAACCCAAATATGTGTCCGAGTGTCGACGTACCGGGAACGGGGGTTCCCCCTACTCCGTGCGCGCGAGCCCGGGCCGCAGGCGAAGGCCGAATCAATAACAAAGTGAAGACAAAGGAAGACCCCGGGAAGCCTGTCGCGGGGACCGCCCGGGGAAGAGCCCTGACACCCCGGAAGCTGGACACACTCAACGTGGCGCACGGTTCCTGCTCCACAGCCCGGGAAGGGTTGCTTCGCATGGAAGGAAAGCGTGGCTGGCGTCACGGACAAGACCGCACGCGCCTCCTGCTGGGCGCAGGCGGGACAGCGACAAGACCTCGCGTGCAGGCCGCCCGACACAAGCAATGCGCTCGGCGTGACGCAGGAACACTCGACAAGACTCGACCCGCCGTCGCTTCCGCCTCGGTGGACGGGGCGGCATGGAGGGCAGCGCGGCATGGCGCGGCCACGATGGAGGTCGGCGACCGCCACCTTGGCTCGGGCTCGACGCGTGCCCAGCCTCGGTGGCACACTGCAGCATAGACAACTGTGGGAGCCCCTTGGCATATAAAAGGAGGTCCTGAGCTATGCTAGCGAGGAGAAGAAAGAGCAGTAGAGAGAAAACCCTAGCTAGCTTTCCTCTTAGGCTCGGGGGCTGGAAGAACGAACCCCGTGAACCTCCTTGGGTTAGTTCTTCCTTCAACCACCGGAGTGTGAAGGTCCTTGGGTTTTCACCATTGTAATCCACCACCACCACCATCACCGCAATACAGTCAGACAAGCAGGACGGGTGTTACGCGGCGACGCGGCCTGAACCTGGGTAAAATCCTTGTGTGCTTTGTGTTCAGAGCGGGAACCTGACTCGGAGCACCTCGCGCCCTCCTACCGAACAAATAGGGGGTGCTCGGCATCCCCGGTGTCTGCGTTCTATACGCGACATCTGGCGCGCCAGGTAGGGGCCGCTCGTGTTCTGTTTCGGGAGCCCACGACTCACATGGCACCATACCACGCCACGCTGGGGGTTGGAGCTAAACCGCGGGCGGAACCCGGCGGGAACTCGACTGGTGCTCTCCCCCGAGGGATCGGTGGCGTCATGGCAGGACTTGTGCGCACGGGTCGCTCAATCGATCCAGGGTAAGTACTTGCGCCTCAGATCGATTAGCGACCTCGGCTCGGTGGTGCAGGCCCGGCGAGACCCTTCGGGGATTCACGCTACGGTTTTGGCACACCTTGAGCCACATCCCCGATGCCCCTGACATGGTGGTTATCCGAGCGTTCCCGTCGGAACGTGCGTGATATCCGCATGTTAGAGAAGCTCGGAAGCCGTGACGTCTACACCACGTCTGAACTGTACGCCCTGGCGGACAAGTGCGCTCGGATGGAGGAAGGAAGGCTCTCCATCCTGCCCTCGGAGGTAGCCAGGACAGAAGACCGTAGGCGTGACGAAGCAGCGGCGGTGCGGCGGGGATCCCGCGTGGCCCGGCAGGAACCCCATCCCTCCTGTCGAGATGCGGGGATACCCGTCGGCAAGGGAGGAAGACGCGCAAGGGAGATGCCCGTGCCGTGGTGCCCCATGCATGACACTGGGACGCACGACATACGCGAGTGCCGCGCGATACGCGACCTCGCCGACCTCAGAAGGAAGCACCGGGCGGGAGCAGGAGGTGCGGGCTCGGGGACACGGTGCCACGCCTGCGACCTACCCGGGCACTACGCCAGAACTGCCCTGCCGGCGCGACCATCAGGGGACTGGCCGCAGGAGGCGGCGCCAGCAAAGCGCGGGAAGGGGGAAGAAGGACCGCCACGAAACCAAGGGGCCCCTGAGCTCGGGGACGAGGAGCGCCCCCGGAAGCTCGGGCGTTCCGAGCGCAAGCCAAGGCCGGGCCGGGGGCGCCCGGCCCCACTGCGACGAGCTGGAGCCACCCAAGAAGGCCGGAGACGGGCTTACCCGAGTGTAGCCTGATGTATCCTTTGGAAAGTTGATTCTCCTTAGCGCTGAATAAACTGTGCTTCCGCGATATCTTTGAATCACCTCTCCCATCGAACGTCTCACTTCCCGCACGAGAAACATGGTCACGAACCTAGGCCGGGGCGGATAGGGCCTTCTCACCCGAACTCGGGGCTAAGGTGAACCCAACTCGAGGAGTGGGCATCAACAGCACCCAAGGGAGAGACCCGCGCCTAGGTTCCGGGTGAGCAGATGCCTCGTAGAAGTCGAGGCGTAAGATGGGGCAAGAGTTTTTTGTGTGAACACAGCAACTTGGGGATACTCGGCCCGCGCCGAGGAGCTCGGGAACCCTCTCGGTTCCCGGGATCAGCAGAATGTCGGTCGAAACTCCAGCGAAAAGCTAAGTGTTTCTGCTCAAGGGACAGTCCTCCCACGTCTAACAGATGTCCTGCCTTTTCCCCTGGGAAGGGGGTTAATTGCTGGCGGCGAAGCCTGAGTGAAGAAGGGACGTTCAGCGGGGAGATAGTCCACGAAGGTTTGCTCAGGTCCGGCCCTGGGGACCTTCGCCGGGATGAATCGCCAATGAACGGAGCGACCCTTGTGCGGAGACGCAACTCGAGGAAGGGCAGCTGGATCCGGACCAGCGCTTCCCTGAGCCGTGTGACGACGCACAAGGGTACCCCAAAACACAGGGAGAACCGCGCCAACAGTAATTAATACCCCGACCGAAGGGAAAATGCAGAGATCATTACCAGAGGACCTAGCGAACACAAGGGACTGTTTGCAAACTATTACATAACCTATCTGGGATAGCTACTGTTTATTACACAGTAAGTACTAAGGTAAAGGCGGGAGCCGGGGGCCGAGGAGACTCAGTTCCTCTGTAGCCTCGCCCTCACTTGCTCGACAACCGGAGCTACGGTGCGTTGCGCCGCCACGCGGTCCTCGTCCTGGTCGAAATCCTCGAAGGTCGAACGGGAAGAGGGGCGCTGACGTGGGCCTACCTAACGGGTGCCCCACTATGAAGATACCTGGTGCACGCAAGGACAAGGGCCAGCCGGTGGCCTACTAGAAGACGACGATCAAGGCCCACAAAGGGAGCCCAAGAAACCAGAGTACGCCCCAAGGCAGGCGAAACTTGAGTCGGTAGAACCTACCATACCTGTAAACCTAGTCGGTTGCGAACTCCCGAGACCCAACCTCCTTTATAAAGGCTGGGAGGGCCACCGATCAAGGACGCGCTCATATTCCACCACCAAAACCCCGGCGAGATCGACATCTCGCCGGGATCGCCATTATGAACGTCCTCAACCTCGACACCAGGCCCTACTCCCGCGGCTACTACACTACGAGTCCGACGTTTGACGACTTCTTCAGCGACGCCGAGGCCGCACTCGCCGCCTTCCGACCGCACGGCGACAAGCGCCTCGAGAGGCTCACGCTCTTCCTGGCGGCAGGCGCGTACCGCCTCCCCGACCGCGATTACAAAGTGTTTCGCGGCGAGGCCGAACCGGAGGACGACGCAAGGGTCGCCGGCCTCCTCACTGTGCCAGCCGCGTCACGGCTGAATGAGCTCATCATCACCTGCGAGATTAAGCACTACGAAAGGCAGTACTTCCCGCCGCTGGCTTCGCTGCCGTGCGCCGCAAGGCTCCGCGTGCTGGAGCTCTCTCTGCTACCTCGAGCCCCCGTCCACGGGAGGCCTGGCTTTCCGGCGCCTGACAGATCTGACGCTGCGCAACTGCACTCTCCTGGAAGGGTACCTCCAGGTTGTGGTCGACGCCGCGCCGGCTCTCACCAGCCTGACGCTGGTGGACGTCAGTTACAAGCCACGTTCTGCCAAAAGGAAAAGGTCTAGCTTCATGCACATGTCAGACTGCTTCGGGCTACCCCTCCGCCTCCGCTGCCCGACGGTCACCGCCTTGGTGCTCAGGACCTATGTCAACGAGAAGGAGCTCCAGGCGTCCACCGATGTTGGCATCGAGCTCGACATGCCAAGACTGCGCTCCTTCCGCTACCAGGGATACCCGGTCAAGCTCTCGCTCACATCGCCCGCACCGGAGCTCGCGCAAGTCGACCTCGACGACACTTGCCATAACCATAGGCACCACATCATGCCCGCGACACGCGTGCTCACGAGCTTCTCCAGCACAAGGGTCCTCAAGTTGCGCCTCATCAACGTCGAGGAGATGGTCGCTGACGGGGTCATCCTGCCCACGTTCCCCAACCTCGTGCTCCTTGAACTGGACAGCAAATTTGGGTACAGGAACAGTAAAACCGCGGTGGCGGTTGTGGGGTTGCTCCGCTCCTGCCCGGTAATGGCCGAGCTCCGTCTCAGGTTAGACATGCAGTATGACTACTTCTACGAGCAGAAGACAAAGGATGCGGTCGGTGGCCCCTTTGCCGAATCCATGGGCCGATTCGAGAGGCTAGCTTCCATGTCCACTGCGCATCGCAATGCCGTGGAGCTCGGCGAGGTCTCAGAGATCCCGGCGGCCTTGACCAGCAACTGCACATTCAGCTGCCTGGAGACGAGCCTGCGGAAGGTGACACTGCAGTTCAACGCTAAGGAGGTAAACTGCTTCCAAGTGCAGCTCGCCAAGTTTCTAGTGGAGAACGCCATGGTTCTTGAGGAGATGCACATCGAGGACGGGAGCCAGTTCTGGCCGGACCACCTCCGCAACAAGGTGACGAGATGGAGGGCTGAGTCGTTCCGGAGGAAGAACCTGCCGGAGACAGCCGCCGGCTTTCGAGTGTACCAGCTGGCTGCCCCTGTGGTAGCTTCCAAGGAAGGAACGTGGTAAATCTCATTTTAGGACGGCCTGACCTGTGTTTCCCTTCATCAATAATTGAAGCTCTGTGTTTCCTTTCAATAATTAATAATCGATTATTGGTCGTAGGCCAATGGCAAACATTTTCCACAACATTCTGGATATATAGTTGATCGAGTTTATTTCCAGAACATGTTGATATATTGTAATAATTCATAATTCTTGTGTCGCAAATCTTGTTACCATCCAAAAATATATGATATCTATGAGATCCTATAGTGCTCTCTAGAGAAAAATTGTTATATCCCGCATTTAATAATAGTGGAATAATATTTGTGTCTTCAGAGCGTTGTTTGTTTCTCTCGAATTGAGGGGCTTTCTACTCTTTGCACTCAGGACTTGTCCTAGGTTTTTTTTAGAGAGACTTGTACTAGGTTGGGGGTGAAGCTGTATTTGTATATATGTTGAATGCATATGTTTCCTTCTATGGTTGTTCCCTTCTATGGTTGAGCAACTACTCTTATAATTAGTACTGAGTGGTGCTGAAGTGCACGCTGATTTTGATCACGTTTAGGTGTGCTAATTCTCCAACAAAAACTTAGCTAAGTTGCCTGCTTCATGATTGAAACACCTCTTCTCGTGGAGAAAGCTGCACAATGTGAAGTTGCTTATGCGAGATGCGATCTTCTAAATAACATAACCATATTGACCCATCGTCTTCCTTCCAATATCTTCCACGACCAACTTACAATCAGACTCCACATGAATTTTTGGGATCATCCGCGAGGCATGGCGCCCATGCCTCGCAACATGCCAAAGCCTCCAAACTTGTTGGGTGCGTGATCCATGAAATACCATTGTTGATGCTCCAGGGTAGTTGTCATTGATAATTTGCTATCACGACAGATGGCACTTCCCGCCCCTCTACTGCTTGTACGTGCCACTGCTGCATCAACATTGACTTTTACCTAATCCTCCAGCGGCCGGATCCGCCTAGCATGGCCGCTCACAGCTGGTTGGTGACTTTTGTCTTTTGTTTTTTTGTTTTTAGGAGGGATGCTTGGTGACTATATATTTCCCGGAGACGGACCTACTGAACTCCGAGGTAGGATCAGCACCTTCTCAGGTGTGGAGAGCTTTACATGAAGGTGTACAAGTTTTGAAACAAGGGCTGATCAAAAGGATTGGATCGGGTGAGCAAACTGATCCATGGAATGATTAGTGGCTTCCAAGAGATGGTATGTTGAGACCTATTGCATGCATTGCTGCCGAGCCACCTGCCCGGGTTGCTGATTTCATAGAAGCTACCTCGGCAACGTGGAACAGGGAGAAACTTCAGAACTACCCTACTGCCGATGGATGTCGAAACAATCCTCCAAATCCCTTCGAGTCATCGACGGCAAGAGGATTTTTGGCCATGGCACTATGATCGCAAGGGTATCTTTCCATTCGCTCAGCATACAGAATGCTTGTGAACACCAGGGAGAAGAGAGAAGCTTGGTTGGAGGGCAGGTCAGCTGGCTCCAACGTCAAGCTGGTGGCGAAGGAGTGGTCTGCACTTTGGCATGTCCAGGTTCCATCGAAAGTGAGGATGTTTCTGTGGAGGCTTGCAAAACAGTCGCTGCCCACAAACGACGTCCGTCAGCATCGCTACATGACTGACACCGATTGCTGCACTCTGTGTGGAGCTGCAGATTCTTGGAGGCATGCCTTACTAGACTGCACCATGTCTTGGTGTGTCTGGGCTCTAGTTAACGAAGAAATAACGGAGCACATGAGCAGGTCTGAGGAAGGAGATGCCCGGCTGTGGTTAACCAACATGATTGAGACCCTCAGCCCGGATGATCAGGTGCGTGTGTTTGTGATCCTTTGGGCAATTAATATGGCACGCACGCAGGAAAGCTATATATGAACAGCTGTTCCAGAGCCCGTTGTCTACTCATCTGTTTGTGGAGAGATTTCTAGAGGATCTGACACAAAGCAGTGAGAGAAAGGTCAAGCCAACGGCGCCGGCGCATGGCCCGAGCGTGCTGATTTGGATCCCTCCTCCTCGAGGGATGGTCAAAATCAACGTGGATGCTGCAGTGGGCAAGGGAATAGACCAAGGATCAGTAGCTGCTGTCGCTAGGTCTGATTCTGGGGTTTTTCTGGGAGCATCAGCAGTGGTCATGACTGGTAAAACGGATCCCGAGACTTTGGAGGCGCTTGCTTGCCGAGAGGCAATTGCCCTGGCACGTCATATCAACACCCGTCGAGCTAGAGTGGCGAGTGATTGTCTGTCCGTGATCAAGAACCTTGAGCCAGAAGTGTTATTCTAGATGTTCCTGGCCGCCAAGTGTGCTGTATGCCTGTATTCCAAAAGTCATTGAAGTTTAAATAGGGGGGGGGGGGGGGGGGGGGGTTATCTCAAAAAAAAAAATCGTCCATGTAAACCCCTAAAAAATCCGTAAAGATTCTACTGCAGCCGCGCACATCCATCTAGTCGATCGCACCATCACCATGGCCGCTGCCGCAGACCGTCTCTCTGCCCTCGCCGACGATCTTCTCCAGCGCATCCTGTCCTTCGCGCCGTCGAGGGAGGCCGCGGCATCCTCCATTCTCTCGCGCCGCTGGCGTCCGCTATGGCGCCACATGAGTGTTCTCAACCTCGACACCAGGCCCTACTCCGCCAACTCAGACCACGGCTACTACACTCCTAGCTTTGACGCCTTCTTCCACGAAGCCGAGGCCACACTCGCCGCCTTCCAACTGCACCGCGGCGACGGCAGCACGTGCCTCAAGAGGCTCACGCTCTTCCTGGTGGTAGGCGCCTACCGCGCCCCCACACAGGGTACCACATTAGGGAACGCGACGCTGCGCCGGAAGACGACGCAAGGGTCGCCGGCCTCCTCACCGGCCCCGCCGCGTCCCAGCTGGAAGAGCTCATCATCGCCTGCGAGCATCACTATGAAAGACAGTACTTCCCGCCGCTGGCTTCGCTGCCGTGCGCCGTGACGCTCCGGGTGCTAGAGCTCGACCGCTGCTACCTCGAGCCCCGTCCCGGGCCTGGCTTTCCCGCGCCTGACGGATCTTACGCTGCGGGATTGCACTCTCCTGGAGGGGTATCTACAGGTGGTGGTCGACGCCGCGCCGGCTCTCACCAGCCTGGCGCTGGTGGACGTCAGTTACAAGCCGCTGTGTTCCGCAAAAAAGTTCAGCTTCATGCACATGTCGGACTGCTTAGGGCTGCCCCTCCGCCTCCGCTGCCCCACGGTCACCGCCTTGGTGCTCAGGACCTATCGCGACAAGGATGAACTCAGGACATCCACGGATGTCGGCATCGAGCTTGACATGCCAAGCCTGCGCTCCTTCCGCTACCAGGGATACCCGGTCAAGCTCTCGCTCACATCACCCGCTCCAGGGCTCGCACGAGTCGACCTCGACGACACTCGCCGTGAGCACTACATAGAGTCTGCGCCACGCGTGCTCACGAGCTTCTCCAACACGAGGGTCCTCAAGATGCGCCTCACTAGCATCGAGGACATCGTCGCCGACGGGGTCATCCTGCCTAATTTCCCCAACCTCGTGCTCCTTGAGCTGGACGGCGAATTTGGGTACAGAAACTGCAAAACCGCGGAGGCTGTGCTGGGGCTGCTCCGCTCCTGCCCAGCAATGTCCAAGCTCCGTCTCAGGTTAGACATGCAGTATGACTACCACTATGAGCGGAAGACAAAGGATCCGGCTGGAGGCCCCTTTGCCGAGTCCATGGACCGGTTCGAGAGGCTAGCTTCAATGTCCGCTGCCCATCGCAGCGCCGTGGAGCTCAACGAGGTCTCGGAGATCACGGCGGCCTTGACCAACAGCTGCGCATTCCGCTGCCTGGAGACAAGCCTGCGGAAGGTAACGCTCCAGTTCAAGGCCAAGGAGGTCAACTGCTTCCAGGTGCAGCTCGCCAAGTTCCTTGTGGAGAACGCCATGGTGCTCGAGGAGATGCACATCGAGGACGGGAGCCAGTTCTGGTCGGACCACCTCTGCCACAAGGTGACGAGATGGAGGGCTGAGTCGTTCCGGAGGAAAAACCTGCCGGAGACAGCCGCCAGGTTTCAGGTGCACCAGCTGGCTAACCCTGTGGTAGATTCTAAGGAACCCAGCTGGTAAATTTAGGACTGCATGATCTTGAACTGCGTGTAATAATGAGAAATAATTGATAGCTCTGTGTTTCCCTTCAATAATTAATAATTGATTATTAGTCGTAGTACACTGGCATAAACCTTCTCAAAGAGAGATGGACACTCATTGCAAACATTTTCCACAACATGCTGGATATATAATTTCATCTGGAGCTCCGGAGTTTATTTCCAGAACATGCTGATATAGTGATATATACACCGTATTACCGTGTGTGCTCCGGAGTGCTGGATGATCGAACGAGTTTATCCCCAAACATACTGGTACACCGTGTGGCTTTGGTCTTTTCTCTTATCAAATTGCAGAAAAGTCGGCAATAAGAGTAAAAACGTACATCTTGCAGTCGTGCACATCGACTTGGGCTCCGAAAGTTCCAACAACGTTGGCCGGTAGCGTTTCATGCTGGACAAAGTGCAAATTTAGAAGGTGGTCAACACACGATACAGAAATTTTATTAACAAGATAAGACTTTGTATGACTAAGATATTAAGGTACTCTAATATATGCTCATGCGTACTTCCAACTTTAGAGGCTGCGAAGAAGCGATGTGGTTACATTGTTTATATTCTCCCAGATTATGTTGGGATATAACTGAAACCTTACATAGTTTTTAATTATGAAGTTTCAGGACCTCCCTTGGATCTTAAAACACCTAAAACAACCTTACAAAAAGGAGGAATATATTTCATAGTCCCGTTTATTTGGAACCTAATAATATCGGGACACTACAAGCCATGTATCGCCAAGCACTTTATTTCAGAGGAAAGAGAGGTGAATAATACCACCTGCTAGCAATGAAAACTATGTAAACTCACCTTCCACAGGTCTCTAACAGAATAAGCAGATGAACCATCAAGGCCTACATCTGGCAATGTCATCGTGATATTAACCGTCTCCGAACAACGATTCCATAATGTAACAGCCAAACGGTTACCAGAGAGGGGTCCAGCCCAGACCTGCAAAACATTTGACATATTATGAGTTTGGCATAGGGGATGCACTGGTGCATATGTGCATGAAACGTTATGAACAGGTGCATTTATAACATAGTAATTTCATCTGAAGCTGCTAAATCACCTCACGGCATCCACCTTTTCCTTGACTCAAAATTTTTCTTCCTTGAACTCCAAGAGAATCTGCAGAAAAAGAAACATGCTTAACTCAATGGATTTGTAACTACAACAGTAAATAGATAAATGGTTCTACCGTGTGAACAAAAAAGTATATGTCAGAAAGCTTAAGCAGAAAAAACACAATCAGCTAGTTGGGAAACAAATGTTGATGTTGACATGATGTTTCTTTTGGATAACATAACCTCTACAAGAGGAATACATAAATGTTGACTGGCCAACTCAATGCTCACGAGAGTCAATACAAACCATACAAGAAAAATGAAAGCAAATTCTTAAGATTCATCGATGGTTTAAACAACTCACATGAAGATACCTACATGAGTTGGTGCAAAATGATTTCTAAAGACCAGTTAAGATGACAACAATACATGGAAATTTTCCACCACCAAGAAAGGTCACTTTCTCTGCGTAAACTACGAGGGAATACTGCTTTAAAGTTTTGTCATGACGACATACTATAGAGAGAAGTACAAAGACAGGATTCTAAGCAATACCTTGGTTTACTTGAATTACTTCTTTGTTGCTCAATATTTCCGTTGTTTCTGAAGTCATATTTCTGACATCACAACCAATTAAGAGAGGTGCCTGAAACATGACCCGGAAGGGTATTTGTTAGTCAGCGCAACAAAATGAAATAGTAGATAATGTGCCTCCACTGATCAGCTTGTGTTTTACCTGCATTATGCAAGCACAAAGTGATTGTAATACTAACTTATCAAGAACGAATGAGCCAAATTGTTAGCCCTACACAAATTTGTGCGGCCGAAACGAATAAATTATGTTCATTCTACAGATTCCTCTATTGTAGTATCCTAAATTTGAAGGCCATGAGCTCTGAGGTTTTGGCTACCGTATGAACTTTATTTACAGTAAAATTACCGGAAGAGATTTCCAATTAAATATTAAATTGTTATTTTGGGTTGAAAATACATAGTGTAAGAACCATTAAACCAATGCAATGCCGTCTCGGTTGATAGCATGTCAAATCAATTGAGAATCAAGATACTAACAATTTACCAATGATTTGATGTTTATATTCAGAATTTTCCAAATATTTTCAGCTTGTCAGCCCATTCACCGGGTGTATTGGGAAATGAGGTCGCTGGCAGTAACCGGAAATACCGCCTAGTAAACCAAACACACATGGCACAAAATCCTAGAAGAACATGAAGTTTAAAATAACTCTTTAGCTTGCCCGTTGGACCACAAACACTAGATAAGTGAAGGGATGAATGCAATGAGGCCATAAGCCATTGACACAAATCCTAGTGATTACGGATTCGCTCAGCTAATTTTTACCTTCATGAGTGCCCAGATGCTGAAATGTGCACGGTACTCAGCAGAAGTCATGCCACCATTTCCAACTTCCAGCATGTCTGGGTCTGGCAAAAATGAGTAGATTGAGTAATAGTGTAAGCATTTATTTTAGAGTTTCTTGCAACATGACGAAAGATAGTACTCTTCACTAACATAATTACCATTCCATCCACCTGGTCCAGCATATGATGCCCACTTGTTATTCTTATCAGCAATGTCAGTCATGCTAGTTTTAAACATAAAACAGACAAGTCAATTTCATAGCATATCAGCAAACTGGTATAAGCTTTGTTTCAGGAAGGAGAACGGATTACCTTTTCCATGTATCCTCTATATCATCTGTTGTACGCCAACTGTTTCCAACTTTTCCAGCCCATAAAGCTGGATCATCCTGGCCCCTAAGAGAACACGCATACTTAAATTCAATAAGGTTGGGGGTTGAGCACGACATAGAACTGCTACTTCTTTCCCAGGAATTGACTGGCATACCATTCACATAGAGAGTAGAATATCTTGCGACCAGTTGAATTTAGAGCATCACGCATTGGAGGGTACCTGAGATTATGACATGATTAAAAATTTTAGCATTAAAATTAGAAGTAACAGTTTTGTAAAATCCTGTGGCCAAGACAAATGAGAGCTATGTGACCTGACCTTTCCTTTGGGTTTATTCCGAGATTGTAACAGTTGTCATACTTTAGATAGTCAATACCCTGGACAAAAAACACTCAGAAAATATGTTCTAAGAATGTTTCTTCACAATGTTGTGCAGCAACTCTTTCATGCATCAATGATTACTAGTATGTGACTGCTTCTAGCTCATACCCATGAAGCAAAAAGGGCAGCATCGTCGTTTTCATGACGGAGTGATCCTGGTCGAACTTGACAAGTAAACTCCCTGAAAGCTTTCACTTGTTATTATATTTTTTTGTTATTTGTTTAATCTTGACCATTATACAGTAAGAACCAAAAAGCTAGAAAGTTAAATCATCTATAGCTGGACAACTTACCCAGCATCAGAGTAGATACCAAGTTTTAGACCTTTTCCATGCACATAGTCCGCAAGCGATTTGATTCCAGAAGGGAAAGTCTTTGGATCAGGTAGCAGTTGATCCTATATGTTACAGGAAATGGTCTATTAAGAATGTACAGATGCATTGACGATGTGTGTACTTTTGAAAGCATAAATGAGATTACTGCAATGCCATAAATAGTTTTTGTTGGGTAACCGATCAATCATAATGCCTCATATAGCGCAATGGAAATAATGTACTTTTTAACGAAAAACATCACTTTACAAATAGTTGTATGGATACCTAGGAGAGTTCACGAAAATACACCAACTTCCAAAAAACAGGGCTCTAGAAAAAAACAGATTTATTGGAAACAAACTGAGAGCAGACAAGAGTTTCGAAATGTTGCAAAGATGAACCAAGTATAGACTATAGAACACCTTTCTGGTAACTAAGATTTTGCAAAATGAATGTAGAGAGGATGGGACCACTACGCAAGATTTCAGATCACATGCATCGATGTCTACTTGTTCAGTTATCATCAACACAAGGAAATCTAAGATTTCTATGGACGTGCGCAAAATAAAACATTTAGCAACTGCAACGAAAAATATTATTTATATCACTTGTGTTCAAGCTTCAACATGATACTCCGAGACAAAATATGGTACAAGTATCAAAACATAAAGGGACAATGCCATTAGGAAAAACTTATTACAGTACCTTATTTCCTCGTTTCACATAGGACCAACAGTCATCTGAAAAGGAAGGACAAACATAGCTTGAGACAGCACATAAAACTTCATGTGGCCCAACAATAGATATATATTAGTGACAAGCCAAGTACGAACCGATGTTCACATAGTTGAATCCCAAATCAGCCAGGCCCGTGGAGACCAACGCATCAGCTGTTTCAAAACAGAGCGAAGAACCTTTAGAATTGCCTGCCTGAGTAAACTCTACTCTGAACTCTAGAGAACACATTCGTCACATATCACCGGCAAGCACCAATATATAGAACACATTCGTCACATATAACCAGAGCAAGGCACTAGTACGTACTATGTGCATACAATGTGACACTTGAACGGGTCTAATGCCTATCTCGTTTGAAGGGGTAAAACTGTACCCAGGTCTCGCAGACACCATCTAATGCGGATATCGACACAAACTTGCAACAGATGGTTTCCAATTTGCGATGGGGAATTGCAGATTTAGCAAAGGATTGTTTACGGGGATCCCGCGGGCGAACCTGTCTCGCGGATGAGCGTCTCGTTGATGTCGCAGGCGAAGAAGTTCCAGCTGTTCCACCTGCACGCAGCGCCCGCACGGTGATTTTAGTCAACTCAGATTTCGACCGCGGAACGGACAGGCGAAACAGAGGAAGCAAGCCGCAGCAGCGGAGGAAGGTGAGGAGCAGAGTTATTACCCCATCTGCGGCGTGAGCGCGAGGCCGTTGTTGAGCTGCAGCCTGCCGTAGTTGGAGGTGTCGTAGAGGCGGCGCAGCGCGGCGGTGGGGAGCGGCGCGATGCGCGGCGCCCTCGCCGCCGCGGCCACTGTCGGCCCCGAGGCGCCCGGCCACCTTGCCCCGGGCGGCGCGAGGAGTAGGAGGAGAAAGAGGGAGAGGAAGGGCGAGGTCGCCATTTTCCGCTTGGCGATGCTTCTCGCGCAGGCTGCTCCGAATTTGAAGCCGTTCGGCGGTGCGGTGCGGGGTAGGGGAGACGGGCCGGCGACGTCTGTGCAGCTGCCGGTGGAAGGCGTGAGTATGACGCTTGGCCCCATCGATCTGTCAAGGCGCGCAAAATTTGGGCCCACTTATGGATAAGGATTTATTACGGGTAAACATACGTGTCAGCGCTGTAGGTCCATTGACGGCAAACGACCGCCATAATGTGCTGATAGATATATAATCAGAATTTTCATTCTCGACAATCACGGGTTAATGGCAATGGGTAGGTAACCTGTGTCCATTTCCTTTTTTTTTTTTTGAGGAAAGGATCTGATTCATATAACAGAGAACTTAGCACAAATTACAAGCAAGTCCAAAGAGAAAAGAAAATTACAAACGGACCCCTGCAAAAAGCACATAGCACCCTGAGAACCCTGGAGAAACCTCAATCAGATCCTTCGTCCGCTCCCAAGACGCCTAGGCGCCGCCGCCGTCGCCGTACCGCAATCCACCGTGGAGAGAGCGTCGCCCCTCTTTGAAGAAGACCGCAAAGCTCGTCCGCCGCTGCGCGATGGCACCTTGACGCGATGAACACGCACGGTCACAGCACCACTCCCACCGCACCACCCCTCTTCCCGCCGACGGAACGCCACCCAGGCCAGCCACCACGAACCACCACCAGCCTCCAAATGCCGCTCCCCTCGCCACCACGGCCGGCCGGAGCTGAGACATCAACAGAGACCACCTGCACCACCGCGAACAAAACGGGAACGCCAAGCTCCGCCCGCTCCTCCCCTCACCGCCACGGTCGGCCGGAGGAGCGCACCCGACACAGAGCCTTCACATCCTCCCCAGCGACGAAGACGACGCCGAAACAGCGGTAGGAGGGGAAGGACCTCACCCAAAACACCGGCATCAGCGCCGCCGTCTTCGCTGCCTCCGGGAGGCACGCACACCTATAAGTAGACCCTATCTACACGCACAGACGAAAGCCGGAGCTCCCCCCACCTCACGGTGCCCGGACGGCGACCGGAGGCGGAGGGGAGCGGCGGGATCGCCGGCGAAGACGCGAAACTTCGAGTCGCCCGCTGAGTCGCCTCTCTCTACTGTAGAAGAGGGACACGGAAGCGATGTCCATTTCCATATTTTTTTTCTGTGTCTTCGTCAATTCCCTTCTCTTAAAAGCGTGGAGTGTTAAACCTCAGACCACGGGCAGTCCCTCCCGAGAGATGTGTCTACTCCGTATATGTCGGTTGGCATTTAGTATTTTTTTCATACGACCCCCAACAAAGGGCCGGGTTCCACTATCAATTGCTGATAAGCACAAACATACATTGTCCAAGTTTTAAAGCAGAAAAAACAGTCTAAAGGACTGGTAAACCCCTTTCCTTCCAGGTTTTGATCCGGCGCTCCTAGCATGCGCACCACATCTGGCACATTCGACGTCACTGACGCCAGCAAGAGCATTGCTTCTTAGTATCCCAGCTCCTGTCCGTAGGATTTGTTGTTCGCTCCAACCATGGAGCCCTGCCCAGTAGTCAACAGGTGAGCTAATCAGTCCGCCCGGGCTTTGTGCAAAAAAGTAATTTTACTCGTACGCATCTGAGGCTCAGTCCATACACACTCAGAACAGGCCTGATATTATGTTGCTCATCTCCTTCGCTCGACTCTGCATGTCGTCTCCGTGTTCCTTCCACGACAGAAACACGGGAGAGGTCTACCGATTTTAAGACAAGGGAAAGGGAAAGGAAAATGGGGAGTAGCAGGGAATCGGTGGAGGGCACAGGAGGCAGCAGTGTCGCAGCCGGGCGAGGGAGGCGGCCGCTGGGCACGGCGCACCGGCCGTGCAGGCGGCAAGCGAAGCTATGCTGAATCGATTCCTACTCTTCCCTAATTTCCATTCCTATATACTTATCTTTCTTTCCCCATTTTTTGGATAGCAATTTGATGGCAGGGCGGATTACTTAGCAATTTTTTTTCAATTGTAGTATCTCCAATTCTCCATGCGTACACATCTACTGACTAGCTTTTTCTAGTATAATTTCTTTTGTTTGGTACTAATCATAATTACATACATGCTAATCTTGTAACCAATGGGAACCCAAAATTGGAGTTATGACTAATAAAGTGGCATGGTTTAGCACCGAAAATTTGTGTTCTCTTATAGCTGGCCCGCCCATGATTTTTTTTCCCCTTGCGCGTGTCTCTCCTCCCTTCTTTGTACATCATGGAGGCGGCCTACCAGTTCTTCTCGCCTCCCACTAGGGAAAGGATTTGGAGAGTTTGTATTTTGTCTGTGGGACCGTGCTCATCCTCGTTGGTCTGATAGCACGGCTAAGATCATTGGGCCGCCTAGTGGCAATAATGGGCATGCTCATAATTGGCGGAGCTATGTACAAGTCAGGGGCGCCCCCCCCCCCCCCCCCCCCCCCCCCCCCCCCCCCCTCCACCCTAGCCAACGATTTTTTTGCTAAAAATCAGTCCATTTTGGCCCATTTTTTGTCCAAAACGGTGATATTTAGCCTATTTGCCCCTGTCAATTCTGGCCCAGTAAGCCTCTCTGGCCTATTTGCCCCAAGCTCCGCTACGATGCGGCTACTTGATTCTGGAGTGGATGTTTGCTCTTGCAGGTCAGCCTGCCTAGCGCGGGTGGCCACCATCGCGAGTCACCAGCTGGATGACCCACCTCCCTCAGTTCCGCTGCTCCGATCCATCGTCACTACCTCACGTACGTTCATTGCAGGCACTTTGGTGCATGCGTTATTTGAAATCGCATCCAATTGTTGTTTTCGTTATAAACTGGGTCAATTCTATTCTTCTATAAGAATTCCAGGAACGCCCTGCCCTCCTCGAGAGGTTACTCAAAAAAAATTGTTGTTTTCGTCGGCAGTTTGTTAATAATGTCTTTAATGAGTTGTTAATCAGAAACATTATAGGAAAGTGCCGGCAAAGTTTGGACCCATGTTTTAATGCCTTAAATACTTGGTTTTTCAGGCAGTTTTAATTCGTGCCGCAGATGCGGCGTTATAGAAAAGTGCCTCTAATAATCAGTCGTATCTTTTGCAAAAAGGACCTTGGATAGAATTAAGCTACGCGGATCAGTCCCACCACCTGATCACTGTTAATAATAGTACTTGTTTACACAATTGTAGAATACGGCATAAGCTACCTCCGGATTTATTTTAAGATTTTTTTGAAACTTTAAAATATTGTTTTAAAAATTTAAAAGTATAGGCTACATGTAGCCCGAGCTACAAATGCCTCTTTTTAGAGATGTTGTCCTATCTTGCCGATACGAGATGGCTCCACATATTACTATACTATATATCAAAGCTGACCCAGTTCGGCCTCCCCTCAGCCTGTTTTTTTTGTTTTGTTTTTTCCAGAAAATTGAAGTATTTCTATAGATACCCATATCCGTCGGAAAATATGTAAAATATATCAACATGTTCACAAAAATATATGCTAACTACTTATGGCATAATGCAAACATATTTGAACATTCCAATTTGGTGAACATTTGGACACAATCTAAATAAACTTTATCTAACTACGGAGCTTCCTCTAGCTATGTGGAGTTGAATTTATTAAATGCTCACGTAATGTACTTCCTCTAATTGTGGACTTAAATTGAACATTTCAATTTGGTAAATATTTGGATGTAATCTGGATAAACTTTCTCTAAATATGGAATTCAATTCATTAAATGTACATCAAACATGTTTAAATTTTTCGAATTGGTGAATATTTGGACAAGAAACAAATGCACCTCCTGTAATTATGTGAAGTCATCAAAATGCTCAGAAAAAAATGCTAACTGTTTATGTCGAAAAAACAAACATGTTTAGATATTTTGAATTGGTGAATATTTGGACAAAAAACAGCTGTACTTCCTCTAATTATGTGGAATCTAACTTATTAAAAGTTTAAATATTTTGAATTGGTGAATATTTAGAAGAAAAAAACAAATGCACTTCCTCTAATTGTGGACTTAAATTGAACATTTCAATTTGGTAAATATTTGGATGTAATCTGGATGAACTTTCTCTAAATATGGAATTCAATTCAATAAATGTGCGTTTCCACTCATTATGGACTTAAATTAAATATTACTGAAAAATAGAAACATATTCGAACATTTCAATTTGCTAAAAAAATTGGAGATACTCTAAAATATATCAACATGTTCACAAAAATATATGCTAACTACTTATGGCATAATGCAAACATATTTGAACATTCCAATTTGGTGAACATTTGGACACAATCTAAATGAACTTTATTATCTAACTACGGAGTTAAAATTAATAAATGCTCACATCATGCATTCTCTAACTATGAAGTTAAATTAAAAATTTATGTCGAAATACAAGCATATTTGAACATTTTAATTCACTAAGTATTTGGACATACTCTAGACGAAAAATTTCGACGGATTTCAACATTTCAAATTACAACGGGTGCAGCGTGCCGCCGCGCCTAATTTCACTAGTTTTATTCCAAACTTTGTAATGATAATGCTTGAGCTTATGTTCCTCCCGAGTCGCATTCAGGACGGGTCAAGGGGGGCACCGACCATGAAAGCGACGTCTATGTCTAAGACTGTGAGGTGAGTGTACGAGAACATCCTTAGTGTTCGCTGTCAACTTAGCGAACCATCACCAAAACTAGAGGTCTATGCGCGGGCTTCGCCGCGCCCGTGGGCTTTTTTTTATTTTAATTATTTGTTTGCAAAACTGCTGAAGTGGAGAAACCGTCCGAATTTCAGAAATTGTTCCAGTTTTCGAATAGTTTAACTTTTTTGAGTTCCTTTTGACGTCTACGAAATACGCAAATTTGGGAGGCTCGTGGGAATTTGAAATTTGAATTTTTGTCGTACATATTTATTTTCTTTTCCCATATGGAAATTTGATATATTTGTCATTTTATTGTGCGGGCACAGTTGAAATTTTTTGGCTTGCATTATTTAGAGTTTTTGCAGAATTATATGGAAATTTTGATCTATTTGTTTCCTTTTGTGGGCATGTGTGAATTTTTTTTAAAAATTTAGTTTTTTTTTTTGGTTTTCATTTTGAATTGTAAGTAACAATTTTTATGTATAATTGCTATTTGGAGTTACAGATTGGAACGTATGTGTGTTTTTTTGTTTGAATTTTAGAATGTTTGTTTGAATTATGTGGAATTGTTTTGGAATATTTTTTTGCAAAAAGTTTGAATTTCTTTTGGAATTTTTTTTGCAAAATTGTAAATTGTAAATTTATTTATACTGTGCCTAATTTTTTGTTATAGTTTTTTTGTGTCGAAAGTTTGATATTTTGGAAATTTAGGAAATTTTCACATATTATTTACATTAGGAGATGTAGAATTGAATGTATTTTTTTAAGGAAAAATTGTTTTTTTTAGTTTGTATTTTGAATTGTAGCTTGGAATATGTAAGTTTTAACATTTTTTTTGTAGTTGATGATATATTGTTTGTATTATTTGGAAGTGTAATTTGATTTTTTGGAATTAATTTAAAATCGTATGGATAGTTTGTTTTCTTTTTTGTTTGAATTTTAGAATGTTTGTTCGAATTATTTGGAAGTGTGTTAGAATCTTTTTTTGGAAAAATTTGGAATTGTTTTACTATTTTTTCTGAATGGTTGGGTTTTGGGGATATTGGAAATTCGTTAAATTTAGGATTTTTTTTGCCTTTTTTTTTGTATTAATCTGAACTGTGGGTGGAAATTTTGTTTTTTTTTGTGGTGTAGGTTGTTTTGAATTGTAGGTAGGAATATTTTTCCTGTAATTGTTGTTATGTTGTTCGTATATTTTTTTTTAATTGTAAATTAGAAGATTTATATTTCTTTAGAGTTTTTAACAATTTTTGTTATTTGGAGTTACAGATTGGAACGTATGTGTTTTTCTTGTTTGAATTTTAGAATGTTTGTTTGAATTATTTGGAATTGTTTTAGAATCTTTTTTTTGCAAAAATTTGGAATTTTTTTATGGAATTTTTTTTCAAAAAAAAAAAATCTGACAGGTGGCCCTGTGACGTCACGCTGACGTCGCGGGGGATGGATCTGGCCGGAGCTGCCCGCGGCGGCGACGTGCTCGCCGGCGACGCTCCGGCGGGCTCTGGGACGCGCGCCTCCGCGCGTTCGACGCGCCTCGCCGCGGGGATGCCGGAGGTGGCGGCGCCGCCTCCTAATAGTCGCCGGAGAGCCCGCGCGGCCGCGTGAATGCGGCGGAGGACGGCGAGGTCTTGTACAGCTATTCCGGCGCCCGTGGAGCCTCCCAGCACGCGGCCGTCGGCGAGGATGAAGATGGCGCAGCGGCGGATCTCGCCGTGCCGTTCGATTCGCTCGGGGAGGACTGGTGCGGCGGGGCGGCGCGTCGGCGCCGACGCCGATTTCCGGCGGCGCGGGAGAGGAAGGAGAGAGCGGGGGGTGCGGCGTCGCTATTTTGCACAGAGGTCCGGTCAGTTCCGCTGAATTGCAAAAAGGTCCCCCCGCAGAGGAAAAGCTGGAATCCATGCGAATGTCGGGAAATGGGGGGGGGGGGGGTTGCAAAACGGAGTGGCGACCGGGTGGGCGACCGACTGCGCGCGCGGTGACCGGCGGGTGACCGGGCGACGTGGCAGCCTCCGATTGGTCTAAATAGAGATGAACAGTGCGCGGGCGGGGTTGGGGTGACGTGGAGCGAATCCTGGCCGTCCGTCGCGCGGATCGGACGGCCAGGGATGGGGGGCGACGTGGAAGGCTGAGGGAGCAGCGATTCTTCCAGCTTTTATATATAGGTAAATGTTTACCGGAAAAAGGTTTTTGAAAAATATTCGTGGTGAGGCTATGCTTTGTAGGCTTGTACACGAAAGTTAGACGAACTCATTACTCATGTATTAATTTTTTTAAACAATGCGGTAGAGGATTCCCCTACAGCGATTTTTATTTTGAAATAATAATAATAACCCAAATATGTGTCCGAGTGTCGACGTACCGGGAACGGGGGTTCCCCCTACTCCGTGCGCGCGAGCCCGGGCCGCAGGCGAAGGCCGAATCAATAACAAAGTGAAGACAAAGGAAGACCCCGGGAAGCCTGTCGCGGGGACCGCCCGGGGAAGAGCCCTGACACCCCGGAAGCTGGACACACTCAACGTGGCGCACGGTTCCTGCTCCACAGCCCGGGAAGGGTTGCTTCGCATGGAAGGAAAGCGTGGCTGGCGTCACGGACAAGACCGCACGCGCCTCCTGCTGGGCGCAGGCGGGACAGCGACAAGACCTCGCGTGCAGGCCGCCCGACACAAGCAATGCGCTCGGCGTGACGCAGGAACACTCGACAAGACTCGACCCGCCGTCGCTTCCGCCTCGGTGGACGGGGCGGCATGGAGGGCAGCGCGGCATGGCGCGGCCACGATGGAGGTCGGCGACCGCCACCTTGGATCGGGCTCGACGCGTGCCCAGCCTCGGTGGCACGCATGCAGCATAGACAACTGTGGGAGCCCCTTGGCATATAAAAGGAGGTCCTGAGCTATGCTAGCGAGGAGAAGAAAGAGCAGTAGAGAGAAAACCCTAGCTAGCTTTCCTCTTAGGCTCGGGGGCTGGAAGAACGAACCCCGTGAACCTCCTTGGGTTAGTTCTTCCTTCAACCACCGGAGTGTGAAGGTCCTTGGGTTTTCACCATTGTAATCCACCACCACCACCATCACCGCAATACAGTCAAACAAGCAGGACGTAGCGTGTTACACGGCGACGCGGCCTGAACCTGGGTAAAATCCTTGTGTGCTTTGTGTTCAGAGCGGGAACCTGACTCGGAGCACCTCGCGCCCTCCTACCGAACAAATAGGGGGTGCTCGGCATCCCCGGTGTTTGCGTTCTATACCCGACATCTGGCGCGCCAGGTAGGGGCCGCTCGTGTTCTGTTTCGGGAGCCCACGACTCACATGGCACCATACCACGCCACGCTGGGGGTTGGAGCTAAACCGCGGGTGGAACCCGGTGGGAACTCGACTGGTGCTCTCCCCCGAGGGATCGGTGGCGTCATGGCAGGACTTGTGCGCACGGGTCGCTCAATCGATCCAGGGTAAGTACTTGCGCCTCAGATCGATTAGCGACCTCGTCTCGGTGGTGCAGAGGCCCGGCGAGACCCTTCGGGGATTCACGCTACGGTTTTGGCACACCTTGATCCACATCCCCGATGCCCCTGACATGGTGGTTATCCGAGCGTTCCCGTCGGAACGTGCGTGATATCCGCATGTTAGAGAAGCTCGGAAGCCGTGACGTCTACACCACGTCTGAACTGTACGCCCTGGCGGACAAGTGCGCTCGGATGGAGGAAGGAAGGCTCTCCATCCTGCCCTCGGAGGTAGCCAGGACAGAAGACCGTAGGCGTGACGAAGCAGCGGCGGTGCGGCGGGGATCCCCGCGTGGCCCGGCAGGAACCCCATCCCCTCCTGTCGAGATGCCGGGGATACCCGTCGGCAAGGGAGGAAGACGTGCAAGGGAGATGCCCGTGCCGTGGTGCCCCATGCATGACACTGGGACGCACGACATACGCGAGTGCCGCGCGATACGCGACCTCGCCGACCTCAGAAGGAAGCACCGGGCGGGAGCGGGAGGTGCGGGCTCGGGGACACGGTGCCACGCCTGCGACCTACCCGGGCACTACGCCCAGAACTGCCCTGCCGGCGCGACCATCAGGGGACTGGCCGCAGGAGGCGGCGCCAGCAAAGCGCGGGAAGGGGGAAGAAGGACCGCCACGAAACCAAGGGGCCCCTGAGCTCGGGGACGAGGAGCGCCCCCGGAAGCTCGGGCGTTCCGAGCGCAAGCCAAGGCCGGGCCGGGAGGCGCCCGGCCCCACTGCGACGAGCTGGAGCCACCCAAGAAGGCCGGAGACGGGCTTACCCGAGTGTAGCCTGATGTATCCTTTGGAAAGTTGATTCTCCTTAGCGCTGAATAAACCGTGCTTCCGCGATATCTTTGAATCACCTCTCCCATCGAACGTCTCACTTCCCGCACGAGAAACATGGTCACGAACCTAGGCCGGGGCGGATAGGGCCTTCTCACCCGAACTCGGGGCTAAGGTGAACCCAACTCGAGGAGTGGGCATCAACAGCACCCAGGGGAGAGACCCGCGCCTAGGTTCCGGGTGAGCAGATGCCTCGTAGAAGTCGAGGCGTAAGATGGGGCAAGAGTTTTTTGTGTGAACACAGCAACTTGGGGATACTCGTCCGCGCCCGCCGAGGAGCTCGGGAACCCTCTCGGTTCCCGGGATCAGCAAAATGTCGGTCGAAACTCCAGTGAGAAGCTAAGTGTTTCTGCTCAAGGGACAGTCCCCACGTCTAACGGATGTCCTGCCTTTTCCCCTGGGAAGGGGGTTAATTGCTGGCGGCAAAGCCTGAGTGAAGAAGGGACGTTCAGCGGGGAGATAGTCCACGAAGGTTTGCTCAGGTCCGGCCCTGGGGACCTTCGCCGGGATGAATCGCCAATGAACGGAGCGACCCTTGTGCGGAGACGCAACTCGAGGAAGGGCAGCTGGATCCGGACCAGCGCTTCCCTGAGCCGTGTGACGACGCACAAGGGTACCCCCCGAAACACAGGGAGAACCGCGCTAACAGTAATTAATACCCCGACCGAAGGGAAAATGCAGAGATCATTACCAGAGGACCTAGCGAACACAAGGGACTGTTTGCAAACTATTACATAACCTATCTGGGATAGCTACTGTTTATTACACAGGAAGTACTAAGGTAAAGGCGGGAGCCGGGGGCCGAGGAGACTCAGTTCCTCTGCAGCCTCGCCCTCACTTGCTCGACAACCGGAGCTACGGTGCGTTGCGCCGCCACGCAGTCCTCGTCCTGGTCGAAATCCTCGAAGGTCGAACGGGAAGAGGGGCGCTGACGTGGCCTACCTAACGGGTGCCCCACTATGAAGATACCTGGTGCACGCAAGGACAAGGGCCCAGCCGGTGGCCTACTAGAAGACGACGATCAAGGCCCACAAAGGGAGCCCAAGAAACTAGAGTACGCCCCAAGGCAGGCGAAACTTGAGTCGGTAGAACCTACCATACCTGTAAACCTAGTCGGTTGCGAACTCCGAGACCCAACCTCCTTTATAAAGGCTGGGAGGGCCACCGATCAAGGACGCGCTCATATTCCACCACCAAAACCCCGGCGAGATCGACATCTCGCCGGATCGCCATTATAACACCTCCCAAATATCAATAACAGACAAGCTGAAAGTGGGGTGTTATCCTCCGGGAGGCTGAACCAGGGTAAATCGCCTTGCTTGTCAGCCGTGGTAGCTACCAGCACTTCAACTTCTCTCCCTCTCAATCAACCTGGGGTACTCGACCCTGGGACTTGCCGTGGCCACCCCACGTCAACTGGCGCCGTCTGTGGGAAAGAAGAGTGCTGGAATCATGGTTACACCACCTCCATCTGCAATGACCATCGACACGCCGATGATCGCGGCACCGATCCGTTTCGGCTCCTTCGAGTTCGTCCCTCACCCGCCGGCCCACCGATCGGTCTACGCCGATCTCTACGGAGGTATGTGCCTTACTTTCGGTAGCATGAAATTCCATGTGAATAAGTGGGGGGACGACTCGACTATCTGGCCGCGCACGAGCATCTTCGTCGACTACGGAGATCGCGCCTGCTTCGGCTGCATCACCGGAATCTTCATCGACTACGGAGATCACGCCCGCTTCGACTGCTTCACCAGCATCTTCGTCGACTACGGAGATCGCGCCCGCTTCGACTGCTTCACCAGCATCTTCATCGACTACGGAGATCGCGCCTGCTTCGACTGCATCACCGGAATCTTCGTCGACTATGGAGATCACGCCCGCTTCGACTGCTTCACCAGCATCTTCGTCGACTACGGAGATCGCGCCTGCTTCGACTGCATCACCGGAATCTTCGTCGACTACAGAGATCGCGCCGCTTCGACTGCATCACCGGCATCTTCGTCGACTACGGGGATCGTGTCTGCCTCGACTACATCTCTAACGCCAACTACTGAAATCGCATCTGTTTCGACCGCGGGCCCTGAGCCTTCATCGAAGGAGGAGACCGCATCTGCCTCAACCGCACCCGCGCCCTCTTCGACTCCGACGCCCGCGACACCACACTAGTACAGAACGACACATCGGATACCCCTCTATGGCAACGGCAGCAAAAAAACAACAGACAACGCTCACAAAGGCAACGGTTTAAAAAAATGTGTGTCACAATTGAGTCTACGCGGGAATAGAATCGCGACACATTGGCAACGGTCACTCATATTTAACTGTATGCGATATTTTGGTAACGGGTCAAAATAGCTGTCCGTATGCAACTTAGTTGGGCCAAAAGGCCTTTTTACACGCTCCAGTATATAAGCCTACACCAACCCTATCCAGATCCATTCCCCTCCAGCTCCCGCAGCCAAGTCTTCTCTGCTATCTCTATTCACTAACTATGGTTCGAGCGCCTCCCCCGGCAAGAGCAAATCCGCCGCTGATTCCACTCAGCCAGCGGCCGATTTCGGTGCCGCTGTCGCCACCCCCGGCGCCGTTGGCCTTCCCGTCACGCGGTGCGGAGGATGGTGGTCTCCAAGGACGCCTTCCTGGGCGTTCCCGCATCCAAGGGCGCGACCCTTCTTCTCCACTCGTCCGCGCCGGATCCGCCTTCTCCGGCGCGTCGACCGCGCCGCCGGCACAGCAGATGGCGGGGGACGTCGGGAATCCGTGGCGGCGGCCTTTCTCCTTTACCACCGTCCGCGCCCGATCTGCCTTCTCCGGCGCTTCGCCCGCGCTGCCGGTGAAGCAGATGGCTGAGCTCCTCGGGATCCATGGCGGCGTGAGCCACAGCTCAAGGCGTCATGCTCCTCGTCCCCAAGGACCTTGGCGAGCGCGGCCGTGCGTGCGTGCAGGTATGTGCGTTCCTCTACTCCTCCAGTGCTCAGTACGTGCGTTTTTCTAGATCGAGGACACAAAGCTCTAGCTCAGTTCTGGATGGACGAGATCTGAGTTCTGGACGGGGCAGCACCAACGGTTTCAGATTCATGATTGTAGAAATTTAATTTCTGTTTAGATCTGCGTTCCTGTAAATCCATTGGAGGCCATCGAGTTCCACACATGATTGTAGAAATTATTTCATTTGTTCTTTCTCGTCTGTTTTTCTAGCACAAACAGTTGCTCACATGACACTTCAATTTTAGGTGATCGATGATGGATTTGAGACTTGAAGATGCTGTTTCTGGACTGTTAATGCAGGGTGGATTGCTGCCATGAGCCGTAGCATAGTTTTCCTATTTTGCGAGAGGACGCACGAGTTGTCTTGTGTATTCTGATGTATTTTGAGCATTTATCTTCTGTATATGAACTGTGTCCTGTGTAAGAGAATTAAATATGTGAATAGTGTATGTGGCAAGAGGATACGGTACTGTGGATTAAAATAATCTTTTTTTTTAATATTCCATCTTCACATCGGACACGGTTGTTCGACTCCGTAGTAAATGAGCTGCTCTCACATCGGTATCGGAAGCGGGGCAACGGATGGTTTTTCCGTTGCCATAGGGCTTTTTGGCCCGTTGCCATAGTACTCGTCTGTACTAGTGCCACAACTGCTGCTTCGCCCGACAAGTTCTGCGTAGACTGCAGCATCTTCCACGTCGCCTCTATCTTTGGCTCCGACAACAGCTCTGATGGCGAGAGCAGCAGCAGCAACGCGTATTCGACTGCGCAATCTTATCTTGTCCAAGTCTTCATGGTGGACGCAGCAAACAACAGGACCCGGCACTGGTCCCCACCGCGAGGAACCCACGTTTCCAATGGAAGTCACCATGCCGGACAAAGTAACAACCCTGATGATCACTCAAGAGATGGGAGTCTAGGCAATGAAACACGTCCAAGAGTGCACCTTCCCCCCAAGCGGAGGCAACCCGAGAAGAGATGATTGCTTACCAATACCTCGTGTGGAAGGAGAACGAGAAGTTGTTGCGCGAGAAAGCTGATCTAGCCAGACGAAAAGAACTCGCCGACACATCGAGTGCTCGCCGAGCAGCTTACTCCTTCTCTTCTTCAGGACCAACCGTTACGCAAGACAACAGGCGCTCCAGACCGCGTATCAACCTGATGACAGACGCCGAGAGAGCCATAGCCACTCGCAACCTCGACTCATCGTTTATGACAGAAGACGCAGATGGGATCCTATCCCCAGAACAGCTTCGGGTGCCCTCATGTCATTATCCACGTACCTGCGGGCAACCCATACTCCGGAGGGCGACCCGCGCGCAGCCCTACATCGGCAGCAAATCCAGGCGCTTCGCTTGGCAGAGGAGGCGTTAATCCAGGAGCCACACTCGCAGCAACAACTCCATCACGAGGAGATCGCGACAGACGCGACCGCGAAAGAGCAGCACGCGGAGATCGACCCATCCGACATCTACAGGAGGGCGAGGACGCCCGCAACGTCATCACACAGCGAAAGGTCGACCGCAGCCTTGTGGCCTTAGCTGCTTTAACTATCGCATCCGCGCCACACGAATACCGCGAGGCTTCAAACTCACGTCGGAGTCAGTCAAGTTCGACGGCACGCAGGATCCCAAACTTTGGCTTGACGATTACATCATCGCAGTCAACTGTCAAGGAGGCACCACAACAACAGCCATGCAGTACGTTCAGCTGATGCTCGTAGGATCAGCGCGCACCTGGCTCCAGAACCTGCCCCGGAACTCCTTCAGCTCCTGGGACCAATTTGAAGATGCCTTCGTCAAGAACTTCCTCGGCACATACTCACGGCCTGCGACGTTTGCAGAATTGCAATCCTGCAAGCAGCGGAAAGATGAGACACTACGATCATACATCCAGCGCTGGACACTCATGCGCAATTCCGTCGGAACCGTCTCCGAAGACAGAGCCATGGATGCATTCATCCGTGGAATCACTCGACACGACCTTCGGGAGGCCTTCGGTCGCCTCCGGCCGCAATCCATAGTCGAACTCATGAAGATTGCCAACGAGTGGGCCGACGGTGAGGACTCTGTGCGTAACGAGTTCCCAGATGAGGAAGGAGAACCAAGCAACTGGAACCGTAGAAGCAACCGCGGCAGCGATCGCCGCCACAAGCGCAAGGCTCGTTTCGATGATGGAGAGCCAGCCGAGCTAGTGGCAGCCGGATTCACCGACACCGGGACGACCGGAGCCGCGATAACAATCGCCAGAGCAATCAAAGCGAGAGGAGTACAGGAACGATGGAAACAAGAGACGGACTGGCGACGCAGATCTCGCGACACCTCGCGACCAGAGCTTACACCCGAGCAGGAGCTCGAAGAACCATGCAAGTTCCATCTATTCAGAAGCGAAGAAACCGGCAAGTTGGTCTCCACTCACCTGTTGAAGGACTGCCGGAAAATGCACGCATCAACGGAGCATTCGCCAAAATCCTGGCTCCAGGCGCAGCACAGCAACCAGCACCGCAGTTGGCCCTCCCAGGACCACCCGCAGCAAATCCTGCACATATCGCAGGAGCAATCCAGTACCAGCCGAGACAGACGCACCTCCCGCGCTGGGAGAACAATACCCTCAGGCTGAGGGCAAATGAACATGATACAGAAGGGCGGCCATCAAACAGGTGCCAGAAATTGATCACCCGCCAAGTCTACCAGGCCGTGGCAATGCCACCAGCCGTACCCGAGTACCTCAAAGGCTCGGAAACCAGCATCACCTTCTCTCGGAGGACCACCCTCCACAGGTACCGCGCCCAGGCCACGCCGCGCTGGTACTCGAAGCACAGATTGGGCAATTCCACATGACCAAGGTCTTCATGGATGGCGGCAGCGGCATCAACATCATCTTCGCCGACACTCTCCGGAAGATGGGCAGGTCTCTGGAAAGCCTAGCAAGATCGGACAACACCTTTCACGGCATCGTACCTGGGAAAGCAGTCTACCCTGAAGGCGTAATCGCACTCGAAGTAATCTTCGGCACACCCGACCACTTCCGAAAGGAGACGATCGACTTCGAAGTGGTGGACTGGAAATCGCAGTATCACGCTATACTTGGGCGCCCGACGTTCGCCCGCTTCATGGCAGTTCCACACTACACCTATCTCATGCTCAAGATGCCAGGACCGAAGGGAGTCATAACTGTGCGGGGTGACTTCCAGCGCTCAGATAACTGCGATCGCGAATTCAGCAGGATCTCGAGTCCTTTGGCATGCAGCAGCAGCTCGAGGAACTTTCACTCGGCAACGATAAGACCCTCTTCCCTGCAAGCAAGAAACCGGCACCCGACGCCTCTTCAGCACAACCGACGACACAAGGGCACACCAAGTCCATCCGACTGACGCTTCCAAGACAGTGCTTGTGTCTCGAGTCTGTCTCCCGCATAGGAAGGCGCGCTCGTCGAGTTCCTCCGTGAGAACTGGGAAATCTTCGCCTGGTGTCCAGCCGACATGCCAGGCGTACCCAGGGAATTCGCCGAGCACGCCCTTCAAATCTATCCAGATGCAAAACCTGTCAAGCAAACAATGCGCCGCTTCTCCGAGCCGAAGCGCGTCGCCATAGGGCAAGAAGTCGACAGATTACTTCACGCCCAGTTCATCCGCGAGATCAAGAAGTCCGATTGGGTCGCCAACCCAGTCCTCGTCGAGAAGAAGAAGACAAAAATTCTACGTATGTGCGTCGACTTCACCCCCTCAACAAGTGCTGCCCGAAGGATCACTTCCCATTGCCACGAATCGACCAGATCGTCGACTCCACGGCCGGCTGTGCGCGACTGTCCTTCCTGGATGCCTACTCAGGCTACAACCAGATACGGATGCGAGAGGAGGACGAGGAGAAGACAGCCTTCATCACACCCCATGGTGTATACTGCTACAAAACTATGCCCTTCGGCTCAAGAACGCTGGAGCCACCTACCAGCGCATGATGCAGTCCTGCCTCAAGGACCAAATAGGACGCAACGTCCAAGTTTATGTCGACGACATAGTCATCAAGACCAAGCAAGAGGACACGCTCCTCGAACCTACGCGAGACATTCGCCGCGCTCAACAAGTACAAGATCAAGCTCAACCCAACTAAGTGCGTCTTCGGCGTACCAGCTGGGCAACTACTCGGGTACCTCGTATCTGCCAGAGGCATCGAGGCAAACCCCGAAAAGATAGAAGCAATCCTCACAATACCAGCCCCGACCAAGCTTCGGGAGGTCCAGCGCCTAGCCGGCCGAGTCGCAGCACTCAGCAGGTTCATTAGTAAGTTGGGTGAAAAGGCACTCCCTTTCTACCAACTGATGAAGAAATCTGACAAATTCGAGTGGACGCCAGAAGCCCAAGCAGCATTCGCGGACCTCAAGAGGGTCCTGGCGACTCCACCAGTTCTCGTCGCACCACATGAGAAGGAGCCTTATACCTTTATGTGGCAGCCACCAACAGGGTGGTCAGTACCGTCCTCGTCATCGAACGCCAAGAAGAAGGCCATGCCCACCGAGTGCAACGGCCCGTATACTACCTCAGCGAGGTGTTATCCATATCAAAACAGGTACCCGCATTATCAGAAGCTAGCCTACGGCGTCTTCATGAGTTCGCGTAAGGTGGTCCATTACTTCGCCGAGCACCCGATCACAGTGGTGAGTTCCTCGGGCCTATCTGACATCCTCACCAACCCGGACGCAACGGGACGAGTCGCCAAGTGGGTCATCGAGCTAGGCCCGTGGGACCTAAAGTATGCGCACCCCAACGCGATCAAGGCTCAAGTACTTCCGGACTTCACAACCGAGTGGATCGAAGCCCAGCTGCCCAACTTACCCGACCTGTCCAACGCTTGGACCATGTACTTCGATGGGTCCAAGAAATTCGATGGTGCAGGCGCAGGCATCATCCTGACATCGCCAAAAGGTGACAAACTTCGCTACGTACTACAGATGGACTTCCCCAAGCCCTCCAACAATGAAGCTGAGTACGAAGCTTACTACACGGCATGCATGGCCAAGAACTGTGGAGCCACTCGCCTCATGATCTACGGGGACTGAACCTCATCGTGCAGCAAACGATGAAGGAGTGCGACGCTACGAAAGAGAACATGATTGCATATCGGGACCTTTACAACATCATGGAGGGCAGCTTCGACGGCTGCGAGTTGCGGCACATAGGCCACGAGAGCAACGAAGAAGCAGACATGCTAGCCAACCTCGGTTCGACTAAGGCGAAAGTTCCACCCGGAGTCTTCGTCGAGTACATCAAACAGCGGTCATCAAGCTCAAGCAGCCCATCACATCTTCTGCAACAGCGACAACCACAGATCAACCGGTAAAGGACCCAGCGGTACCCGAGAAGAATCACGCATTGAAGTTTTCCTCATCGAGCCAACATGGACGAAGCCTTTCCTCGCATACATGCTGCGCCAGGAGCTGCCAGAGGACACAACAGAAGCTCGCGCATCACTCGACGCTCGAAAGCCTTCACGTCATCAACGGAGAGCTATACAAGCGCATCATATCTGGAGTCCTGCAGCGCTGCATCGACCCTGAAGACGGCAGAGCAATACTCTATGACATCCATGCAGGAACTTGCGAGCATCATGCCAGCAGTCGAGCCTTGGTAGCCAAAGCCTTCCGAGCAGGATTTTACTGGCCCACGGCCATGAGGGAAGCCGAAGAGATAGTCAAAAAATGCTATGGGTGCCAGAAATTCGCCACCAAGCCGCACGCACCCGCATCGGAGCTAAAAACAATACCACTCGCCTGGCCCTTTGCCCAGTGGGGACTTGACATGGTGGGACCACTGAAGAAATCATCTCGTGGGGACACACGCATCTCTTGGTGGCAGTCGACAAGTTCACGAAGTGGATCGAAGCTGTACCCATAACAAGCTCGACTGCTACATCTGCCGTCAACTTCATCAGGTCCATCATCTTCAGATTCGGGGTACCCCATAGCATCATTACGGACAACGGCACAAACTTCACATACGAATTCAAGGACTTCTGTGCCGAGCAAGGCATCAAGCTCAACTACGCCTCAGTCGCACACCCTCAGTCCAACGGACAAGTCGAAAAAGCAAATGGCCTAGTCTGCAGCGGCCTCAAGAAACGTCTACTGGTGCCACTCAAGCGCGCCGCGGGTGCCTGGGTGGAGGAGCTACCCTCTGTCCTCTGGAGTCTCCGAACCACGCCCAACAGATCAACGCGTACACTCCTTTCTTCATGGTTTATGGCGCCGAAGCAGTACTATCGTACGATCTGCGATTCGACGCACCTCGCGTGGTCGCATACGACGAGTCAGATGCCGAAGAAGCGCTCGAAGATGGCGTCGACACGCTGGATGAGGCACGGGACATCGCACTCTCTCGCACGGCCGTTTATCAACAGAGTCTTCGCAACTACCACGGCCGTCACTGCGCGAGAGATCTTCGTCCCTGGCGATTTGGTGCTGCGGCTCAAACAGAAGAAGGTGCACAAGCTCGCCTCCCCATGGGAGGACCCTTCATCGTCACAGAAGCTATCGACGGTGCGCATATCGACTGAAGGACAAAATCAGGGGAACTCTCCCTCAATCGTGGAACGTTGCGCAACTGCGCCGTTTTTACGCATAGCATACACATCCATGTAATTGTGCCTACACGACTACAAGCAGCAAGTTTCATACGCACTCTTTTCCTTACCAGGGTACCTAAGGGGACTGGAAGGTTTTTAATGAGGCGGCTTGCTAGCTTAATATACAATGGTTAAGATACAAAAGCTCTCTCTCTTTACTTTTTACAGTCAAAAAGCAAGAAAAACCTTGGCCGCACTCGAACACTCGGGGGCTGCGCCGCACAGGTTCAAACAAACAAGGCCTTGGCCGCACTCGAACACTCGGGGGCTACGCCGCACAGGTTCAAACAAACAAGGCCTTGGCTGCACTCGAACACTCGGGGGCTGCGCCGCACAGGTCCACACAAGAAAAGCCTTGGCCGCACTCGAACGCTCGGGGGCTGCGCCGCGCAGGTTAACTTCAAGACACAAATAAAACCTTGGCCGCACTCGAACACTCGGGGGCTGCGCCGCACAGGTCATCACACTAAAGCGCGGAAAACGTACCCGAACGCTCGGGGGCTACGTTCAACATTTCTATACAGATAAATTGTCTTCGACAAACACATTACATACATACACTTGGGTGCTGTTCCCAGGAATTCACACTATTCAGCTCAGCGAGCATACAACTCTTCGCCTATTCATCTACAGGCTCATCCTAGGGGCCACCGTCCAAAGGGCCTACAAGCTCTGCAGTCTGCTTTTGCGTCTGAGCGATGACTTTGCGTGCCCAGCCAAGGGTGCTAGTATAATGATTCCTTTCAGGCAGGCCTTCGGTGGCACCTTCAAAATTGAAGTTCGACCAGTGCATTCGCAAGTATGCAAAGGCAATATTTGCCCCACCTACAAGTTCAGCACGCAGCATCTTCTGGATATCATCGTCATCACGGAACCTTGTCAACAGAGCAGGTATGCCTTGCGGCTGCTCGTTATGCGGGAACATCGTACGGTGCACCTTGGCCAGAGTACTTCGACACGACTCCAGTAGCAGGACAGCACGCCAAGCGCGGTCCAGCAGGGTGGCCAGCACTCGCGCCTTCGACCTGTCAGACCAGAAGTATTGAGCGCCGGAAGCTGTCCCGTCAAGAATCCTGTCCAGTCGCTCGACTATGCGAGTTTCCTCAGCTTTTCTGTCCGGGTTTACACCTACAACGAAGACAAGCAAAGATTAGCAGCACGTAAAGCATCAGTAATTGGCAGTCGAAGACTTTGCAAAATGTCCTCACATTCCAGCTGCTGGTTGATTAGACCCAACTGCCCAATCATATATTCCTCTCGCTCAGATGTGGGAGCGGGCCTCGCCTTCTCGGCGTCCAGTTCAGCTCGAACATCCTTCAGCTCCTGCTCCAGATGTGCGATTTTACGCTTCATCCACGACATGACGGCCTTATCATTTTTGCTCCGGACAACAGTTTGGTGCCGCGTACTCGTGGAACGAACAGCTTCGGATGCAACGGAAGACTCTGCCTGTTCAATGATACATGTTGACCAACATAAGAATTTCTCAGCAAAAGGCAACATACTCGGGGGCTGGGTCCCGACAGAGCAAATTAAACAGAAGTCGACTATGAAGTCGAAATCAAAATTACAACTGCTTCGAGGTTCATTACAAATAAACAAACAGCAAAAGGGAGTCGGCGCTACACCCTGTGACACCGACTCCGACCGAGACCTAACTGTCGGGGGAATACTTTCTGGATTAACCCGCGGCCCAGTGCGACTTAACTTACTCGCACGGACAAAGGCCCACTTGGGAGCAAGCCCAATATTGAACCGCCATAAGGGGAAAGATCTAGAAGACATATCCCGGAGGACGTGAAGACCAAGTAGTCTCCGAGTAGGCCTCTGTGGATGTATTCCTTATGGGGAAGTTTCCTTTTGTAACCTAGCGAGCCTCTGTGTATATAAAGAGGACTCGCAGGACTTAGAGCGGGTCAAGCTATCAAGCCCTAAACCCTAGCTCATACGGCGAGTACCAGATCGGATCGCCTCCATTGTAACACCTCGATTATCATATCAATACCAATCTAGGGTAGGCAGGAAGTAGGTCTTTTACCTCACATTGAGGGGGCCGAACCTGGGTAAATCTGTGTTGATCTTTGTTCCTGCGATCCCAAGCTCGGAGATGCTTGACTCGCGTAATCCCACACCTACGAAGTCATCTATGACACCTGACGTGACAAACCCACGACAGTTGGCGCCCACCGTGGGGCCTGCGGTCAAGAGCGTCACGTTCCGCGCAGGATCCATGAAGGGAGCTGAAGATCTTGTTGTTGGCCGTATCATCACGGTCAATGGCACACCCCTCATCGACGATTCAAGCTGGGGGCCGGAAGCAGATTATTTGGAGACCGGCCACGTCATCCCGTTCGGATCCATCAACGTCTTCGTCGGCTTCATCGGTGGCAGGTCCGTTAGATCGGTCCAAGAAGGCGATTCAGTAGAAGAAGTCGCCGATGATGGGGAAGAATCCGTGGAAAGCATGGACTCGCAAGAGTTTGGGTCCATCATACCTGCCTTTGAAGAAAGTTGCTGGGGTTACCCACCAGAAATCACATCATCACCAGATCAAGAGATGGCGCAAGTCGCGGTTTACATGGCCGGAGGAGCAGGCGCATCAGGAACTGCTGGAGAAACCGAGGCATCGGCACCCCCAAGCAACCCACTTCTTGTCCCGTGTCAGCCACGAACGCCGCCCTCCGTGCAACAGAAATTGAGGCCGCCAGGGCCGAGCTCCTGTATGAGGTTCGAAGGATGGAAGAAGAGCGCCGCAGGCTCGATCAGATAAACCAAGGAATCCAACAGGAGCGGCAGAGAGTAGCCGCGCTGGCTGCGACTCAACAACAGGTTGACCCGCAAACACAGCTGCGCGCGACTCAACCAACAGTGGAAATCCCGCTCACTCCAGCCGCGGGACGGGAATCCAGACGACTGCGGAAGGAAGGGTACCAACAAATCAAGAGACCCAGCAACAACCAAGGAGGTTTCACACCCCGCAGGGCCATTACCAGAACCCTGTCGATAATATGTATGCTGCGGCTAATATCTTGACTCAGATGGTACCAACAGGCGATGACCCGGTCAATGCTGAGGCGCGGCGCGCGATTCAGATGCTAAGTACGGCAGTCCTGCAACAAGCCAATAGGGCGGAAGCCGAAGCACAGCTGCCCCTCGTACCAGCCAATCACAGGATTGCAGCAGAAAGAAGCGTCCAAAGCAGGCCACCAGAGAACGTGTCAGGAGTCGCACAGAGGCAGCAGGAGCAAGTCGCAGAAGCGCAGGCGAATGCCAGTGATGCAAACGCGGCCCGCAGATAACCCCGCAGGCGCGCCCACAGCCCTGTCCTCGCGACTCAAGGGACCGGCGTGTTTCACTGAAAGGATCAGATCGGAACCTTTTCCTGAAGATTTCAAAGGGCCACGCAAGGTGGCAAACTACAACGCCAGCATGGATCCAACCACTTGGCTCAACAATTACGAGATGGGCATGAGCATCCTAAACGCATCGAAGAGATCTGCGCACGCTACCTAAACATGATGCTAGAAGGTGCAGCGCACATATGGCTGCAAAATTTGCCTCCCAACTCTATAAATACTTGGGAGGAACTGAAGGATGCCTTCGTTAAGAACTTCCAAGGAACTTGCAAACGACTCTGCAATATAGAAGATCTAGAGCGTTGTGTCCAGAAGGAAGGCGAGTCAAGTCGCCATTGGATGAAAAGGGTGGCAGAAATAATACACTCCTCAGATAATATACCACCAAGCTCAGCCGTCCTGGTGATGGAGAAAAACTGCAAGTTTGAGCCGCTGATTCATAAGCTGGGTCGCATGAAGGATAAAGTCAAGAGCCTCAGCGAGGTGATGGCTGCGGCTAACAAATATGCCAGCTCAGATAAAACCAGAGACGCGTCAGACGGAGAAGAAGAGGAGGTTGCTGCAAAGGAAAGAAAAACTCCAACAAGCCCCAGCAGCAGCAAACGAGCCACAACAACGCGAATCAAAACAAACGCAAAAACGAAGATGGTCACTCAGGGCTCGTCGCCAATGCGCGTGGAGGATTCAGAGGCCAGCGTGGAAGGGGTCGAGGATACGGCTCCCGTCCAATCAATATGCAAGAAGTTTTCAACCGGCCATGCGACCTTCATGCGACAGGTGATGGACGGCCAGCGGACCATACCAAGGCGCAATGCCACTATTACAAGAAGTGGAAAGAAGAGAGCCAACACAACGGGGGGAATTCCCATGAAGGAAACCCTAGTGCGGCTCATAACACAAATATTGGGCAGCACGGCGCGAGTAACCCCAGGCAGACGGGGCAGTATCACACAATAGTTATCGATACCTCCAAAAGGGAAGAGAAATTGAGCCGCAGAAGTCAGCAGGTGAACGCCGTGATACCAGCAACACCCAATTGGTTAAGGTGGTCAGAATACGCGTAACCTGGAGTCGCGACGACCACCCGCCACAAGTACGGGAACCTGGCAAGTTGGCACTGGTTGTGGCACCGTACGTTGCAGGATACAAGCTGACCAAAGTGCTTATGGATGGAGGAAGCAGCATTAATATCTTGTACTACGATACGTTCCAGCGTCTAGGACTCAAGGATTCCAGCCTGCAGCCCACGTCAACAGTTTCACGGCATTGTCCCAGGAAGGTCCGCACGGCCAGGGGGAAAATAACCCTAGGGGTAACTTTTGGACAGAAGAGAACTTTAGAAGCCCATATCACGCCTTGTTTGGAAGAACGGCCTTTGCTAAGTTTATGGCCAGGCCATGCTACGTGTACCTACAGTTGAAGATACCAGGACCAAAAGGGGTCATCACAGTGTACGGAGATAGAGAAAAAGCAATAGAATGTGAAAAGGAGATGCGGCCTTCGCAGAATCCGCCTGTGCCGCGGAAGAGCTAAAAGGTTATAAGTCGCAGGTGGACCCAAACGACATGAGTGTGGTTACCACGCCATCTGCCGAGCCACCAATGAAATTCAAAGCGGCCCAGGACACTAAGCAGATAAATCTTGTTCCTGGCGACTCATCCAAGCAAACCAGCATTGGAGCACACATGGAAGAAGAGCAGGAGAAGGCCCTCGTCGCTTTTCTCCAGGAAAATAAGGACATCTTCGCATGGAAGCCGTCAGATATGCCAGGGGTACCAAGAGAATTAGCAGAACATAGCCTCAAAGTGAACCCTGCGGCTAAACCAGTGAAGCAGCCACTACGGCGTTTCCACGATGACAGGAGAAAGGCAATAGGAGAGGAAATAGCTCGCTTGCTGGCTGCAGGATTCATCACGAGGTATACCATCCGGAATGGGTGGCAAACCCAGTATTGGTTATGAAAAAGAACGGTACGTGGCGAATGTGCGTTGATTACACCAGTCTTAACAAAGCTTGTCCAAAGGATCCATTTGCTTTGCCGCGAATCGACCAAGTAATTGATTCAACTGCTGGGTGCGAGCTGTTATGCTTTTTGGACGCCTATTCAGGCTACCATCAAATCAAGATGAAGAGGGAGGACCAAGAAAAGACGTCCTTCATCACACCCTTCGGAGCTTTTTGTTATGTCAGCATGCCCTTTGGGTTGAAGAACGCAGGTGCGACTTACCAAAGATGCATTCAGAATTGCCTACATGAGCAAATAGGTCGCAACGTTCACGCCTACGTGGATGATATTGTGTTAAGTCGCAAGTTAGCCAGGATCTTATTGGTGATCTGGCAGAGACATTCACAAATCTCAGAAAATACAACATGAAGCTCAACCCCACAAAGTGCGTCTTCGGAGTACCAGCAGGAAAGCTATTGGGATTCATAGTATCAGAAAGAGGCATTGAGGCCAATCCTGACAAGATAAAGGCCGTGATGGATCTCCAAAAGCCAGAAAAGATAAAAGATGTGCAGCGACTTACTGGTTGCGTAGCAGCTTTGAGTCGCTTTATATCAAGATTGGGAGAGAAAGCACTACCTTTGTACAGACTGTTGAAAAAATCAGACACCTTCGTTTGGGACGCAGAGGCCGACGAAGCTCTGACAGCCTTGAAACATCAATTGACAAATGCTCCAGTTCTGGCGGCTCCAAAGATAAAGAGCCAATGCTACTATACATAGCGGCAAATTCCCGCGCTGTGAGCGCTGTCATGGTTGTGGAGAGACAAGAAACAGGAAAGGAATACCCTGTCCAGAGACCAGTATACTACGTGAGCGAAGTCCTCACAGCTTCCAAACAGCGTTACCCACAGTGGCAGAAGTTGGTGTTTGGAGTGTTCATGGCGAGTCGCAAGCTGAAGCACTACTTCCAAGAGCATCCAATAACTGTGGTTAGTTCAGCACCATTGGCAGATATCATTCGTAATCGAGAAGCTACTGGAAGAGTCGCTAAGTGGGCGATCGAGTTGGGACCACATCACATCAGCTACGAGCCGCGCACATCAATTAAGTCGCAAGCCCTTGCAGATTTTATTAACGATTGGACAGAAATCCAAGTCGCTCCTAGCATGGCAGAAACCAAATACTGGACCATGCATTTTGATGGGTCAAGACAGTTGCAAGGCTCGGGGGCTGGAGTTGTTCTAACATCTCCCAAGGGAGACAAGCTGCGGTATGTGCTACAGATACACTTCAACTGCACAAATAACGTGGCGGAGTACGAGGCACTGCTTCATGGTCTACGTATAGCAAAGGAGATGAACATCAGTCGCATACGCTGTTTTGGCGATTCAGACTTGGTGGCACAGCAGGTCTCCGGAACGTGGGACAGCAAGGATGCGAACATGGCTGCATATAGAAGAGAGGTGGACAGAATTGCTGGACATTTCACTGGATACCAAGTTGAACATATTGATCGGAGACAAAATGAAGCTGCAGATGCCCTGTCTCGGCTTGGATCCAACAGACAGTCAGTCCCACCCAATGTTTTCCTGGATGAACTGCACAATCCATCAGTCAAACCTCCAGCAGAGATTGACATTGCAGAGCCAGAGGACGATTCAACTTTAGTCGCAGCCCTGCATGAACAGCCAGGATGGACAGAGCCATACATGGCATATTTAAGTCGCGGAGTGCTGCCAGACGATGATTGAGGCGCGCAAAATCATACGACGATCAAAGGCCTATACAATCATCAACAACGAATTATACAAGCGCAGCGTGTCAGGAGCATTCCAAAGATGTGTCTCACCAGAAGAGGGACGAAAAATCTTGCACGAAATTCATTCAGGCGATTGTGGCCATCATGCTTCGTCAAGATCTTTGGTGGCAAAGGCGTTCCGACATGGATTCTTCTGGTTAACAGCATTAGCAGACGCAGAGCAATGGACAAGCTGAGCGAGCTAACCAGGAAATTCTCCATGGAATTAAGCCGCGCCTTATTGAAAAGGTTGAAGCATCTCCAGGATGTTGTGTGGAGGAACTGCCAGCAGTACTGTGGAGTTTAAGAACAACCCCTAACAGATCCACAGGATTTACACCATATTTCATGGTCTATGGAGCAGAAGCAGTCATGCCCAGCGATATCATACATGATTCACCAAGAGTTGCGGCTTACATCGAGACAGATAATGAGATAGCTCGGCAAGACTCGGTGGACACATTAGAAGAGGTTAGAGACTTGGCAGCATCAAGGTCAGCAGTATATCAACAAGACTTGCGACGCTATCATGCCAGACGCATCAAAACCCGCACCTTTCAAGAAGGTGACCTAGTACTGCGACTTAAACAAGATCACAAGGGAATGCATAAGCTGTCCTCTCCATGGGAAGGACCCTACATCATCAGCAAGAAGCTAAACAATGGGTCATACTATCTGCTGGATGTAAGGGAGGAAAACAGTGAACGCCATGATTTCGAGGATCGTCTCGAGGCACCTCGTCCTTGGAACGTCGCACACCTGCGACCGTACTATACATAAGAAAAGGCTAATCAGAGCCAAGCATCATCCTTTCCAGCTTTATAGCTGAGTATCATCACAGCCACTCAGGGCTAGAACTCCAACTTTGGTCGCCACCTAGGCGCGACCTATGCAACATCTGATCGCCACCCAGGCGCGATCGACCCTTGTATCAGAAACCGGCTGCCACCTAGGCGCGGCCGTAAGCTTTGTATCATCTCTGGTCGCCACCTAGGCGCGATCGACCCCATGTATCACCATGGATCGCCACCTACGCGCGATCCAACCCTATGAATAACACTCGGTTGCCACCTAGGCGCGACCTTATGTGTCATCATAATCAAAGCTTATCATAGCTTAGCCTATCATGGCCATATCATTATGTTTCTTGGGGGCTTTGTTACCCTGAAACAGCCAACTTATCGGCAATTATCAAATTTACCTTAAGTTGGATTGCTACTCGCATTATGTGGCCAAAGTACTGGGGTGTGGCGTCAATCGAGCTTGATTGCCTATCATGGCCGCCCTCGACCCTGAACACACATGTTCCTAGGAAATACTGAGTCGCGCGAGTGCCCACTTAAGGATTCAGATGGCCTAACTAGAGGTCGATGTACTGGTTATAGTACGGCAACACCAATTACAATTACTTGTATCTTAACAATTGTTTTATTCATGATATCAAGTTACAGGTGATGACCTTCAGAGTTCTCTGAGAAGAATTGAGATGATTACCACATTACATCCTCTCAATCCTTGGGGGCTACATCATATTATCATCAAAAATTTGAAGATGGATCGTCATCAAGTTCTGAAGCTATCAGGCTATTCTAAAAAAGCTCACGAAGACAGATGATCCTCCAGGTGCGAGTCAAGGCCAATCCTGCACAATTATAAGTCGCGAAACAAGGAAAAGCGCGCCCTAAACATTCAAGATCAAGAAATACTATGAAGTTCAGGCCACGCTTGGGGGCTAATGTCGGGGGAATACTTTCTGGATTAACCGCGGCCCAGTGCGACTTAACTTACTCGCACGGACAAAGGCTCACTTGGGAGCAAGCCCAATATTGAACCGCCATAAGGGGAAAGATCTAGAAGACATATCCCGGAGGACGTGAAGACCAAGTAGTCTCCGAGTAGGCCTCTGTGGACGTATTCCTTATGGGGAAGTTTCCTTTTGTAACCTAGCGAGCTCTCTGTGTATATAAAGAGGACTCGCAGGACTTAGAGCGGGTCAAGCTATCAAGCCCTAAACCCTAGCTCATACGGCGAGTACCAGATCGGATCGCCTCCATTGTAACACCTCGATTAGCATATCAATACCAATCTAGGGTAGGCAGGAAGTAGGTCTTTTACCTCACATTGAGGGGGCCGAACCTGGGTAAATCTGTGTTGATCTTTGTTCCTGCGATCCCAAGCTCGGAGATGCTTGACTCGCGTAATCCCACACCTACGAAGTCATCTATGACACCTGACGTGACAAACCCACGACACTAACAGCGCGGGCGGCGACTTCGGCACTGCGGCGTTCCACCATGGACACCATGTCCTCGGCCAGTCGCGCCGCTTCGTCTTTCACCAAGCTCAATGACATGGTCCTTCCATCAGGCTTTCGCGGGAAGTCCACGACAACCTTCTTGAAGTCACCCGCAACACCGTGGCCCAGCAACAGCTTGAAGGTAAGCTCTGAGCCACGTACTGTTTGCGCGCGCGTGAAGTTCGCCATGGTGGAGGACTCGGGGCCAAGCACCGCGGCCAGCCCATCAACACTGGCGGGTGGTGCGCGCGCTGGAAAGATGTTCTTCTGCACCGCAGCAAAAGCGCCGGTCGACTTGGAGAGTGCCTCCTTGGCGTACGCGCACATGGAGTCGAAGACGCTGGCGGCACGCTCCAGCGGGACGTCCTCATCTGTCGGCTCCGAAGGAGGAGTCGCGCCAAATGCACCTGCACATCTCATAAATTAAGAACCAGTTCGGCTGAATTGAGAGACCAAGATTTGAAGCACATAGCAAACAAGGATGCCTTACCTCCTACAACGTGGGCAAGTGTGAGCAGGCCCTCCACTTGCACTCTTTCGCCTTGGCGGGTCTCGTCTTCGCGGTCCTTGGCCTCCTTCAGCTTCCGCTCGGCGTCATCGTGTTGAGCTTTGAGCTCCTTCTCGAGCTCGCGCACTTGCTTCGCGGAAGATTCTTGATCGCATGCATGAAGACAGAAGGTGTCGACTGGTGGCGATACATGAACAACGACAAGTTATCAACAAGAAGGGCGCTTACGCTTCGACTGCTCCAGCGCAGCGCGAAGGTCATCCCTCTCCTGCTCCAGCTGGACGTAGGCAGTCGCCGACTCCAACATGTTGCGGTAGTAAGGCTGCACAATGTAAAGCAACACATGACTTTAAGCCTATGCCCAACTATACTAGTTGCACATAGCCTCGGGTCTACTCCCATCGGGAGCGCTGTCGCGCACCCGATAAATTAAACAAAACAGAAGACTTACATGGTCTTGGAGCTGCGTTGCACTCGAAGAAGACGGAGCAGACGGTGCAGGCACTCTTGGAGCAGAGGGAACGACCGTCTTCACAACCTCCGTTGCAGCCGTAGCAGTCGCCGCAGCCGAAGCCTCTGGAAGGGTCAGCTCTGGCTCCCTGCCACTTAGAGTAGCCGCCCGTTCCCGGGCAGGTGATGGAGGCACACTCGTGTCATGACCAGCACTGCACAAACAAAGGACCAAATCAATACAAGGCTACATTAAAGACAGAAGTTTACCTTGGAGTAAGGTGCTTACCTTTCTTCCTCCTCTTCACTAACGAGATCGTCGAGGTTGAACAGTCCGCCGAACTCGGTTGCCTCGCCAACAGGAGGCGCCATGCTGAGCGGCTCGGCCACCACGAGCTCCTTCAAGCTGGGCGACGATGAACCAGAGTCGCCATCATCGTGAAGTTCCACCCTTTCGGATGGCGACTCCTCGACAACAGCTTTCGCCTTGTCCCGGCGTCGGCGCTTAAGCGGCTGCTCATCCTCTTCTTCTTGCTCCATTTCCTCTACCACCTCATCAGGAGAGGTGGTCGCCGAGGGAAGGGATTCTTCTTCGTCCACCGGCTCCACTTCAGGATATTCCACCTCAAAGGTGAGCCCATCTTCGGGCAGTGGTGGCAGACACGTGGGAGCCGGGTGACCCTGCAAGTCAAGCATACATCAATACAAACGGGAAGCGTACACGCAAAGTATTACATCAACAACAAAACAAAGGAGTCGAAAACAAACAGTCTGTTGCATACCTCAGGCAGTGGGTTGTCGACCCCGTATGGCTTCACGGGGCAGTCGACGTTGCAGGGGTCGGCAGTCCTGAGACTAGTCACAAACCGCACAACGGTTTCGACTGCCCTCTTCGACCGTTTCTCCTTCGTCAGGCGAGTCGAGTCCTCCTCGCCTTGGTACTCCCACATCGGGTGGTCCCACAGGCGTAGTGGTTGCACGCGCCTCCTCATCATCGTGGCAATAAGGTGGAAGCCACCCACCTCCTTGCCCATCAACTTCAGCAACTCGGCGACAGCACCTAGAAGTGGAGCCACCTCAACCTTGTCGGCCTTCGACAGCGAGTGCGCCCAGGCATTCGACTTCCTCAGAGGCCTGTTAGCCTCAAAGGCAGGGACGCCCTGCTGCTCCACGTGGGCATAGAACCACTTCTTCCGCCAGCCTTGGACGGAATCCGCCTGCTTCAGCTGAAGTAGTTGGTGTCGCCGCATACTTGGATGCCGAAGCCTCCAATCGGGTAGGTGCCGCCGCCGCCCACATTCCTCTTCACATTGAAGATTGCCTTCCACAGGCCCCAGTGTGGGTGCACTCCCAGTAAGCATTCGCAGAGGACGAAGAAGTAGGCAATGTGAAGGACGCCGTTCGGCGTCAGATCGTGCATCCGAATTCCGTACGCGTATAGCAATCCATCGCCACGTCAACTGGCCAGCGCAAACAACGATCGTCATGCATGACGCCAGCTTTATGAACTGAAGAATCTTTCGAGCCGGACTCTCGATTCAAATAACAAGATAAAGCCAACAGGCTCGCCGGTCCCATCGTCAGACCCTAGCTTCTTTCGACTCCGGTGGACATTCCACCCGAATATTTCAATCAGTAGGCCAGCAGGCTGATATGGGACTCCATTAATTTGTCGAGTCTGCGAAATCACAACCTTCCATCAGTAGGCCAGCAGGCTAATAGGGGACTCCTTAATCTGTCGAGTCCCTTCACTCCCATCGGGAGCGTATCAAAAATTTCTTTCGACTAGATGTAAATTGAGATTGACCTCAATTGCAAGCAATTCAGCTCAATCTCGGGGGCTACTCCCATCGGGAGCGCTGTCGCGCCCCCGATAAGTACAAGACTACTGGACTACTGAGCCCAAAGCAAGCACCCGCGTTTCAATTCAACTGACGTTACCCAGCTTCATTCACAAGTTTACCACGACAGCAGTCGCAAAACATTCGATCCCCGAGATGCGTCCGCCGCATATGTTCCTCGGATGCTGCACCCAATGTACAAAGATAAGACCTGTCGATCATTCGAGTGGGCTAGGGCTCGCACCCGCTGTGCTCGCCCTGTAATTTCCGTGCCAACAGGCATGAAGAAAATCCCGACGGACGCGTTGGGTACCCAATTCATCATAAAATCCTCTGTAAGACCTCCGCGGCATGAGTCGAAGCTTATCAGCTCGTTCCAGGTTCGAGTCTGGGGACTCGGGCTTGATGTAGGCTGGCTGAGTTCTTGCCCAAGAGCATCTAACTGGTCCCGATCCGTCGAGTGCGCCAGGCCAGCCATGTCATCATCCCTAGAAACTGTCAACAAGACAGCAAAACATAGCCATATCCAACGGTCGATGCACTACCGACCCAGAACAAAATGCCTCGCAACAGGTAGAAGATAACGTGCACCCAGAGAGGAGTCCTTACCCGAATCTTCGACTCGACCATGCACTCGGGGGCTACTAACGTGGGCCTACCTAACAGGTGCCCCACTATGAAGATACCTGGTGCACGCAAGCACAAGGGCCCAGCCGGTGGCCTACTAGAAGATGACGATCAAGGCCCACAAAGGGAGCCCAAGAAACCAGAGTACGCCCCAAGGCAGGTGAAACTTGAGTCGGTAGAACCTACCATACCTGTAAACCTAGTCGGTTGCGAACTCCCGAGACCCAGCCTCCTTTATAAAGGCTGGGAGGGCCACCGATCAAGGACGCGCTCATATTCCACCACCAAAACCCCGGCGAGATCGACATCTCGCCGGGATCGCCATTATAACACCTCCCAAATATCAATAACAGACAAGCTGAAAGTGGGGTGTTATCCTCCGGGAGGCTGAACCAGGGTAAATCGCCTTGCTTGTCAGCCGTGGTAGCTACCAGCACTTCAACTTCTCTCCCTCTCAATCAACCTGGGGTACTCGACCCTGGGACTTGCCGTGGCCACCCCACGTCAGGCGCCAAGTAATACACCCGGGGAGGATCATGCCGGCCACCTGGGCGCCGGCTTTGACACCTTCAACACGGAGGCGGCGTGTCACCACCTCCTTCAAGAGATCCATCTTCCCCACCATGTCAGCGAAAAAAAGGGAGAGGCTGGCGATGTCGGTGCCGTCAACCTGTCCGAGGGGCAGGTCAACCATGGCCATCGCTCTTTGAGCCTGGGCGGCAAGGTGGCGGAGACCGACGGTGTCCGCCTCAGTCTGCTGATCGGCCTTGCGAACCTTCTCGATGGCGACATGGGAACTGACCTTGTTCTCCTTGTTGGTCTTCCACATGCGCTCAATGCGACGGTTGCGGCCATTCATCCCCGTCACCATGTCGTTGAGCTGCCGCTGCGACCCAGCAAGCTGGACCTCGGCATCCTGGAGCTCGCGCCAGAGTTCCTCCTCCCGAATCGCCGCCCCTCGGGAAGCCTCCCGCTCCCTTGCGCCGGCTCCGTCGACTTCGTTGCGGAGGCCATCGATGGTCAGTTGGAACTGGTGAAGTGAGTCGGCCTGCTCGCTGATTCGCAAGGGCCAGCTGATGGGCGTCCACCATGGCAACCTGCTCAAGCTCGAGGGCGGCAAGCTCGAGGGCGTGGACTTCCTGCTGCGCGGCAGCCACTTGCTGCGCCGACCCTGAGCTCCCAGGCTGGCCGTTCTCGGCGCGTCTCGCCGCGGCCAGAGCGGCCACCAGCACCCTCTGCAGATTGGCCTTGAGGGCTGAGGCTTCCTCCGCAGCCAACACCGTCGCGGCAAGGGTGGCCGCCACCTAGCGCTCCCGGGCCTGGATGGACGCGGAGCGCTCATCGAGGATACGGCGGCTGTCCTCGATCTCCGCGCGCTGGAGGCGAAGAAGTTCCCTGGTGCGCTCATTCTCCTCGCTGGCGCGGGTGACGGCGTCCGCCGTCAACTGCTAACGCTGCTCCACGCCGTCCAGCACGCCATGCGCTGGGGTGACGGCGGAGGCATCCAGGATGACGCCGGCAGCAGGAACAGCCCCGCAGCCCTCGAGAAGGACCACGGAAGAAGGAAGCGGCTCCACATCCACCTCCAGGAGGTCCAAGGCTTGGCGGCGACGCCCTGCCGAGGGGCGCCTCTCGAACCGGAGAACACCTCGGGCGTCGCTGTCGTCGGAAGCCGAATCTACCATCAACACGTCGCGGGGAGAAGGAATAGGCTCTGGACTCGGAAATGAAGGGGACGGAGTCAAACGAAGGGAAATTTGGAAGGAAAACAGAGAGAGAAAAAGGAGACATTACCTTTGGCTGGGGTCGCCTCCGAAGGGGCGATACCGGGCCCGAGGGTCCCGGCGCCCGAGTGTGATCCCGACGCGCAGACGCTCGGCTAGGGGGTCTCATCGGCGTATGGCTTCTTGGGCGAAGGAGCGGAGGCCCCCGTCTCGTCACGGGACCTCTTCAATGAAGAGGCCAGGGGTGGGGGCTGCAACAGGTGGAGCACACTCAGTGGCAAGGAGCGCCGCAGTCTGAAAGGGGACAACATTGGAGACCAAGCGTTACCTGGCGGAGTCCAAAGGAAGGGACCAAGAGCCCTTCGAGGTAAAACCACCGAGCGGCGGGGGAGCCGGGAGGGGCCTCTCGAGAAGTTCATCGCTCGGAGACGCGTTGCCCGCAGCGACCAACTCCTCCACAGACTGCTGTCTTGCGGGAAGATTTGGACGAGGATGCAGCGGCGCCGGGTCGGAGTCGTCCTCCTCAGCCTCTGAAACGGCGCGCTTCCCAGCCCTAGACGGCCCCTCGGAAAGCGAAGGCCCCTAGCGACGACTGGAGCCCTCGGGAGAGTCACCGCGGGGACGACGAGAAGACCCCAGAAGGGAGGCCGGGAGGAGCGCAATGCCTGGGGGATGCCAAGTCGAGAGGATCCCTCACTCGTCGCACTTCGGAAGGGACGAGATGATGTTGTCGATGTCCTCGTCCCAGTACAGAGGAGTGCCCCTGCTGGCAGGCCCACGTACTCAGCGGACCCACCGCAGAGGTCATTCAACAGCCCGCTCAGGGCCCCGGGAAGCACCATCGACCTGAACAGCCGAGTCTAGTCGTTGCAGCCCTCGTACTCCCACATGCAGTGGGAGCGCAACTGCAAGGGGGCAATGGCATGGCTGAGGAAGTGCGCCACCACGTCGCGGCCGGTCAAACCCGGTTGCGGAAGGAGAGGATCCGGCGGTGCACCGGAGCCAGGTCAGCGTCGCGTTCCCCTGGTTTGGACCAGCTCTCAAGACGAATGGGGACCGCCATGGGCTCGGCGAGGGCCTCGTCGGCCGTGGGGAAGCGGACGAAGACCCATTCACGCCGCCACTCTTCCTACCGCCTTTTTCTCAAGGTGATGAAGGAATCGGCGAGGTTGTCGTGGAAGCGGAAGGTGACGGAGCCGGAGATGGCATCCCCGGTCTTGATCCGGGGATAGTAGTGGCAAAAGAGAGCGACGCTCGGCTTGACGCCGACGAAGGTCTCGCAGAAGTACTGGAAGGTGGCCAGCAGCAGCAAAGCGTTGGGGTGGAGCTGGGCCAAGGCGAGCCCATACACCCCCAACACCGCACGGAGGAAGAGATACATCGGCGGTGACAGCCCTGCCAGCAAGAAGCACGCGAAGACGCGGATGTCGAGAGGCGTCAGCCTGTCCGATGGGGCTGATGCGTGGAAGATCATGGTCTAGCCATTCTCGTTGCTCTTGCTAGCGACAACATCCTTCAGACTGGGAAGATGCTCCATCGCGTAGCCTGACGGGAAGAAGGCTTGGGAGATGCGCCACTCCTCCCAGGAAAGCTCGCGCTAGCACATACGGTCCGTCTTCTTGGCTTTGCCCTTCTTGGCCGTCCTCTCCTTGGGCGCCATCAGGACGGAGCACCGGCGCGGGATCAGAGTTGGGAGGCGGTGGAAGGAAAAGGCAGGAGACGAAAGGCGGAGTGGAGAAGTGAAGGCGGGGCCAAGGGAGCACCGGCCCTATATAGCATCGAGCGCGTGGGGAAGCGTGGCGCGCGGGTGGTTCCAGTTCCGCCCACATTAAAACCGTCTCGCGTTCCCCAGGCGCGTGGTGGGGTCGCCATCACGACCCGGGCAGCGGTTACCACCTTCATGGGAACCAAGGCGCCAACCGACGAATCAAGGAGGCGCGGGCCAGGCCAACCTCCTCGAGTCCGCCAACAGTCAAGTGGACGCCAAGATGGATGACATCATGGCGGCCGCAGTACTTCCCGGCCCGGGAACGCATGCTGGATGGACGTCCCCAGGCAAGGATCAGCCACCCATATGCCCGGGGACGCCCGGGGGCTACTGTCGACGTACCGGGAATAGGGGTTCCCCCTACTCTGTGCGCGCGAGACCGGGTCGCCGGCGAAGGCCGAATCAATAGCAAAGTGAAGACAAAGGAAGACCTCGGGAAGCCGGTCGCGGGACCGCCCGGGGAAGAGCCCTGACACCCCCGGAAGCTGGACGCACTCAACATGCCGCGCGATTCCTGCTCCACAACCCGGGAAGGGTTGCTTCGCAGGGAAGGAAAGCGTGGCTGGCGTCACGGACAAGACCGCACGCGCCTCCTGCTGGGCGCTGGCGGGGCAGCGACAAGACCTCGCGTGCAGGCCGCCCGGCACAAGCAATGCGCTCGGCGTGACGCAGGAACACTCGACAAGACTAGACCCGCCGTCGCTTCCGTCTCGGCGGACGGGGCGGCATGGAGGGCAGCGCGGCATGGCGCTGCCACGATGGAGGTCGGCGACCACCACCTTGGCTCAGGCTCAACGCGTGCCCAGCCTCGGTGGCACGCATGCAGCATAGCCAACTGTGGGAGCCCCTTGGCATATAAAAGGAGGTCCTGGGCTATGCTGGCGAGGAGAAGAAAGAGGACTAGAGAGAAAACCCTAACTAGCTTTTCTCTTAGGCTCGGGGGCTGGAAGAACGAACCCCGGGAACCTCCTTGGGTTAGTTCTTCCTTCAACCACCGGAGTGTGAAGGTCCTTGGGTTTTCACCATTGTAATCCACCACCACCACCATCACCGCAATACAGTCAGACAAGCAGGACGTAGGGTGTTACGCGGAGACGCGGCCTGAACTTGGGTAAAATCCTTGTGTGCTTTGTGTTGAGAGCGGGAACCTGACTCGGAGCACCTCGCGCCCTCCTACCGAACAAATATGGGGTGCTCGGCATCCCCGGTGTCCGCGTTCCGATACGCGACACCGAGAGCACTTAAACCTGGGTATCTGGATTGTACATCTATTTTCTTAACCAAGCACTTGACCTTACTTCTTACTCATGTATTAATTAGATGACAATCCCATAAAGCATACCTTTTCTTTTACATACCCACAAAATATACTTTGGAGTCAAGGTAAAAACTCGAAGAGCTGTCTCAACTTTTTTTCTGCGCGAAACGTGCATTTTGTAATATTCGGTATTGATGTTTTTAGAATACCATCGAACGGTGCGTTTTATTATATTAGATAATAAGTTTTTCAGAATCACATGGTATTGTATTGTATTGTATAACAACCCGTTCAACTCATGTTCACACATCTGCGCTAAGCCTTGTACATTTTTATTGCTCACTCTTCCAACCTTGTTCATCTTCTCCGGGTCGAGGCGGCAAAATCTGGCGCCTTGCGGCATTTTTATAATGGGGCACTATCTGATTTCAAAACTTGAACTAACAAACAACAATAATGCATAGTATCATAATAGTTTACACATCAATTGAATATATATTAAGAATCATACATATTCAACTTTCAGTTGCATAATGTTTATTCCAACAAAGTCATTATCTTAGTGTTGTTTGAACAACTCTAAACTGTGCTTTCCCGTGATGACTCGATTTTGATTCTCGAAACACTAGATACGAATGATGAATAGGTAAAATTAAGGGGATACGACATCAACAATCATTTGAAGTATTCACATAATTGCTAATTTTCTTGCCTGTTAGACGGACCATAAAACCCTTGCGTGGAACTCAGCTCGTCCCGTCGAAGTACTGCACTCGCGATTGAGGACTGATCCCTGCTGAAGTGCCCGATCGGGGTTTGGTTGTGCATTTGGCAATCGATCGATCGCGCAAGGAAGCCACGAACATAAGACAAGAGAGAATGCGAACTGGCTCCCCCTAACAGTCTATCACTCGACCTTTCTCACCCCAGTCAGTCATGGAGGATCGAGGCGGTTCACTTTTCTACCTATCGTTAAGAGAGTAGAGATGTTGTGCTATCCTGCGGTTACGAGACGTCTGCACATTTTATATTGAATGATGTGATGATGATGCTTGAGTTCCGCTCTCGAGTCACATTCAGCACGAGGCGAGGAGGGGCACCAACCATGAGGGCGATGTGTATGTGCAAAAGTGAGTGTACAAACGTGCATCCTTGATATTTTTTCTCTAACATACATTCCCTTCCTCTCTTGCTCTCTCTTCATCGCTTCCTTGAGAGTCGCTCGGTGTTCACCGTCCACCCCTTTCCTTCTCCTCCCGGCGACGCGGCCGCTCGGTGCGAGCATGGAAGTGGAGGTTGGCTTCCTATGTACAACGTAGATGTATGATTAGTTGTAGGTTTCTCTCCCTTGTGGTTTTGTCCTAGTGTCGCTGTTTTCTAGCCTCCTCGTGGCAAGCTCGAGTAGGAACGCAGGTTTGTCGACCACGTTTTCCGGTGTGTTTCCATGACGGAGGCATCTAGAGGGCCGCAGATCTGGCGAGGGCTGCGAGAATAAGCCCGTGACGAGTCGGAACAAGAACACGGTGAAGGGTAGCACGAGGAGCTAGCCGTGTCGTCGATGGCATAAGAGAACGTCGTGTTTGTGTTCCTTTGCCTTGCACAACTCAAACGACGGGGCGGGTGGCACTTCTGAACATGGGTGGAGGCGCGTCTCGCGGCAGGGCATAGGGTTTGGGTTGCTTTTATTAACGTAAAATGCTCCATTCCGTGGCCTGCAAATTCAAGAGGATAGTAAAAATATAAGGCCCAATTCAGCTCCGTGCACTAAGGAACAAACAGGCCTGGTTGGTCCGCTTCGTGCCACCCAACCGAGCCAGCAAAGTGACGACACATGTATTCCTTTCCTAAAAAATATACTCCGTATCTTTTGTAGGGAAACATTACACTTGTCACTTTCCACAACAAAAAATGATCTTTAGGTTCTTGGCATGGCAGCAGCGCGCACCACCCACGCGCTGACGCCATGGCGGCAACGAAATGGCATCCACGTCTTGCTCTGCCTCTCTGCGTGTAGCGTCTCTCCTCTCTCGTCACCTGCGTACGTGCTCCGTCGCAGTCGCCTCTCCCCATTCCGAGCTATATATCCGCAGAACACGCATGGATCACGCTGCCGAACACAGGCCATGCAGGCAAGGCGCAGGAACCGGATGAGCACGGGATGGAGGAGCCATGGACTGCTAGCTGCGAAACCTGAGCAATTCCGATCGATGGCGAAACATTTGTAGGTTGCGCTTGTTGCCTTCCCAAACAGGTGTGCCTCTGCCGACCCATGCACGCACGCGTGAGCCCTGAGACTGAGACTGATCAGTCTGAGATGCCACTTGCAACTCCTCTGATCTGATGGATGAAGAAAACTCACACGCACATTTGCGGATTATACTGTCTTTTTTGTTGAGAAGAACCCATTTATATTGCATGTTTTCTTCAGTTTTGTTGCTATCTCGATGCTCCATGCCCTCATCTCATCATCCACTTTGATGAGTAGATCTCCCCAAAAGTCGGTGCTGCTCATTGCAGCCACTGGGCGCAAGAAAGGCAGGCGGAGTCCTACTACTCCTGTGATCCTGCCCTGTCCATCGGCATATTTGTTGCAGACCAGACGTCACGCCACGCCTCAGCAAGTCAGCACAGCAGCGTCAGACGACGGCCCATGCAGCCCTGGGAAGCTGACACGTCGATCTATCTTACAACGTGTACATGCCATGGCAGGTTGGCAGGAAGAGATGGCTCTTCTGGGCGTCCGTTTCTTCAGTTGGTAACCCTGGAGAAGAGCAGGTGCGGCGAGCCAAGCAAGCAGATGCTTGCGGAATGGAGTGTGGCACGGGCGACCGAAACCGAAAACAACTTGCAGTGAGTATATGTATGTTGTGCCGCAGATCTAGGTAGCCCTACGTACAGACGTACTCGCCATGGATATGGATGGTGAACTGAAGCTAGAGTAGAGCAGCTAAACCTGAAGGCTCAAGACAGAGGACGCCCGTCCATTTCATTCGCCGGAGAAAGCGTGAGAACGATGTGTACTCCTGCTCCTTATCCTCTCTGATTCATTGCCGATTCCTGTCCACTTCACTGCGTAGACATAGATTGTTTTCTTAAGGAGTAACAAAATTCCACTTTCTACACTTTTGACAGTCAAACAAATTAAGAGTTGTTCTTATCCTGGGATCATACATATTCAGGATATCAATCATAGTTAGTGAAAATCCCTATCTATAAATTCGAAAACAATGTTGTGAAGAAAATGCACGTGAATTTAGGATATGTATTGCAGACACATATACATGTGAATTTTAGTACGAAAAGATGATTAGTTTCAAGGTGAAGTAAATTAGCATCTTAAGCATATGTACACCGGCCTATAATTAGTGACAATATTGTGATGTTTGGAGTGTATTGAGATCAAGGTTGTATCCCATGGTCGATCTTATCAAAATTCACTTGAGCGCTAGCTGGACCTCGTCGTTTCGCACAACTTTTATGTTGTAAGTTTTCTGTTATGAGAATCATAGAAAAGTGGTTATGAGTTTAATATGAAACATGTGAAATGTTTCGCCATGTATCTCCATGTGTGTATATGTGTTTTCGTGTATCTCAATCCCGCTAGTCTCTCTTCATCCTCTTCTCTTTATGTCAATACTTCGGTTTGTGATGCCCTCCACGGAAATGGACATACGTTGACAAGGTGATTCAATTTTCTTGATTGATTCCAACTTCAGTAAATTCTAGCTCTCCATTCTTGCAATTTCGTTCGAAGTTTATGGGATCATGTTTGCAAAATTCGTCTTCTGTTGTCGATCTTTCTAAATATTTTTTCTTACAAGGTTGCATCGTCTCACCATTCCACACTACTTCTACAGTGGGAGTTTTATGTTACGGCAATCATAGACAACGTCATCATCTGTTATTTGCAAGCGTGATGTTTACAAAAGAAACTTTGACCATAAATCCTTCAAAAGGTAATCCTAGCTAGACAACTACAGGCAGGGAACTAAGCATGATCTCTGTTGAGCTTGGATCCACAAATGCAGGGAACCAAGCAACATGCTCTTGTGCCATCGCGTGCATGTCTCACCAACGCATGGCTCGTTTTTGCATTGCCATGACTTACATAGTTAGAGCATCTCTAGTGGATGGTGTAATATGGACGTGTATATCTCCATATACACGTCCATATACACCTTGCTAAATTATACACGTCCTAGTTTTTCAGTGGAACGTGTATATGGACGTGTAAATCAGGACGTGTATATTCCAACGGCTATATTTTCAAACGGCTATATTCCAACGGCTATATTTTCAACGGCTATATTTCCAACGGCTATATTTTCAACGGCCATATTTCTGGTCTATATAAACCACCCCGACCAGCTCTCTTCCAGCATCTCTACCTGTGACTTCTCTTCTCACTCCTAGATTTCTCTGTCGTCTCTCACGCAACACAATGAACACATCCTCTTGGGACATGAGTTCTTCGTCATCTTCATCTGGCGACGATGAACTCATACTTGCAGCATTCGCCGAGCGCGAGGAGGAAGAGAGGATGAACGCTCGACGCCATGGTGGTTCCAAGCATGGACGTCGGACAATCGATCGAGGAAGAGATGCCGGATTTGTTCTTCTGTGGGACGACTACTTCAAAGAAGTTCCTCGCTATCCCGAACATTTGTTTCGACGAAGGTTCGTAATTAGTACACTTCTCTGCTTTGGCCCATTTTTCATTTCCCTGTCTCATTTACTTTTTATGCACAGATTTAGAATGTCCCGTAATTTGTTCAACCGCATAGCTGAGGGTATACTTGAGCATGAGAGGGAGCATGAGTCTGATGGTTATTTTATGCAAAAAAGAAGTGCTTCTGGAGCTCTTGGGTTACATCCTCTGCAAAAGATGACCGCGGCAATGCGGATGCTAACATATGGAATAGCAGCTGATGGTGCTGATGAGTACTTCCGGTCCGCTGAGGCTACTAATTTAGAGTCTTGCAAGAAATTTGTGATCAAAGTTTGTGAAGTTTTTGGGAAAGGTACCTGAGATCTCCAAATGAACAAGACATTGCTAGGTTACTTGCAATAGGGGAGGAAAGAGGATTTCCTGGTATGTTAGGGAGCATAGATTGCATGCACTGGGGTTGGAAAAATTGCCCAAAAAAATGGCATGGCATGTTTAAAGGCCATGTGAACGAGCCCACTATGATCTTGGAAGTAGTTGCTTCACAGGATCTTTGGATTTGGCATGCTTATTTTGGTTTACCAGGGTCTCTCAATGATATAAATGTTCTTCAACGTTCTCCTGTTTTTTCAAAGCTAGCCGAAGGTGAAACTCCTGCAGTGAATTATAGCATCAATGGCCATCAGTACACAATGGGGTATTACCTTGCAGATGGTATCTATCCACGGTGGGCAACATTTGTGAAGAGCATACCAGCTCCAGATACCAGAAAGCATAAAACTTTTGCCAAGAAGCAAGAGGGGGCTAGGAAAGATGTGGAACGAGCCTTTGGAGTTCTGCAATCCCGTTTTGCCATTGTTCGTGGACCTGCTAAAGGATGGAAACGTAAAGAAATCGGTGATGTCATGAAAGCTTGTGTCACAATGCACAATATGATAGTTGAAGAGGAGCGAGAAACAGGTCGGCAAAGCTGCAATTTTGAGGCAATGGGAGAAAGAGTCACAGTCTCTCGTACTCATGCGGAACAACTGAGCTCTTTTATTCAGATGACTCACCGGATTAGAAATGTCGCTGAACATTCTCAGCTTAAACTTGATCTAATTGACCATGTGTGGCAAAAGTTTGGAGACGAGTGATGTCCTAGTTATAACTTTGTAATCCATTTCTTTTCATCCAGTTTTAATTTATGCAATGAGTGATGTAATCCATTTCTTTCTAATTAGAACGTGTAAATTAGAACTTGTAAATTTTTTCAATTAGTACCCTCCTTCCCGCACCAAATCTGCAGCCCAAATCTACATACCACTAGCCAAATCATAGCACTTTTTTGAGTTTTTTCAATCTGCAACCCAAATCGGTACATACCACTACACAGATTGCACAACGTAGCAAACTAGCAACCCAGGAAAATGCAAAAAAAAATGCTGCTGATCGATCGGTACAAAGAGCAAGCAGATAAACTCCCAATCAGAGGCCATCGTCTTCCTCCTCCTCCCCGCTGCTCTCCAACTGCCCCCGACCTCCTCTCCATCCGCCCTCCTCCTTGCCCGCCATCCCCTCTCTCCACCTCCTTGGCTCCCTCCATCGATTCCCATGCTCCATAGGCGCTCGCCCGGACGCTCGATTCCCCTGCTCCCCGGCCTGCTCGCCCCCATCCCGAGCACCCTGCTCGCCCCCATCCTCTGCTCGTGGTGGCCGCCCCTCCTCTCCTCCAAGCCCTCCCCTCCCTCTCTCAATAGGGCGCGCGCCCCCACCTTCCGGCACATCTGGCCGCACGGCGAGCTGGGATGCGGCGGCGGCGGCGGCGACCTCGGTGGCGAGCTTGGAGGCGGCGGCGACCTCGGATGCGGCGGCGGCGACCTCGGAGGCGAGATTGGAGGCGGCGGCGGCGAGCTCGAAGGCCTTCTTGGCGCGGGAACAAGGCGCAGAGGAGGCCTTCTTGGCGCGGGTTCCCTTTCACGAGCGTGGCGTGGGCGTGTTTATTTCCACGCCTCGTACTGTCGTGGATGGACGTGTAAACGATACACGCCCTTATACACGAGCCGCTGGAGACGTTTTTTAGCTCCCATCGTGTATATTTGCTATACACGTCCATATAGAGGATCCACTGGAGATGCTCTTAGAGCCTGAATGCCAAAATTATGCAGGCAACCAAACATGGCCTATACCAACGCTCACTTGTAAGCATGTGCCGACTGACTTGAACGCCTAAGAGATAATATAAAACAAATAGTTTTGGCGAAGATCATATTTCGCCTATGTAACTCTTTATAAATTTGAACGAGAACCAAATATTTGGGGACGTATAAACTATTCCGTATTTTTTAAAAATTTCTTTAAAATATATTCCAAATTCCTATAACTGGTGCTCGTTCATCTCGCTATTGAGTTGTGACCGTAACTAATATGCGATTATGTCACAACGCGAAATAAGAAACAAAACAATGAAACAAACAAAGAAACGAAAGAAATAACGAACGCCTAAAAATCATTCAGGGAACCTACTCTTGGTATCCTTTACCACATTCACTCGAGCGAAACCTTTATTAGAGGGTAGACCTACCTTGTTTTGCTGACTTATTGCTTTCGAGCAAAGTGTGCCGGCCCTATCTCTAAAGCACCAAACTACTGTTTCGAAAGACCTTGGGGTCTTGTTGGTAATAAATTTAAGTCAATTGACAAATTATTAAAAAATTCCTCTTTGGTAAAAGATCATTACTAAGATCCAATCAAACTACAATTTTTAACCTCTATGAGAATTGAGATCCCAACATATGCAATATTATAACTCTGAAAACAAGATTTTGATTATAAGGATTCTACTGAATTCATTATGAGTATTAAGGTTCCTAAAAACTTCTTTTGATCAGAAACACAACTACACAAGAGAAGGAAATCTGAAACAGAGGCAGCGAATTGCACGTGAGGTCGAACGCTGTGACCCGTACCTGCAGGCTGCAACCCTGTACTATCGGTAAAACTGAATTTTGTACCATGTGGATGACAATATGCGCAGATGCTTCTCTAGTGACCCAACAAAATAAGATAGACGAGTTCTTCCAACAGCAACAAAACCTGACGCAGGTAGGCCTACTCCGATCTGTAAAGACAGCACACGCTCGATTCCCTTTCAGAAAGGCTGAAACCAAATCAGGGTACCCCGTGACTGACGACGAGCATGCACTCATCGATCGATCGACCCTTCAGCTTTGCAGAATCGCAGGATCGATTAATCGATGGAACGGAAACAGCCTTGCGGTTTGTGCAAAAAACTATCATATCGATTCACCGCCGTAATTCGCACGGCGGCGCGTACTGTACACGGGCACACGTGGTGACTGAGTCGCTAGCTAGCTAGGCCTGCGACGGCAGCAACGAGCTGTGCTGCTTGGCGCCGGTCGTGTCGAGCGCGAGCCAGGCGCGCGTGAAGGCGGCGACGATGGCGCGGTGGTGCTCGCCGGCGTTGAGGGCGAGGTAGCAGGCGAGCAGCTCCTCCAGGCCCCCCGGCGACGCCCGGACGTCGTCGTTCGCGGCGATCATCTCCGCCATGCTCGCCAGGAAGTCCTCCTCCGGGTCCGCCGACTCCTTCACCACCACCAGGCTCTCCCGCAGCCACCGCCGCCTCCTCCTGGCGCGACGACTCTGCGCCAGCGGCTGCGCGTCCGCCGGGCTCCCCCTGTGTCCACCACTCGCCTTCACGTGGAGCCGCCGTCGCCGCACCCTGGCCGTCGGCGACGTGGCCGCGCTGTTGCCGTCGCTGCGCGAGGCCTCTTCCCCGTCGATCTTCTTGGTCACGATCGGCCGCAGCTTGAGCTCCGGCATCGCCTTGAGGCCGTCGAACCGGTCGGCGCCACCGCAGGCTGCGGCCTTGACGGTGACCACGTCGAAGACGATGTCGCCGGGCTGCGGGCTGCGCGGGAATTGCGTGTCCCGGCGCTTGGAGTGTCCCTTGGCCGCGGGGGCACGGTCTCTGCTCGGGACGTAGTAGGACGCTCTGTTCGGGGAACAAGGCGGAGCCGGCAGCGTCGGAGCACGATCGCCTCTCGGCTTGCTCGCGAGCCCGGCAGCATCGTCGCCGTCGTCAGCATCGCATCTCGCGACGCTTCTCTTGCGCCGTAGCTTGTAGAACCAGGAGCCTGGCATCGTGCGGGAGCAGCACAATGGAAAGCTCACACACTAGCTAGCTCCTCTTTCTCTCTGCTTTGTGTTGCACTTGCTGCTGTACAGTAGGGAGGCTGGGAGAGAATGTGGAGTGAGCTGCCGTGCTTCCACTTTTTATGGCGCAAAAGCTTGCCGCGGGTGGCAGTCGACACAAGCTGCGGTGGAAAAGCGGAGGCGGCATCTCATAACAATCCGTCATATACACATACCTACCTGTTTCTGTGGGGTGTCAGTTCGATTAGCATATGTCCTAACAAAAGCACCTAAATGTCATGCTAAAAATTGTGATCCACATGCAACCTTGATCATTCTCTCACTCTGTTCCATCCACTTATATGTGTTGTGAAATGGTAACAGACATGACATAAACTGCCAAGTGTAAAATTCAAGTGTCATTTGTTCATCAACCGTAGTACAATATAGTATGTCTAGTCTAGCAGACAACAAGGTCCAGTCCACCCACACCAAGTCAAAGTGTTTGAATTCGACACCAGTGTAGGGTACTGATCGAATACCATGCGTACAGTGATCCAGCACAGGGCATGGAGCTCCTTTTACCACAAGCCTGCAGCCCAGTACTAATTGTTGTCTCTATATATCGAGCTCCAAAACTGGCCGTACGTCTCTGCAACTAATCCAGGAGGACCAGCTGCAATAGTGCAACGCCATAGCATTGCTTGCACATGAGCTCCGCAGTAAGTGCGTCGTTAGTCAGGCAGGAGTGTGAACCAAGTTAGTTGCTTGAGGTAGGCAGCGATGATTCGGTGCCTGCGGGGGACATTGAGCGCTTCCAAAAGTCTAAACTTTGGTCCACCACTCATCAATGTAAAAGCATCTCCACCGGGGGTCTCGAATGGGGTGTCCGACACCCCCCAATTGAGACCCAATTGGGGATGTCGGACACATGTCCGGCCAAGTTTTGGAAGCCGTCCACCGCGGCGCCTCCCAAACAGGCACTCCAATTTTTCTTTTCATTAAACCACATCGGCGGTTGTTCTTGCATTTCAAATTTTCAATATGAATTGAAGATAGAGAAGTATAAATTATTACAACACAAGTTCAACTTCGAATGCAAAGTTCAAATACGAATTTAAGTTTAAAATATGACATATCAAACCGGCGCCGGCTGAGTTGCTTTGATAGCCCACAAGTGCGTCACGAGGTCATTGTGCAGCTGCATATGCATTGTTCCATCACGAATTTCTCGATGCATGACAAGAAATTCTGAATACTGCACCGGCACGCCCGGCTGTGCGAAGAGACGAGCCGTGTCTGCCTCATTTGGTGATCTCAGATATTTTGGTCCAAACACTTTCACAACTGCCTTGCAAAACTTGTACTCCCTCCGTTTTTTAATATAAGATGTTTTAGGTGGTACACATGTTGTCTATATACACACTAAAATGAGTGAACATGCATATAAAAATGTGTCTACATACATTTGTGTGCATGTGCATGTGGACAAAAATTAAAACATCTTATATTAAAAAACAGAGGAAGTAGGTGGCTTCAACGGCGGTGGACTCAGACATACGGAGATAGTCATTCAGAGCATCGGCGGGAAATCCGTAAGCAAGGCACCGTATGACCGTCGTGCATTTCTGAAGAGATGAAAACCCAAGAAGGTCGGTGCAGTCTCTATTCAGCTCAAAGTCGTATTCCCGAACGCCATGCACGATCCTGCTGAACACGTCCCTGCTCATCCTAAAGCGCCAGCGAAATTCATGAGGCAAGTTCGTCGGCTTCTGGGCAAAGTAGTCGGCGAACAGGAGCATGTGCCCAGTCGCTCTGAAACGGTCCTTGTTGGCCCTCCGCCCCTTCGCTGATACTCCAAACTTCGGCGCCGCCTCGACTGCGGCATCTAGAAATGCGGCCATGACCATCTCATTCTCCTCGTCGTCGGCCGTAAGGGCGACATCCTCCCCCCCATCATTTGGAAAAACATGATCTCGTCGTCGCTATTCATAGCCTATTGGACGAAACAAAGCAATGAAACAAGGTCACGAATGACCAATCAATAAAATCAGCCTATCAACCAATGTGAAAGGACACGGATGTCGCCTAGAGGGGGGGGGGGTGAATAGGCGATTTAAAATTCTTTACGGTTTAGGCTTGAATAAATGCGGAATAAAACTAGCGTTTAATTTGTCAAGCACAAAACCTAAACAAGCTAGGTTTGCCTATGTGCACCAACAACTTATGCTAAACAAGATATACAAATATGTGATAGCAAGATATATTACTTCAAGCTCGATGACTATCACAAAGTAAATTGCATAAGTAAGAAGCTCGGGTATAGAAATACCGAGGCACTTGGAGACGATGATTTATCCCGAAGTTCACTTCCCAATGGAAGCTACGTCTCCGTTGGAGCGGTGCGGAGTCAGAAAGTGATCCCCGAATAGCCGTCAAATGGCACACCGTAATCTCCTTCGTGCCTCTACCAATGTAGAGTGCCACGAACCACTATGGGACACTTGAGGGTGGTCACCAAACCCGTACAAGGATGAGGCACACTCCACAACTTAATTGGAGGCTCTCACCGAATTCCCGCGGCTCCCAAAGCCACAAGAATCACAAGGTTGGGGCGCGACTCCACAACTTAATTGGAGGCTCCCAACTATCCCGCGAGCCACCAAAACTCCGAGATCAACAAGGACCGTCTAGGGCACTCCAAGTACCCAAGAGGACAAGCTCTAGGGCACCCCAAGTACCCAAGAGTAACAAGCTTCTCAACTTCGATTTCCACGTATCACCGTGGAGAACTCAAACCGATGCAACCGATACAATGAAGGCAAGACCACTAGAGGTGGTCAAATCCTTCACTCCCAAATCCCACCAAAAGCAACTAATGCTTGTGGGGGGGAGAAGAGAGGAAGAACAAGGAAGAACTCAACAAATGGAACTCCAAGATCTAGATCCAAAGGCTTCCCCTCACTTAGAGGAGAGATGGATTGGTGGAACAATAGATCTAGATCTCCTCTCTCTTTTCCCACTAAATGGAGGCAAGAATCATGGAGGGATTGAGAGATAGCTAAGCTCAAGAAGGTCAACAATGGGGGTCAAATTCGTGCTCAGCAAAGCTCGGTGGCTGGAGGTAGGTCAACAAGGAGCCGTTGCAGACAGGAAAATCGGATATTCCGATTCAAGTGAGTACCGGATAATCCGATAGAACCGGATAATCCGGAAAAGACAGAATCGGATATTCCGGAAAACTTCAGTATGCAGTTGCTTGTAATCCATGATGATCGGATAATCCGAAACAACCAAATCGGATATTCCGGAAAACTCCAGTATGTAATGCTTTTAAAGTCCTTAGCCGAATTCGAGCAAACCATGAGAATCGGATAATCCGAAACATCCTTGATCGGATATTCCGAAAATCTCCAGTATGCATTGCTTTTAAAGTACTTAGCCGAATTCGAGCAATTCTTGAGAATCGGATAATCCGAATCAACATTTATCGGATAATCCGATTCCCCTGCTAGAGCAAAACAGACAGAAACAGGAAAACCTGAAATGCAATAACTTTCTCGTTCGAACTCCAAAACAGGTGAATCCAATTCTGTTGGAAAGGTAACGACAAGAGCTTTACTACAAATATAGATGGGATACCACACATGGGAAGGTGTGGACCCTATCTCGAAGGTGGACCGATAATATTTCCAACCTGAAAACGCAACAAATTTTCCATACGAAATCCGTTTTCGGAGAACTTGGGCTTGTCATGAAGATCACAACAAGCACCAAAACCCAACAAGGAGAAAATCCAAATAAGAACCAAGAAAGATGATGAAGGCAAGTATGCAAAGGTTTGAGCTCTCTCCAACTGATACGCTAAAGCTCAATCGAGAGCCCCTCTTGATAGTACGGTATCTATCATATAACCCTATCATACATTTGCCTTGCGCATACCACTTGAGCTAGATGACGTCGATCTTGATCTCTTCAAGTGGACCACCTTTCTTGATTGCGCTTCGCTTGGTGAAGACTCAAACATTGCTCCCCATACTCCACTATGGGAGAGCCTCTCTTAGGCACATCTTCACATGAACATTATCTCTAAATGGGTGGCAAGCTTCAAGCCTAGGATTTCTTCGAGATGCTCCTCTTGAACTTGCGCTTCTCAACATTGATGACGATCACCACTTGACGTCATCGATCATGGGCCATATGAAATCTTCATTTGATGCAAGCCCATAGAAAGATACCTAACCACACATAGAAATGCTACACACATATCATGGGTTAGTTCACAAAGCTATATGGACAATTGCTTACCATACTAAGAGATACATGATCCCACTTGGTACATCTTGTAGCTTTGTATGTTGATCAATACTTGATCAACCTTGTATCTTTTCTTCTCTTTTCAATAGATGATGTCTTGAAGATAACCATGAATGATCACATAATTCTTTTCTTCAAGACATACTTGCAATATGCTCAACTCGATGATCTTGATGCCAAATACTTCATTATATCAATATATTCATGGCATCAACCTTTAATCCAACATATGGAGTTCAAGCATGGTCTATGGACAAACATTACAAGTAAAACTCAATGCACCCATTAGTTCATAGGGATTGTCATTAATTACCAAAACCACACATGGGGGCGCCATGCCCTTTCACAATGGTCGAACAGGTTGCGTGCGGGGCGGGAGGGAATAAGAGGCGTACCCAGGCTGAATTAGCTGCGGCGGCGCTAGACGAGGTCGGAGACTGACGGAGAGCGGCGGCAAGCAGGCCTGCGTGAGCGCTGCGGCTTGGGCCCCGAGGTGCGAATCAAGCAGGCGGCGACGAGAGTGGCGGCGATTGTGCGAATCGCCGGCCGAGAGGGGAAAGAATGAAGGTGGGGGAGCGACTGAATCAGGTCACGCTGACGATGTGTGTATGACGGGCGGGCCAGACCTGTCAGAGGCCATGCCCGCCCCATGTCCGGCACCCCCGAGAGGGACTTTGGAGGGGTCCTCTCGGGGGTGCCGGGTAGGGGTGAAAACGGAGCAGATACGGTCAAATAGTAGTGAAACCATGTCCGTGACCATATTTTTTCCGGATACGGAGTCGGAGCGGATAGTGTGCGGATACGAATACGGAATCGGATCTTGTCGGTTACGAATATGGATCGAATACGGAACAAATACGGTTCGGTTGCGGATAAACATTTCGTCGGATGTCGCATTGAAAATAGGACTGGTATATAGCAGATATTATGACCTAATTTACTCCAAATTAACTCTATGTATTGTGATATACTAAGATAGATAATGTTTTCATACTCATATTTCTATTTCCAAGTGGCTACTTAATTTTGCCCTTGCATGACCTAAGGGTATCTCCCAAAAATGTGATTCACAAATATGGTAGTGACTTGAGCAAAGACTTTTCAAGAGTTGTGCAAGTACATAAGTTTTATCTTGCCCAACAACTCAGATTCGAGGTATTACTTGTCGGATATTATGCCGGATATTTGTCGGATATAACCGTGAAATATGGTATATCTTCGGATAAGGGCAGATATTAGTAAAACCACATCCTTTTCCGTATCCGTTAGTTACTCTCCGTATCCGTGACCGTATCCGGCAACTATCCGACCGTATCCGTATTTGCCTTCCGTGAGGCTCCGGTCGGTCGGTCGGAAATAATCCGTACCGTTTTCACCCCTAGTGCCGGACATGTTTTTGCTCGGGGCGACCCTTTGCAGGGTGTCGCTGGTGGCGTTTTTTTTTTGGTCCGGACCTCCAATGGACCTTTGTGGGATCGTTTGGAGGGTGCCGGTGAAGATGCTCTAAGTATATATGGTTTTGCTTTGGTCCCCATGTGGGGCAAACTTAGTTAGCTGCACACAATCATATAGTGCGCCTGCGATTTGCTTAATCGCATCTTAACAACACATGCTAATTTTGCCGCGGAGAAGCCAGTGAGTGCGCGCCTTGCTTTTCGATCCCCGCTGTAGTTTGCAGTTCCACAACAGAACATGTATACAACAGTAACGGATGATCCTGTCGTGCATTTGTTTCTTGACAGCACGGCGGAGCTACAAAAGCTGTGAGCTCCACAGTCCTTGCCGCTCCCGGTGTCCGCAATCGAAGATCAGGCTGCCGCCATACATGCCGTACTGAATTTATATTCAGACATGTCTGCAGTGCAGTGCAACAAGAAGTTCAGAGCACACTTTTCACTGCAGCCCAGCCTCTCGTCATGACCAAATTTCAAACTTCAAGCGACGCAATACACTGGATTTGTATCCACACAGTTCTCTAACGATTTCAGATTCTTTTTCCTGCGCGTGCGTACACTACTAATTATTTATATATTCTTGCATGTAGACTACCAATTCTGATTTGCCCGGCTCTGGTTAAAGCTGCTTAATAAATCAGTGGTCGCCGTGTAGACGAATCATTCCTGAATGTGGCTGCAGTATCTATGATCGCGCCCATGATTTCGCGGTGCGCTCCGCCGGACGACCGATCGCCTCCTGCCAGTGGTTGCGGGGACACTAGCTACGAGATTACCTCGCCCTCGACGGGACAGAACAGTCCACGGCTGCTGGTACCAAAGTTAGCTCGTTGGAGCATGCCAAATTGGCGATTCCTAATCGCAGATTTGCGGGCCGGGATGGAGAGGAGTGAGAAACCACCAGCCTAGCCATAGGTAGCATAGGAAGAAGTAGAAACAAAACAAGGCCCTGGAGTTCTATCTGGGTGGTACAGTACAGTGCGGTACAGAGGTGAGGGTAGGCAGGGTGGAGGATGGCGTCTTCCGTTAGGTACGATCGAGCATGACCGGTCGACGGGAGAGAACGAAAGAAGAACCAAAGCCGGCCGCTCCATGATTGTGGCTTTGCAAATCTTGCTCGAGTGTGTGTGTGTGCCATCATTGTATTGTATTGTTCTCAAATTAAAGGCGAGTTTAGTTATGTATGCGGAAGTTTCAGTCATGGCGGTGATCATTTGTTGGCGGTAATCGTGTAGCGAGTAATCTAATGAACGACGACATGGTGACTTGCATCTTCTTTTTTGCGGGAACTTAACAATTGCTGACATATGACTAGCTATACGCACAAATATATACATGCATGCATGTATCTAGGGTGCGTTTGGTAGCCGTGAGCTGCAAGTGCACGACGTTTAGATGCCGGTACGAGCGTCTGGGCTAGGCCAGCGCGTTTCGCAAAGCAGACTCGGGCCAGGCCCAGCAGGCACGCTCAGATCAGCATGCACCTGGAGCTAGGCCGACCAGCTGCAAAATTTGAGCGCTCCTCCTGGTCTTACCTGACAGTTACTTCCTCTCACCCTCCTTACCTTTACTCCTTCTTCCTTCCAAGTTCCAACTCATGCTACAGTGCTCGAATCAAAATAAGCTCTACAAGAAAATGATGCGCGTTGATAATGTGGTTCCATTCTGACAATCGGGTTTGACTTTCGTTAACTCTTTAACTTCTAATTTCGTGTTCGTGTTTGAATCCTTTTGTGACAAATTTCACCAAATTAATCGCACACGCTCGACCGTTTGATGTATCCTTTTAGGAGTAGGTTCATCTCGTCATTTTCACGCAACTCTCGTGTTGTAATTGTTTCGTTTCGATGATCGTAGATGAACAGATCTTGTTTCATATGTGCGTGTATTTAGAATGTACTTGTTGTATATGCCTTGTTCAACCTCCGCTCAACCGCCGCTTGCCGTCATAAACACGGCGTTGTCACAGCAGCTAGTAGGCTCACTAACTCTTCGTGGACAAGCTCTGCCGCCCGCGCCGTTGTCGTGCTCGCCGTGACCTTCGCCAGCGACCTACGCCACCACGGCCGCTCGTCACATATATGTCATTAGAGTGGTGGGAGGTAACTCCACCCATGTCCAAAAAGGTGAGAGTAACAATCACAGGAACACAAGCATGTTATTTGGTAGGCTTGCATATGGCGGGCCTGGCCCAAAAGTATGCAGGCTACCAAACGGCATGCACAACATTACTCAGAGGCTGCTTTTGTGAGACCAGACCCTGTGCAGCCTGCTCTGGCGGGGCGCAAAATGCCATGCAGGCTACCGAACGCGCCCGTAGTAGCTAGCATATGGAGCCGAACGGTGGTTATTGTTGCTTCCTGGGACTGACATAGGCTACATATTCATTTGGCACTTGGATCCAGTTTAACTATCCGTAGCTTTGTTTGGATCTGGTGTTCTTCGAACCTATGTTTATCTATCTTGGCCTCCCTGACGCGTGCAAGTGGGAAGAATACAATATTTTTGTGTCTACCTGTGCGGCTCTGAACTGAAACCAACTGTTAAATAAGGATGCATGCAGGCTTGCAGCTAGCTAGCAGACTGACGACGAGAACAGTAGGCGTAGGATCGATCGATGGATCGATCAGCAATTCAGCATGCAGTGAAGAACTGAAGACGGACATTTTGGTCGGCCGATCGAACCGCGCGCTCACTCCACTTCGTGTCTACACCACCACCACGTAGTACGTTCACGCATCCGGGCATGTACGAGGGAGGTAGTGAGGCTAGTGATCGACCATATGCACATTCAGGTTCACGTAGCGCGCATGGATGCATCGGATCGGGGAGGAGACAGGAAGAATGTTTGGCATCCGACGGGGACCGGATGGTCCATTATTGGGCGTGCGCCCGTCCACGGCCGGACCATTCGGTGCCGGACCACGCCCGCCGCTTTAAAGCTGCCGTTCTTGCGCCCGTGCCGAAGGCGACGTGATTCCGTTCGTCTCCGTAGCCTGGCTGGCACCGACCGGCACGCGATTCGGTCTCGATCGGACGAGCGGCGAGATCGATTTGCGCGGCGGCACGTCGGACGCGTGCACGTATTCGTGCCGGCCGGGTGGATGGATATGCAGCGAGCGCGATCCGGCCGGCTAACATCGGTGGTTGTTGCACCGGCGGGATCCATGGCTTTTCTCGCCGACCGACCACGTACGTACGGGAAGCGCGGAGATTTGGCCAGCCGGCGTCGACGGACGCATGCACACCGACTTGGACGTTTGGTTCATGAAAACAGGAGGGTTGGGAAGCATCTGATCAGCAGATGGGGCTAGTATTTCTGACCTGAGATCCGAGCGAGACTCCGTCGATCTATTCGTATCCCTAGTGCGTGCACGGGTATTTGCAGAACGGCATCGGCCTTGTCATGGTCACGGGTAGTTTCATGATGTGCGTATGCAACGCCTCGCAGAATTGCAGTGATGATACAGTAGAGGCCTGCTAGTACAGCAGCGTCTGACGATCGAGTGGGCAAGGAAACAAGAGTAGGTGAGAAAACACAGAGGAAGCGATCGTCAATACGTACTGCCGCCGCTGACGATGATGCTTGTATGTTACGTGATCATCCATGGCTGCACACCACAGTGAGTTCGTTGGCACGGTGGTGGCAAACCACAGAGTTATTACGCTCTTGTCGCATGGATGCCACTGGTCAAAGTTAAACCGTTGAATCCGCAACTATATTTAAGTGTCCGTTTGGGTGAACCCTATTTGACGCCCATTGCGCCCGTTAGCAGCGCTATCCCATACCGCGAAGCGCCCAAGGCCGCGCGTTTTAGTTGGGCCGGCCAACTATTTCTTCGGCACAGCCAGGTCCCCTTTTTCCTTCATCATTTCTCGTCCTCTTTCCTTCGGTCTTTTTTTGCTTCCTCTTTCTTTTTTTTGTCAAATTTTTTATGATGTTGAAAAATTTTCAGATTTGAAAATTATTCAGTTTCAAAAAATTGTTCAGATTCGAAAAATGTTCAGTCTAAAAGATTGTTCAAATTGGAAAATTGTTCAGTTTTGAATTTTATTCAAATTCAAAAACTGTTCAGTCTCAAAAGATTGGAAAAATGTTCAGTTTTGAAATTCTTTAAAATTTAAAAAATGTTTAGTTTCAAAAATTATTCAAATTTAAAAATGTCTATTTTCCAAAATTGTTCAAATTAATTTTACGAAAAGTTTAAATTTAACTAGAACAACCTGGTACAAAAAACTTGACCGTTTCGACGTGACCGTATCCGTTTATTTTCAAGGAGGTAGCTAACAAGTCAACGAAGTAAATCGCAAAAACAGTATAAACAGTACATGAGCCAAGCCCACTAACGATGTCTTCGACCGTGGAGGGTACATGCACGCTTCTAAACGGATGCAAAGAGCGCCGAATAGGAGCTCCCGCCTGTTTTGTTTGGGCGCCACTTCGGCACTTCGGGCTCGCGTCGCCTGAAGGAGTTCAGAAACGGGCCAGCCCATTTAGGCAATTTTTTGTGCTGTTTTTTCTTTTCTGTTTATTTTCTCTTTTTTCATCTTTTTAAGATTTTGAAATGAAAAATGTTTAGATTTAAAAATGTTCAAGTTTAAAAATTGTCCAGATAAGAAAATTTAAGATTAAAGAAAGTACATAATTGAAATATGTTCAGAGTTCGAAAAAAATCAGATTTAAAAATGTTCAGATTTTGAAAATATTCATATTTGAAAAATATTCAGCGTTCACTGAAATTCAGATTTTAGAAATATTTCAGATTAAGACAATGTCCAGATTTGAAAATTGTTCAAGACCTCTTTGATTCGCAGCATAGGAAAAACGAAAGAATATGAAAACCAAAGGATTGCAATTTCATGCCCACTTCAATTCTACAGGATTTAACATCCACCAAAGTTTGTTTCCTTCTATCACCGGAAAAGTAAAGGACTTTGAAAAGGAGATATGAGTGGATGTCAGATTTACTATGGAGTGCAAAGGATTTTATAGGAAAAAATCCTATGGGTTTCAGTCCTATGAATCAAACAACGACCATAGGAAAAATTCCTAAGGATTTGAATTCTGCAAAATTCATATGCAAATCTTTTGAATAAAGAGGCCATCATATTTTAAAAATGTTCTCTAAATTCAAAAAATATTTTTTTAAATTATTACGCTGATTTAAAAATTAAATATAAACCTGGTATTTTTTATATTAAAAGAAAGGATTATATAGTAAAATATAAAACTAATAGAACTCAACTGTTCGCAAAAATGCGACCCATAACTGATCGCTTCAGACGACAAGGGCAGGCTGCGCTATTAAAAACGGCATATAGGCACTCCCATATTGAACCACTTTGTTTTTCTAGGAACCTAAATTGAACAAGATTTTTCATAGGCTAGACTTCGCTCAAACCCAAATAGGCGAAGTTCAGCCTTGGAAATGTATGGGTCGGGTGTGCTAAATAACATAGAGTCACCGGTGCGAGTCAGGAATTTGGTTAGCGGTCGAAATACCACGGTTACCGACCGGTAACCGGAATTCTCGGTTACCCGCGGTAAATGTGTTTAACAGTCGAAAAATCTCGGACCATTTGAATTTGGACCAGGATCTTCCTCCGAAATCATTTTTGAATTCTTTTGGACGTTTAGAGGTTCGAATTTCAAATTTTGGTTGAGAATCTCGGCCAGTAACCGACCGGTAATTTTTCGGTAACCACGGTTACCGGAAATCCCAGCCCCTCCGAGATTTTTTTCATACCGGTATCCAAAACCTTGGTGCGAGTACAAAGAGGCCCACATACTTATGGCCTGTTTAGTGAACTCTGCAAAAATGTTACACGATCATGTCAAAACAAATTCTCATCAGAAACAATTAAAAAGAACACAAATTTTCAAAAGCAATAAATAAAATAACGTTGAATTCTTATGCAAAGAAGTTTGATGCTTTGCACGTACCAATGGACGCCTCCAACGATTACTCTAGCTCCGTCTGCAAAGCAGGCTGCAGCTAAGCTATCAACAACTGTTATAGCATTTGTTAATCACTTCATCTTGTGCCGTTCTCTGACGATCTGGTCGATTACTGACCTGTAAGTCGTATAAAACCCTGCTGAAGATCGTGAACCCACAAATTTCTGAATTTTCTGCACTTAACCCGTATAATATTCTGTCGAAGCTTTCGACACCTGTAATTTCGAGCTTTCAGTTGATCGTGTCCTCCCACTCAGCACACTTCGCCAGATACGTGAACACCACCTCCAGGTCTCCAACCATCATGCACTCACGAACCCCATAAGAAACCCGCATTTCAGTCAGCAATCAATCCAGATCAACAACCCAATCTATCATCGATCCTCCAAGACCTTCGCGAACAACAAAACGCGGTGTAAAGCTCAAGAACTCAATCACAGCGATCATGCCGAGGCCTTCCTCGGAGTGCAGCCCATGCAGCGGCATGCTCACAATCTTCAGGAGGCGGCCTCGGGCGCAGCAGCTGTCGCAGCCGCCGAAGCCGACGCTGCTCCGCCGCGCGTTCGGCAGGATGACCAACAACCGCCGTCGCCGTGCCCACCGCGCCAGCAGCTTCAGCTCCGTGCGCGCGGTCTTCTGGCCGCTCATGTCGATGGGATCGGACGTCGACCGCGGTGACGTCGGTGACCGGCCGCCGAGGAGCTCGTCCGGCGACAGCGGCGGCACCGCCGTGCGCGCGCCGTCGCCGTCCCTCGACACGCCCGCCGCCACCACCACGGCCGCGCGGGTGCTCGCGATCCAGGCCCAGCTCGATGAGGCCGGGGCGGCGAAGTCGAGCAATACGCCGGGTGGCGCCGTGCGCGCGCAGTCCGTGTCGCTCGATGCGCCATCCGCGGAGACGACCACGGCCGCGCGGGTGCTCGCGCTGCAGGCCCGGCTAGGATCGGCCGCTGTGTTTGCGGCGCCGACGAAGCCGAGGAGCACGGCGGTGCCTCGCCTTAGCGACGTGGCTGCCACCTGCGGCGACGGAGACGTGGAGGAGGCCTGCAGAGGCTTCGAGAGGCAGCTGATGGAGATGCTGGTGGAGGAGGCGAAGGTGGGGGACCTCATGGACGTCGAGGAGCTCCTCGGTTGCTGGGAGAAGCTCAGGTCGCCGGTGTTCGTCGGGCTCGTCGGCCGCTTCTACGGGGACCTGTGCGTGGACCTTTTCTCCGGCCTCGACGACGACGTGTCATCTGAGTCGTCTGATGATTCGACTGTTTGAAAGCGCGTGGTGCTTCTTGGGGTTTTCAGTTTTTCTTTCACAGTGACAAGTGGGTACGGTTGTGATATTTCTCAAAAAAAATTATGATTTGCCATTCTGATTTACAAATGTGTGTGCATCTTCTTTGTCCGGTTTGAAACGTTGCTGATCCGCTTTTCTATGCCATTGATGCGATGAGCATTCTCCGGGTGTTCGGAACTTCGATGCTCCGCATGGACTGCTCGATAGTGTCATCCTCATCGGTCAAAGTAGGGGACGACGACCTGTGTGTCCGTCCTATCGGTTATCTCGTTTTTCTATATTTCCGCGGCGAGCAACCCATCTCCCTATCTCCCGCAGCGCCCTCCTCCCCTCTCCTCCCCCGACACACATACTCTGCAGAAAGTTACGCCGCCGTAGTTGCAAAAACACTCCGGCGAGGTATCCTCATGATGCTCCCTTGGAAACACCTCCCCTGAGATCTCACACCATCCCCTTAAAGCAACACCTCCCTCCCATGGCAGCACCACCGCCGCCGCTAGAGAAGACGTCGGCGGGGTCGTTTGTAGCTCTGGCGTCAGCTGCTTGCAACTGACATGATAGCTATTTGCAGCACCGCCCGTTCCTTCGTAGCTCCGCCACCTACCTCTGGTAGCATTGACGTCCGCCACAGTAGCATCGAGATCTGCTGCTGGTAGCATCACCACCCTCTCCTGGTAGCATCCGTCGCCGCCGATGGCAACACCTCCACGCGCCTCTGGTAGCACCGGGCGACGCCGTTTGTAGCATCGTTGTCCCCGGTGGTATCACTGCCACCCTTCCGCCAGAGAAGCACCGCATCTTAGCACATATGTCCCTACTACTCCCTCCATCCCAAATTATAAGGCGCCCTTTAATTACGCTGGTCAACGGTGCACAACTTTGACCATAATTTGTACTTATAATATGACATAAAATTTGCATACAAATATATGAGATGAAGGAGTTTTGTAAGACGAATCCAACGGTACCATTTCTACATTCTCAATCCATATAGTTTGTTATATATTAGTGGTCAAAGTTGAGCATAAAAGACCAGCATGAAAATAGCGCGCCTTATATTTTGACACGGAGGGAGTACTTGGCAGCACCGATGTAGCCGTAGGAGTATGCGCGACAGATACGAAAAAATTCTCTCACATGCGCGGAAGCAACAATCCAATTTAGGAGATGCTAGTAACGGGGAGGGTACATCATCATACCCACGAAGAACACGCGTGTTGGACGTTAATCTCAACGCAGCTCAGTGAAGTTGTTGATGAAGTTTGATCCGATCAGCACCGCAATGTGCGGCACAACCGAGGCTTGCACACATACAACTCGATGACGTCTCCTCCTTCTTGATCCAGCAGCATGACGGTGTGGTGGTGTAGATGGTGGGGAAATTTCCGCAGGGCTTCGCCAAGCGGATGCGAGAGGAGAAAGAAGAGAGGCAAGGCTGAGCCGGTGGCTAGGGTTTGGGGTGGAGAAGCCAATGCGCCTCCACCCCTCCTTATATAGGCAGGGGGTAGGGTGTGGTGCAGCCAGCCCACCTAGGGCCGGCGCACCAGGGAGAAAACTCCCCCCCAAGCAATCCCTCCTGTTTTTAAGGAAGTTTCCTTTTTTATCTCTTCTTATCTTTCATTTTAAACATGTTTTGATTTATATCCATCCGTATGGACCCTTGGAGTAGGTGGGTCCCACCATGGGACCCACTAGAACGCATCTATTATAGATAAAGTAAGAATTTTATTGCTGCAACATTGTTGGCCTATTCAAATAACATGGTGCAACGAACAACTAGTGTATCCAGATCACTACACTCTTACAATCTCTCGCGCTGAATTTAATATGAAACAAGTGAAAAGTCCGCAACAACATAACCAAACACTCAAGGTAGTAAAAATTAAATATCGTCCAACTACAAGATACTCGATCAGCGTAAGGGTCGTGCTGAGCGTCCCCCGGAGGATAATTTCCTCCGATCCTCCGGGTGGATAGGCTGACACGTGTCCGTTTACTAGTCTACAGAATAGGTCGCGTGAACCTCGTCTCCTCGCAGGAAAAAAACACGACAAAAAATCTCTCTCACCCATGGCGCACGACGCCGCGCAGAACCCCACTCTCCGTCCCTCCGCCCGCCATCGCCGGAGAACACGCCATCGCCGGAGAAGATACGGTCGCTCCGCCCGCCATCGTCATGGGAGCACCGCCCAACGCCGCTGGGAGCACGAGCCGCAGCCTATGGGAGCACTGCCAGACGCCGCTCGGAGCACGGGTCGGCGCCCATGGGAGCACCGCCCGACGCCGGACGGCCCGGCGCCCATGGGAGCACCGCCCGACGCCGCTGGGAGCACCGGCCGGCGCCCATGGGAGCAACGCCCGACGCCGATGGGAGCACCGGCCGGTTCCTATAGGAGCAATGCTCGACGCCGTTGGGAGCTCCGACCGGCGCCCATGGGAGCACCGCCCGACGCCGCTGGGAGCACCGGCCGAAGCCCATGGGAGCAACGCCCGACGCTGCTGGGAGCACCGGCCGGTGCCTATAGGAGCAACGCTCGACGCCGTTGGGAGCTCCGACCGGCGCCCATGGGAGCACCGCCCGACGCCGCTGGGAGCACCGGCCGAAGCCCATGGGAGCAACGCCCGACGCTGCTGGGAGCACCGGCCGGTGCCTATAGGAGCAACGCTCGACGCCGCTGGGAGCTCCGACCGGCGTCTATGGGAGCAACGCCCGACGCCGATGGGAGCACTCGCGACCACCGGTAGTAGCAACTGCTCCGGCTCGCCGGCCCCGCCATCTCTAGTCCCTGACTTGCAGCAAAGCAACATAAAAGGTCGGCAGCAGCAGCAGGTTGTGCTCGCCGATGCGAGTTGAGGCTGTTTGACGGAGGGAGACCGGCAGCAACATAGGCGGAAGGAGGCGCGAAGAGGAGGAGCTCCGACGGTGAGTTGCCGGAGCGACGAAGGTCGACACGGTCTCGGGTGTCGCACGGGGAAGAGGACGCGGTGGAGGGCGTGCTCGACGGCCGCTGGGAGCATTTCCGCACAGGGGCATGGTGGGAGAGAGGCGGGGGTGAGGAGTGGGTGAGAGGATGCCGGGGGAGGGGGAGAGGCAGCGCCGTGCGTGCGCAGAGTGCGGAGACGACGAGGGAGATAGGAGAAAGGAGAAGAATCGGGAGAGGATAAGACTCATGTGGTGGCCCTCAAAGGCGTCGTTGTCTCCACACACGGGGACGCGTGGCACGCTATGAAGCCGGAGGACGCGAGCGGTGCGATCCTCCGGGGGCACAGAAGTGTTTTCCTCAGCGTAAACCATGGTACAACAAACCCATCCCATTCAACCAAAGATCTTGTTGTCCACTTCGGCTAGAGAAGCAAGAGTCTGTCAATCCTCCAAATGTTGCAGCACCGATTAATATTGAAGCTAGTGGCCACACGAATATACCACGTGAAATGGATTAGACAACTTTTTAAATCAAAAACCACATTGTTTATGGAAAAAAAATCTCGCAAAATATAGACACCATCCAAAGCGAGATGAAGATTTTACCTAACTCATCAAGTTAAGTCCTAAATAGGTCTGGAATATTCCTGGGTGGAAACATAACTAAGGGTCTGTTTGGTTATGCTTTTCCAACCTGTTTCTGCTGTCAAAAAGCTAAAAGCTAACCAAACGGGTATTTTCTACAGCAGATTCCACAAAAGCAGCCTGCTTTTCGTACTGTTATTTGCAAAGCAGGTATACCCCTGCTTCTGCTACTTCCAATTTCAATTTGGTATGAAAACTACCCACCAATGCCACCCATAAATCGTACTGTTTCAACCTTATAATTTTCATCCTCCTATAGATCGAGCGCATCTCTCCATCGCTAGTTATTTTCTTTCTCCTGTTCATACTCACATGGCGGCGCCCACGCAGAGCTAGGGTTGGGTGGTAACTATTACCGAGAGAGTATGGTAACTACATTGATTTTGTGGTGGATAACTACACCATAAAAACATATGGGTGACTTTAACAGTACTGGGTGAGTAACTCCATCAGTATTGGGTGGTAACTATTACCGAGAGAGTATGGTAAACATGGGTAACTATATCGAAAAAATCGAAAACTAATCGTTAATATGGTCGGTAACTTACATACTACAGCCTGGATAACTTATATGTTACGGGGTGGGTAACTTTTAGGTCGAAAAAAAAAGTTGTCGGAATATCTCAATATGGGATGTAGTTTCGAAGATCTCGTCGCGATTAGCTCAACGGTGAAAACGGATTCTAAATCGGATAAACGGTTTGGGCTACAAAACTTTTTGAATTTTCAGATTTTACATTAAATGCGGGATGACATCAGCTTTTTTGACTTTTTTTGCATGCATGCATGCGGAGGAGGCAATTTATCTAACTCGCCGTACGCATGGAAAGTCTGAACGATTCTGCACCGTACGATCAAAAATCAACGTGCCACGTTCCGTCTCGCGTTAAGATAACCATAAGGCGCCTTACGATTATATTTTCCCTTTTTTTTTTTTGCATATAGTGATACCCAGAAGCAGTGGAGCAGTACCAATGTATTTTCGCTCATGATAATTAAAATAAGATAGCGTGACAGGACCAGCCCAATCATGTGAGCTTAAAATAAGATAACAAGTGCAATTCAATCAACATCAAGGCTAGAAGGCCTCCATTAAGTTGATGAAAAAAACAAAATTTAAGATGAAGCATTCACACAGCATTCACCGATCGATCACCAGCAACGGTTATTCTAGTGAAAAAGCCAGCAACATAGTTGAGTGCAAGGTTTCGGATACCGGTTCAAAAAAAATTCCGGAGGGGGCCGATATTTCCGGTAACCGGGGTTACCGGAAAATACCGGCCGGTAACCGGCCCAATATTTCGGCAAGAATTCAGGATTTAAACTTAAAACATCGAATTTTTTCGAAATTTAAATTTTTCGAGCACAAATTTATTTCAAATTTGACTAATCCGAGATTTTTCATCCGAGATATGCAAATTCCGGGGGGTCCGAGAAATCCGGTTACCGCGGAATTCCACGGAATTCCGGCCGGTAACCGAAACCTTGGTTGAGTGTGATCTAGCTATTCCTAATCGTAGGACGGCTGGTCCTTGTCAGAATCTATCGCACCTTTAGCTAGCTGGTACACCGCAAAGGCACCCGTGTCCAGCAGGTTTAACGCATCGGCTCGCCATGTCGTGAGCTCGTGGATGAGATGGTCCGGCCAGAAGCGGCTCCCGTCGTCGACGTGCATCTCCTGCAGCACCACGGCGTTCTCCACCAGGAACTTGGCCAGCTGAACCTCGAAGCAGTTGGCGTCCTTGGGCGCCTTGAACTGCAGCGTCACCTTGCGCAGGCTCTTCTGTAGGCAGGTGATCAAGGCGTCGTTGTTGGTCAAGGCGCCCCGGAGCTCCGTGATGCCGCTGATCTGTGCGGCGGCGCGACGCGCCGAGGACATGGACGCGAGGCTCTCGAACCGATCCATGGACTCGGCGAACGGGCCTCCGACATGATCCTTGTACTTACGGTCGTGGTAGTAATTGTACTGCATGTTCAGCTTGAGCCGGAGCTCGGACATCGCCGGGCAGGAGCGGAGCAGCATCGCCATTGCCACCTCCGTGTTGCTGTTCATGTACTGGTATTTGGCGTCTAGTTCAAGGAGCTCGAGGTTGGGAAACGCGGTCAGCATGACCCCGCCATGCTCCTCGTCGGCGCCGACGAGGTCCTCGATGCATCTGAGGCGCAGCTTCAGTGCCCTCGTGCTGGAGAACCTTGCGAGCATGCTCGACGGCGGCTCGTACTTCAGTGCCCAACTATGCTGATGACGCTCAGTGACATCGAGATCGACTCGCGCAAGCCCCCGTGCCGGAGATTTGACCGACAGCTTGATGGGGTATCCGCGGTAGCGGAAGAAGCAGAGGCTCGGCATGTCGAGCTCGATGCCGCAGCTGCCATTGCTAGACGCCACGAGCTCTTCCTCGCTGGCATAGGTCTCGACGAGCACCAAAGCGGTGACCGTCGGGCAGAGCAGGCGGAGGGGCAGGCTGAAGTAGTCGGAGTAGTAGAAGTCCTTCTTGGTGGAACCAGCCGGCTCCGGCGCCCTTTGGAGCACGTTCACCAGCGCCAAGCTGGCGAGCGCCGGCGCGGCGTCGATCATGACTTGGAGATGCCCCTCCAAGAAATAGCAGTTAACCAGCGTCAAATCCTTGAGATGCGGGAAAGACAGGGCTCCAGGGGACGGCTGCTCGAGTGTGCAGCGCGTGAGCTCCAACACCCGGAGCGTGGCGGCGCAGGGTAGGGAGTCCAGCGACGGGGCGTAGCGCCTATGATGTGTGTTCTCGCAGCTGATGATGAGCTCTTCCAGTCGGTCCACAGCGGGATCGTCGAGGAGATCGGCAACCCTGCGGTCCTTGCTCTGGTCCCGTTCGGGGTAGTTGTACCAGTAATTGCTGAGGTGGAAGGTGGGTTCCTCCAGGAACAGCGTGAGCCTCTTGAGTCCCGTGCCTCGGTGGCGCCGGCGGCTGCCGTTGCGACGACGGCGGAAGGCGGCGAGGGCAGCGTGAGCGTCGCGGAAGAAGTCGGATAACGTCGGAGGGTAGTCGTCGCAGAGTTCGCGCTCTGCTTTGGTGTACGGCCTGCTGTCGAGGATGACGGCGCTCGCCCGGCGCCACAGCGGACGCCACCGACGCGAGAGGATGGCGCTGGCCGCGGCATCCCTCGCCGTCGCGAAGGAGAGGACGCGCTGGAGGACGTCGTCGGGAAGGACGGAGAGACGGTCTGCGGCGGCCATCGTCGACGCGAACGTCGCGAGTGGACGGATGGGTGCGCTGCCGGAGGCCTCCCGTATTTATGGATCTGGCTAGGGGTGTGGGCGGCTGATCGAGTCGGTTCTGGTTATTTGGAACGGATACGGCGCCGACATTCACGCCGTGCAGAATCTGGGATTGGAGCTGGAGTCAGTTTCCGGTTCTTGTAGTGCATGCGTGCTGCCATACGTGATGTATCGTTGACAAGTACCCAATACATCGTGGCTACTGCATATTTGATGTCCGTCACTTGTATAATTTCGTTGTGATTTTTCTCCCGCCGACATGCCAACAAACAAATGCTAGGGCAAAGTGCAAGTCACATCTAACATGCACGATATGTCCGACAGAGAATCCACGAGATCTAGTCTTTGCCTAATGCTATGTATTCTATAAAATATTTTTGTTTTCTACATGTATTTGTTTTAATACTACTAGCAAACGTGCCTGTGCGTTGCAATGGGGAAAAAATATAACATTTTGTAGGGTAATATATCATATACCATTAACCCAATAATACACATATGGTTAAGTGGTTAGTAAATTAAAAAGCAAAAGTGAGAACAAAAATATTGCATACCCAAAACTAAATGAAGCATATGGTTAAGTGGTTAGTAAATTTAAAAAACTAAAGAGTGAGAAAAAAATATTGCATACCATGTGTCAACTTAATCATTTAATCAATCCTTTTACTAATTCCCGCATGTTATCATCATACTATTCCTCTCTCGCAACTGCTATAGAGATACAAATCATCACATAGCAAAGAGCCCGTGCCTTGCGATTTATAGAAAATAAATAAACATGTGCTTGTAACAACTTTGCCGGTAACAAAACAATATTGAAAGTTCTCATGTACCAAGAGCTATTCTTTTTAAAACAATTCATTCTCATATTGAAAACTGAAAAGTGCACATGCATCTCATATCTCAGAACGCAAAACATTTATACATATCAAATGCGAAGAAGCTGCGACTCGTGGGGTGCAGGATTACCTGTGAAGCCACATCAGTTATGCATTGGATTGACGCAGTGCAGGAGTTTGGCGTTGGGAAGCAAACTCGTGTGGCCGTCTGGCGAGGCGCACAATTCTCACGGCGCGAATACAATTCTGGAACTCTTCCTTACAATGGCGAAAGACATACATGTTACATGTATTTCAACAAACAGATGGTGCGCGAGATGTACTCCACGCGCCCACCTCGAGGGTCTAGTGCTCGAGGCAAACCTAGATTGGTTCGGCCGCGGGGAGCACTTTGCCGCACAGCGAGGCGGTCGCGCTGGGTCGAGGACATGTCGGACAGAGTCGCGCCGGAGCAGGGGGTTGCCGTGCGCACTGGGCACCGCCTCCGCCGGGAGCAGCGGCAACATGGTCGAGGGCTGCCGCTAATGCAAGAACCCGGTCGCCGCAGGGGGAGATGCCGCCGGCGACCAGAGAGGAGGCCGTACAGTCAGGAACTGAGCGCCGTTCGCAGGCTATCGCTGCCACCACCGTGGAGGCTCGCCGTGAGCACTCTGGATGGCACCGACACAGGGGCGTTGGGAGCGCGCCGGAAGGGCTCTCGCTGGCGCCGCCACGGGGGCGTGGGCCGTGAGGAGGTACGCCGAGAAATTCTCGCGGTCGCCATCGACAACACCACCCTCCTCCCAATGTGCGATCGCGCCGTCTTCCGCCACCCCAGACCCCACCTCCTGCATGTATAGTCACGGTGGAGCACACAACTGCGGACAACGCTCTTCCCAGCGGCCATTGCCCTGGGCGCTCAGCCTGGATTCTCCACTGGCGACGCCCGGAGAAGAAGACGGCGCATCGCGATTCAGCCTGTTGCGCTCCTTCATAAATTTCTCTGGCAACAAAGTTTAATCTTGAGCGTTGATTGAATTATAAAGGAATCCTCTATTCAAAAGTCGTCCCCGAGATGGATTCCTATTCCTATAGGTCTTGCCCAATTGTCCTTTTGCTGAACAGGACACTGTTTCTGCTCGATGAGGCATCGGGGCAAGTAACAATCCTAGATCGTGGGTTGATGTAGGAAGTGGAGACGGATTTGGTGCACGTGGTCGGGATCGATTTTCGCTGGGCAAGACCCGTTCGCTTGTCTAAAACGAAACGTTTTTTTCACTTATGGGTGGCATAGTGGGTAATTTTTGATAACTTTGGGGCAGTTTAAATGACGTACCACAAAAAACCTTAATAATGCTAAAAGCATGAGGTAGTAACAGAGATACTCACGAATAGTGCTCGGTCTAGAAATCGAATAGTACGCAAATCTCTGCATGGGCTGACACACGTCAGCTTCGTGTTGAATAGCCAGCATGTAGCTGTTGATACTCACGGCATACTGCACAACCTGTCCGTTCTGCTAATGGGAGTGGACGGGTGAGGATCCAGACACAATCCTCTACGCCCTACGACACGCGATCGAGAGAAGAGCAAGAGACAGAGGATGTGGCCACAGATGTCAGGGTAGGGAAGCAGGCCACAGCTTGCTGGATGCGGCCGCGGGAGGAGAGCTCGTGCCTTGCGAGTGGCCGGTGTCGGAGAGCTCCGGCCGTGCGGGCGGCTGGTGGTGTCGAAGGACGCGGGGGGCGAACCAGTGGCGAACCCTAGGCAGCAGCGACGATCTGACGCGGGTGAGGACAGGTCACGGGAGTGGTGGCGACGCCGTGCTCTTGCTTCGTATGGCCTGTGGATCGAGAGGGAGAAGTGGACGTGGTAGCGCTGGAGCGACGGGAGTGGGTCGGATCGTCGATTCGTCGGTGCTGCGCAATAGAGGAGAACAGGGGAGGCTGCGGCAGGCTTTTTTTTCCTTCGGGTGGCGATCCTTTCCCATCTAGACTGCGGGATTGGAAATAAAAAAACGAACCGGTACCACTTGCGGGTGGCAGGGTGGGTAATTTTCATCAACTCTAGTGGCAATTTCGATGACGTACAACAAGAAGCCTTAATGTTTTTATTATTTGGTATAGATTTAGAAAATTCACATAAATTGTACTTTTTCTACTCCATGTTTTCAAACATATCAGTAATATCACAAATTTACCAATTTCTAAAAAATTCATATACTATTAAGAAAAACAAAGAGTCCTTTTATTTCAAAAGCATTTCAGTGACCTTCTTTTCACATAAAGTCGGGACATGATTGTACAAATTGTCACATAATCCATCCGGTTTCAGAATAGTTCCACTATATTTTCCAAACATACCACACATTTCATAGGTTTCAAAATGATTCACAAATTATCACAAATATTTTAATGATATTTCACTCATTTCAAAACATATTAATGATCTTACATTTTCACATAAACTTGAAAAATGATTGGACATATTTCTTTACAAAATGTTCTAGTTTTAGAGAACTTCGAGACAAGTTTGGGTGCATAGTTTGCAATGTTTAAAACATATTACAATTTTCACGGATGATAGAATAATTCTAGATACTGTTCACAAACATTTTAATGAGATTTTATTTGTTGAAAAATATTTTAGGGAGAGTTGAAAACCATGTCTTGAAAAACATTTTAAAAAAGTGTTCGGAGAAGTCTTGTTTGTTAAAATACATACCCGAATAATTACCTAGTATACACGCATTATCTAAAACAATATTGAGTTAATAATAAAGTACAACACATCGATCTCTAAGCAGGATTCTTTATCTTTACATACCGTGCACGTTAGAAAAACTTTTTTTTTTTGAATTTTACCATATATATTAAACCAGCAAAGAGTACACGATTATATCGATTACAAAAACAATACTAAAATAGACGAGCAAATCTATGAGATCTTCAAGCCCTTTGTTCTTCCATGACACAATCTTTTACTTTTCTAAAGGCAGCCGTAGAACAACACCGAATACACCAAACCACAGACCTATGAATACCAACGAAGGTTCACCCCTTTTAATTTTGAGCCGCAATGCCAAGGCTTTGTGCACGCACACAGCCATTAAATTAATCAAGCAACATCGGCAAGAGCACCACCACTGATATTTCAGGGACAAATAACCAAACCACTTTGTCGACGTCGTTGGGAGCCGAGAGAACTAATCACCATTGCCGAAGACGTAATAGTCGGGATAGATATTCCGATGACAATCCTCCTCGCGGCAACCATAAGAAACAATCCAAAATTGATCTGGCGAAGCAAGATCTGAAGAACCATACCTAGACAAACTTAATCTTTCAAAGCCACCATTGACGTCGGGAAGGAGATCACGCCGTCGAACGAAGCGCGGAAGATCACTTATTGCAGACGAAGCCATCTCCATTGGCGAAGAAGATAACAACCAAAACCAATCTCTAACATTAAGGACCTTTGTATAGCGCCCTGCGCAGGTCCGAGGTCCCCACCCCTCCAGTGTCAGAGCGGCAACTAGAGGAGGCGAGGACCCGTCAATTCTTAGACGAAGACGACGATGAAGATGCAGATGGCGCCAGCGGCGACGGCTAGGGTTGAAACCCTAGGCCGCCGCCTTTCTTTCTTTCTTTCTTTCTTTCTCGCGCACGTTAGAAAAAACTTGATCCAAAAAGCCTTTTCCAACTGGGCTAACCTTTTTTTCCATCCATTGCTTAACGGAAATAACAAGTTCATACAAAGAAAAAAAAGGGAACCGGAAAGAATGTAGCCAGTTGGGGCACTAATTAACAAGAAATCCACTATGAGTGCTCGATCTCAAACACGCCTATGGGGCAAAAAAAAAACGGAGCAAAGTTGTGCGCTGCGATGAAAATATACATGTACATTAACCATAGAACTATCCAACAACCAAGAACAAGAAGATCAGCCCTCAGTGATCATCAGAGCCATGTCGCTTGAGAATATGATGAATCATCTTTGCTCCGTGTAAGCATCTCCTTTTCTTGGTACAAACCTTCGCAATATTTCAGAAAGGAACACATAGAGTGAACATAACCCTTTTTTGAACGTAAACAGCAGGAGCTCTGCTTTTATTTTCATTAAGGAGAGGGAACAAGAGAAAAACCTCATAGAGGTGGTTACAAACACACACAAACACAGCACCTAGGTGCACACACGTTTAAGTTCTGAACTCAGCACCTAGGGTGAACATAACCTAGCCAGGATGTTTTTGTAAGAGAATTAAGATAGATACAATTGTTACTAGAATCTACCACAAGATTAGCCAACTAGTACACCCGAAAGCCGAGCATGTCCGGCAGGTTCCTTCTCCGGAAGGCATCTGCTCGCCATCTCGCGACCTTGTGCCGGAGGTGGTCCGTCCAGAATTAGCAATCATCCTCGATGTGCATCTCTTCGAGCACCATGGCATTCTCCACGAGAAACTTAGCCAGATGAACCTGGAAGCAGTTGAATTTGGTGGACTTGAACTGAAGCGTCACCTTTTGCAGATAACCGAACGAGCAGTTGTTGGTGAAGGCGTCCGGGAGTTCCGAAACCCCGCCGAGCTCTACCATGTCGCGATGTGAAGAGCACATGGACGCGAACCTGTTGAATCTTTCCATGGATTGGGCGAACTGGCCTCCTGGGCCCTCGGGGCGATCGTAGTGGAAGTCCCAGTTGCTCAACCTGAGACGCAGTTCGGCAATGGCCGGGCAAGCGCGGAGCAACGTCGCCATTGCCAACGCCATGTTGCAATCGTCCAATGTTCCGTCTACTTCGAGAAGCTTGAGGTTCGGGAAGTTGCGTAGGATGTCCCCGCCGTGCTTCTCCTCGCCGTCGGTGAAGGGCCCTCGTGTTGGAGAAGTTCTCGAGCATGCGTGCCGGAGGCTCACCATTAAAGGCGTAGCTCTCGCGAGCAGTGGCGTCGAAGTCGACCCGTGCCAGCCCCGGTGCGGGCGATGTCATCGAGAGCTTCACGGGGAACCCCCTATAGTGGAAGGAGCGCAGGCTAGGCATGTCGAGCTGGATGCCAATGTCGCGGGAATCGTTGTGCTCTTCCAAGCACATGTTGGTCACGACTCACGAGCACAAAGTCGGTTACGGCTAGGCAGCGGAGACGGAGAGGCACATTGAAAGACTGCGTCATGTAGGAGAAGGGCCCGTTCGGCGGCGGTGGCGACATGTTCGTGACGTCCACCAGCGTGAGTCTGGTGAGTGCCGGGGCGGCGTCGACCACGGCCTGGAGACACCCCGCCAGGTAACAGCAGTTTCGCAACGTCATATCCCTGAGGCGCGGGAATGCCAGACAAGCTGACGGCGGCGACGGCTCGAGGTTGCAGCACTGAAGCTCCAGCACCCGGAGTGTGGTGGCAGCGCACGGCAGGAAAGCCAGCGGCGGGACGTAGAACTGTCCGTGGGCGTCGATGCGGAGATCCTCCAGCGCGGCCGTGGCGGGGTCGACGAGGAGGCCGGCGACCCGGACATCCTGCTCCGGTTCCACGCCGTGCAGCCTGAAGAGCCTGTACTCCTCTCCGCCGGGGAGGAAGGCGCCTTCCATGAGGACGAGCGTGAGCTTCCTGAACCCTGTCCCGCCTCCCGCGGCGGCGGTCGGCGAGGGCGGCCGTGGCATGGTGGAAGAAGGCGTCGAAGCAGGCGTAGGGACAGCTGTCGAGGTTGAGTACGGACATGCGGCGCCACAGAGGACGCCACCGGCACGAGAGCATGGCGCTGGCGGCGGCATCCCTCACCGGCGCGAAGGACAGGATGCGCTGGAGTATATCGATCGTCCGGGAGGGCTGAGAGACGGTCGGCGGCGGCCATGGCACGATCGACTAGATGGATGTGCGTGGCATCGGTTATATTTGGGGATCTAGGTATGGGCGCATGACCGATCGAGTCTGTTGGTTTTTTCCTGAAGAAGTTGCGCGGACATGCAGCTCGTTCAGATTTCAGGATTAGCGATGGTGGACTCTCAAAGTCTGAAGAGAGATGAGGCCGCTTCGGCCCTTAACTGGACGGCCCAGTATTGTTTTATTTGTATTTTTTTTAAGCTGCAGTGTAGCACGCCTGTAGACGGAAAGCAAATCACACCGTGTGAGAAGAAAAAAACCTTACCTGTCTGGTGGGGAGGCGGCGATTCGGGTGGTATGTCCAGATGAACATACTATCTGGACCATTGGTTCGTGCATTGGGATGCGGTGATGTCAGGGAGGCGTGAATTTTAGAAATCATGTTATACGTCGGCCTGGCGCGCGTACGGACGCAATAAATGTCGTCATAGCGAACGGTTGGGCGCACGAGGGCAATCGTTTTCATGTACCGCAGGTACGAAACGTTAGCTGCGATTGTGGACCCATGGTACATTAGTACCTTCTCCGTCACGATCCAGAAACGGCTGGCCGGCCCGCGTGGTGAAGGTGCCGGGCCCATCTAGAACTCGTAACCCTTGGAAGCAGAGTATCGAGTGGCGACATCTAGCCTGTTGCGGCGGCGGAGAACTGGCAGCAGTCGGCGGCGAGCCGCGGTGCGCTGTTGTTGGAGTCGGCTGACCAGGGGAGTACGGCGGTTGAACTCGCCCACGACTAAATCATGGCGTTCCCGCTGGAGAGGTAATCGAGCAGTGCCTACTCTTGGATCCAGTTCGTAGTAGGGATTTTCTTAAGCAATGTTTTGATTAGGCCCTTAAATTTGGTCGTGTAGGTTGGAAATCGGGGATTATGCGGATAACTTTGGGAATGTAGATCCAGGATACGTTGTTGTGATGAGAGAGGAAGGTGTAGTTGGAGTAGTGGCCGCCGAGAGGGTCGCAGCCAGTGGTGGACGAGCGGGGGAGGAGTGGTGCCGGATTTGGAGTTGCTGCATCGAACCAATCTGGTTCGTGATTGAAGCTAGCGCTGTGGCAGGCATGGAAGGCGATGTAAATGAGCAGGAAGTTGACAGCTTCGGGCAATCTATGCCCCGTAAGCAGCCCACCGTCTCGTTTGGGGAGAGCAGCGGCGAGTGCGTGGGGAGAACCTCAGGCATTGCGCAATGTTAAATCGACGGCGAACTCAGTGCAGAAAAAGAGAGATCGTGGTGATGATGGTCCTGCTACCTCGGAGCAGTCAACTCTGAGGGTAAATCCTGAAGCTCCTGGCTGGACAAAACGGTAAGAAGATTCAACTTGTTCTTTAGGAAAAAAAATGTAGCTCACGTGATGATTTTGCTTACGCGTTAGAAAAATTGTTGATGGATTTGTTGTTTTTCTGGGTGTATGTGGAAGCAGGGTCAGGGTTGGAGGGAATGCTGCTGAGCGAACGCCTTGTGCAGCGAGACTTCGGGCGCTTGAGAAGTCGTTACCCGGAGAAGATGGGCGATCACCTCGTCGAGCCTGCTCCAGGCATGACATTCGAATCTCTTGGCGAGGCATATGACTTCTACAATTTATATTCATGGGAGCATGGGTTTGGCATACGGTATGGTAGAAGCAGGCTCAATCCGGAACACAGGAAGACAATGCAAGAGATTGTGTGTGGCTGCTCGGTAAGTGAGCTTTGCAGGGCTGAAAAACATGCATTTTGTTTTTGTTTGGGCAGTATAAACTAACTGCAAACATTGATATGTTGATAGGGAAAGCCGGAAAGGGATAACTCTCGGTCATGTAGGTGCGAGTCCCAGCTATGATTCATTTGCTTAGAACACCTGACCGTGGCTGGTACATAACCGAACAGCGGGTAACTCACAACCATTCTGTCTCGGTAACTTATGGTGAAAAGGTTTTCTGGCCTTCACACAAACACATAAGATGCGTACACAAAATATTTAGTGCGGCAACTACGAGAGAATAATATAAATGTAGGAAAGGTGTACAGCATCGTGGGTACTTTTTCGGAGGGGTTGGGAATGTTCCTTTCACGAAACGAACCTTGAAAAACCTGTGTGGGAGGATTAGCAAAGAACAAGCTGACGACGATGTACGGGAGACTATGGAAGTGTTTGCAGAGATTGGGGCAAGTTATAAGGAGTTTACCTATAGGGTTTTGGCTGACACGGACAGCCGTATTAAAAACCTCATGTGGACAAATGGATCCAGTCGTATGCAGTACAATTTTTTTGGGGATGTGATTACCTTTGACACAACCTACAGGACATGCCCTTCGGGTTATTTGTTGGTGTTAACAACCATTTCCAGAGTGTAATTCTAGGCGGAGTTTTGCTACGAGACGAGCAAACGGAGAGCTTTGAGTGGGTTTTCTCAGAGTTTATTAGGATGATGGGGGTGGGGCGGCACCGAGAACCATATTGACAGGTAGACAGTAATAATGTATAATGTAAATTTAACTGAATATCCTATTCGGTGCCAAATTAGTAAGCCGTTTTGTCACTTGTGGTGTGTGCAGACCAATGTAGGGCCATGGAAGTGGCCATTAAGAATGTGCTGCCAGGGACAGTACACCGTTGGTGCAAGTGGCACATACTGAAGAAAGCAAAGGAAAACTTAGGTCCGTTGTATGGCAAGAAGAGTGAGTTCAGGGCGGAGTTTCATAAGGTGGTGAACGACATGCTGACAACGGACGAGTTTGAGGAAGCATGGGCGTTGTTGATGGAGAAGTATGGAGTGCAGGATCACCCTTTCCTGACTCAGATTTATGACGTGCGCCACAAGTGGGTTAAGCCATACTTCAAAGGAATTTTCTGTGCGAAAATGACAAGCACTCAGCGCAGCGAGAGCGCAAAACATGATGCTGAAGAGTTATGTTCCACACGGGCGTCCGATGAATCTTTTTGTCCGGCATTACATGAGGCTACAACATGACAGGGAGGCAGATGAATGCTACCAGGAGAAGAGAACCAAGATAGTGAGTGCCAGGCATCAGCTAATTTTGTAGTATGTAAGCATTCTGTTGAGATTATGTAACTGGTGTGTAATTTTTTTATATGTTGTTTGTTCAGGCAAAAGCTGTTCTCCGGGTGAACTTGCCAGTTGAAGAACACGCAAGCAAGATCTATACACGTGCAATGTTTGAGCAATTTGGGCAGAACCTATATAATGCAGGGGTGTATCGCATTGAGGAAAAGGAGAAAGGTAGAGTGTATCTGGCTATGCATATGAAACCAGAGAAGAGTATGAAACCAGAGAAGAGAGAGAAGTGGAGCAGAGTTGTTTTCGAATTCAAGATTCGTAGTGATGATTTCTTCTTTGAATGCGAGCGTGGTCTGTTCGAGCATATGGGGATATTGTGCTGCCATTCACTGAAGGTTCAAAAAAAACTTATGAACTATGTTTCTCTCGCTAACTGTTTTTTTCATATGAAATTCATTTTGAATCAGTAAGTAACTGCTGGTACGGTTATTGAACTATTTGTTACCAGGTCATGGACTACCTAGGTGTGGACACGATACCTGAGAGTCATGTGATGAGACGGTGGACGAGAGACGTGAGGGATGTTTTGCCAGCTCACTTAGCCGTGTACCAGAATGACAATCGATCCTCGAAAGCTTTCACTTACAGGCATTCGACCATCTACATGCAAGCAATGGAGCTTGTCAGACTGGGAGATGCGAGCGTTGAAGCATTTGAGCGGCTGTCAGCTTTTTAGGGCCAACATGGTTGTGATGGCTCCATTTGATGCTAAACGAGATGGGTTAGGACTGAAAGAAAGGCCAGCTGAAACAAACGTTTCAGTGGTAGAGGGCAGGGATTGGAGCCATTATCAGACTGCTGATGGGGGTGATCAAGAAGTGGGCAACCTGGCTGGCTTGGGAGCACCTCTGAAGATGTGTGGCGCTGGTAGGCCGACGACTTGCAGGGACAGGGCGCCATGTGAGCCAGTAGCCGCAGGGTTAAGCAAGAGAACCCGGTTCTGCACCATTTGCAAGTGCAGTGTACACAAGCGAACTACTTGTCCACAAAGGGGGGATATGCCCAAGCAACCAAGGAAATCTGGGAAATGCACGAAATGTGGTGTTACTGGCCACAGGAAGAACACCTGCGGCAAGGAAGTTGCTGGTTAGGCCCTGTTTGTCGGTTACTGAAAACGGATTTTATTCCGTATTAATCTGTGGTCAGATTTAATTGGAGTACTCATATTTGTGTGGTACACTGAAGATTGTTAGGTGATTGAGTTAAGAAATAATATCTTTGAACGTGAACTTAATTTCTACCTCGTGGCTGGATTGAAAAAGTTTAAATTCTCTCGGGCTGACTGAACTATCTGAATATGTCTATCGTTTTCCTTGATTTTTGCAACGTTAGCTGACCTATGTTATTTTGTGTGCTGACATACTAGTGCTGTGCATGCGTTGGGAGGCACATAAATTTTTGACCCGGCGTACACTGAATTTTAGTTCACTTAAAAGAGCTGGTTAAATCAGGCCGGTGTGTATATGATGGTCCCTGTAGCCGTCTCGCGTAATACTTGCAGACCAGGATGAAGAAGGTGGGCGTTGTGGTGGAGTAAATGAGATGGAATGCGTCGGTCCAGGATGTTATGTCGCGGTACAGGAAAACGGGCGACATTCAGTTCCGTTGAGGACATTACGGCGGTCCGGTACATAATGTCACTGGAGTCAGTGGGCCACCGGCCTGACACATCACACATATACCACGGGAATACAATAAATAATACAACAGCTGGTGCAGATCCCAAGGGGGAGCGATGGTCCAGATAGTATGTTCATCTGGACATACCACCCATTACTGATTTCCGTACCTGTCTGCCGTCTCTCTCTTCTTCTCATTTTGAGGCTTGATACTTTTTTTTATTGATTCCTCCATGAGCCGGAGCTCCCTGAGAGTATCTCCACTCGCGGCGCCCAAATGGGCGCCTAAAGGCCGTCCGGACTACCTTGCCCATTTGGGCGCCGTCGCTCCCCACTCGCGGCGCCCAAATATTATTCAAATATGAAATTTTGATACGAAAATGCATATATTTCATTAAAATTTCATTCAAACTAACATAATTCATTCAAATTTAAATCTAGACCTAGACTAGACCTAGTAAGTAGGGTGGCACGCCGGGCACCGGCAGTCGGGGCAGGCGCCGGCCCTTGCGGCGGCGAGCACAGGACCCCGGCGGCAGCTCGAGCAGAGGCAGTAGAGGTAGCCGGTGGTGGAGGTGGTGGCGGCGGAGGCGGTGGCGGCGGCGGTGGAGGCGGCAGAGGCTATGTCGGCCTCGATGGCGAGCTGCATGTGGCCGGGATCCCACTCCGGCGTCGGCGGCCAGTCCTCCAAGCCGTCATCATCACCGTCAACCTCCTCCGTCTCTTGTTGAGGTTGCGGCGGAGGAGGTTGCACGCGGGCTCCTTCCGATCTTGCGCGACGAGCCTGCTCCACCGCCTCGTAGCGAACCCTCTCCCGTTCCATGCCCGCTGCGAAGTCCTCGTCGGTGGTGTTGGTGAGGCCGTCGTCGTCGGAGTCGGAGTCGGAGTCGTCGAGCTAGTCCGCAGGCGGCTTGGGGGCGACGAAGGAGTGGAGGCGGTAGGCGTGTTCGAGCTCGACCTGCTTGTCCCAGTACGCCGAGTTCGGCTCGAACCTGGGGTAGTCGTGCAGCTCCGGCGCCATCGTCCCCATGCACGAGGCGACGTAGTCGAGCCGCGCCTAGCCGGCCAGCATGGGTGCAACGGGGACGTGCACTGGGTTCGTGGCCCATCCCTCGGGGAGGACGCAGTTCGCCGGCACCGGCGTGTTAGTGCAGATGAGCTCGCGCGCCTCGGCTTCCGTGAGTTGGTTCGCCGGTGTCGGAGGAGGCGGTGGAGGAGGTGGCGGAGCGTTGACGGCCGACGAGCATGCCTCCTGCGATGGCCAGCCGCGGCGAGTCATGGCGCTCCGCCAAACCTGGCTGTCACGGCGGCGACGACGGGCCTCCCTCTGCGCTCGTCTCTCTTCCTCCGCGGCGCGCCGGGGAGAGGCCATGGCTAGGTGTGGGATGGAGATGGCTGTGTGAGATGGTGGAGACGGCGAGGTACCCGCTCTATATAGCGGTCGGGGAGGCGAACGGATGAGGTCGCCTTAACTCCGGCCGTCCAACGGCTCGCCTGCCACACCATTAACGGTTCGCCTGCATTGACGCCGCCGTGGCGCAGACGCTTCCTCGCCGCAGAGCGAAGCGACGCGTCGCTGCGCCCGGCTGGGAAACCGAGACGCCGCCCGGCATTAATGCAGCCACTTGTCTCACTGTCAGGCGTGGCCCGCGCGTCGGGAGCCGACGTGGTGTCGCGTTTCCTTCCGTCCGGGGCCGCCCCAAGCCTCCCCAAGTTGAGGGCGTGGGCTGGGCGTGCCGGACACAAAACTGGGCCGCGCCAGACCGAATTCGCGTTTGGGCGCCGTGAGTGGGGGCGATTTTGTGTCCGACACGCCCCAAACGGCTTTGGGCGGCCGTTTGGGCGCCCCGACTGGAGATGCTCTGAGGTACCTGGCGGCATGGTGGGGCCGAGCGGCTTCTGCTCGCGCACACCTCCGCCAGGGACACCATCGGCAACCATGCCCACATAACCGTCGACGTCACCGGCATGATCTGGAAGGACAGGTAGAGGTTGTTAGCCATGCACGGGGCCAGGCCAATCCTCCCAGCATGGAACCATGAGGCGACCGAGTAGTCTCGTGCAGGCCTCCTGGATGATCTTCGCGCCACGGACACCGACCGTGTCATGGTGCCGCTGGACCTTTCTTCCCTCGCCACCGCCACACAACTACATCAGCCTCTATGTTAATTATGTGGCCTCGCCGACCCCAACCTCCTCCCTCCCGCTCATACTCTACTATCCTAAAGCTCGTGGGTTTCCTGCTCTCTCCGCTTCCCGCTTCTCATCGACCTATCCGGTGGTGCCATGCTGCTGTGTTTGCCGGCCTCGACCACGAACGCCACTGCCGCAAGGGCGGCGCGACGGGGACGTCTTTGCGAGGGCGGCGGCGCGACGGGGACGGCCGGCTCCGCCCCGGCCGCGAGCTTCCCCTCCGCCTCCTCCTATGCGCAGCTAGCCGCCGCCTCCTTCTCCTCTACGCTGCCGGCCGCCGCCTCGCCGAGGTACCGCGTCCTCCCCCGCGCAGCTGACCGCGTCGAAGACGGAGACCGCTGGCCGCCGCCTCCTCCTCTACGCCGCCGGCCGCCGTATCGCCAAGCCACCACGTCCTCCCCCGCGAAGCAGGCCGCGTCTCCATGACGGATACGAAGATCTGGTCTCTCTCTATTTGAGGTCTGAGCCCTATTTCCCCTTTCCCATTTGCTGAGGTCCTTCCCGTCCTGCTTTTTCCCTTTCCCTTTTGCTCTATTCAAATTTCTCTTCACCAGATGCGGATTTGATCTGGAGCCAGGCTACTAGATTGGGATGTTGAGGTGCAATAATTTCATGCTCGTGGTATGGTGCCTCTTCAAAGGTTCGGCTAGATTTTTTTCAAGATTAGTTTGGATAGCTAGGTTTAGATCAAGATTAAATTTCCAAATCTTTAGATGCTTAGCTTTCCAGCATACATGAATCCATCTGAAAAATGCATACATGAACAGTGCACCGAGGCCTCTTTCGGGTTTTTTTTTTGAACGAGAGGAGTACAAACTTGCGGTACAATCAGATGAAAGAAACAGAAAGAACAAACGCAAATTCATACAGGAAGTACTCAGCAGAGAGCACTACAGCAGCGAAGAACTGCTGAACCACCAGAGCTCCTCTTCGCCGACGATCGCCGGAGGAGAAGAGAGCAAACCTCCTGCCGTCTGTATGAGGGAAGACCTCCAACGTTGAAGAAGACCGCATGATCCACTCGCCGCAAGCGACGAGATCTTGACGATGAACATGCACGGCCAAGCCGTCCCCACGTCCAGCTCCCGCACCACCTGCCGCCGGGACGGCCAAGCCGTGCCGGAACCACCACCACCGCGCCCTCCAACCCAGCGCCCGAGCTGAGCACCAGACCTCTCCGCTCTGGAACTTCACCTCCAGGTGCCTCCTCCCCTCACCTCCACGGCCGGCCGGAGAAGGCACAAAGAAACGGAGCGCCAGAACCACCATTAGCAAGCACGCCGCCACTGCAGCTCCACCCCTCGCCACCACAGCCGGCCAGGGAGCCAGAGGCGCACGCCAGCGGCACCTGCTCCAGATCCACCCCTAGAAACTCCACGGTGAGGCCGGAGCGCACCACACCGCCGCGGAGCCGGAGACAGGGGACAAACGCCAAGGCAAGGCCGTCACCACCGCCGCAGCGACCTCGCCCAAGGCACCAACAAAAACTCCATCGAACAGAAGAACGAGGAGAACCAAAACCACCGGAGCCAAGGTCCGGTGGGACGAGCACGGTCCCCCACTCGCCGTCGCCGGCGAGGAAGAGGAAGGGAGCCGGAGGAACCTGCTCCTATCAGCGCCGAATACCTCCCAAATCGAGCACCGAGGAGACCTACTTCTACCCTATCTACACGCCAGGAGACCGGAGCGCGACCCCCACCACCCTCCGCCGCCGCAGCAACGAGGGGCAGCGAGGATCAGCTCCGGCTCCGGCGGGAGGAAGAGGAGAAAACGAGTTCGCCCTGGTTGCCTCTCTCAAACACTGTAGCGAGAGGGGAAACCTTATCCGAGCAGTACTTGTGTAATTTATTCTCTTTTGGGTTTGTTGTGCGATGATAGCTACAAAATTTACCAATCAAAGCATTGCTATCTTTAGTCTGTCAAGTTTCTTATGTCCTGTCAATCATCTGGTTTTATTCCTAATGTAGAGGCTGCGCTGGTGAGAATTTCTTAGGCATTTACTACCACATTTCTTTCTTCTTAGCTAATCGTCTCATCACCTTTTAGTCCCTGTTCAAACAAATGGTATTCGACCTAATTTTTTGTCATGCTAGGAGCCCAAAATCTACTAATATTATTGGCATCTTCTTTTTAGAGAACCGTTAAACTCTTATACACCACAAGCCCTTTATGGTTTGCTAATTGTCTGACTGAGTACCACCGAAAAAATTTGAGGACTGCCAGGACGTGTTGTAATGATTGCCCTGAACATATGTGTGTACCATCTACATATTCTAATAAACAGATTTCTGAGGTGTACGGATGTATAAAACATGTAAGCTAAATACTATAAGCAGTTTTGGATTACTGCATCAACTAGCGCGTGCTGCTTAAGCCGATCTGTATATCCAGGGAAAAGATGCGATTTATGTCTAATATGGTGGCATTGTATATAACTTAGGATAGGTGCGCTGATATGCTACTGCACCGGCTCTAACATAAGTTCAATGGAGAAACAGTGAACATGGTTAATACAATGGCAATGTATTTCGTAGTACATTGTGAGTTGCAGGTTATATGTGTCTCACTTCCTTTGCACCTCGGTCGTCACTAATTTTGATAATGTTGACAGGGGATGTTGGCCTTCGTTGTTTTAGTCATCACTATTGTTATCTAAAATCTAAAAAAAATGGTGGTGTTATTTTCAGAACATCTATAAAATCATGTGAGAAATCAGGAAATAGAAAAACTGAATATGTTTTACCTTCTATGGGTGTCTGAGCTCCATAATATATTCGTAAATTATATAATTCTTAGGGGGGGTGTGAAATGTAAATCTAGGCCAAAGTAGTCCAGGAGAAGTGGCAAAAGCCAAAAGGAACTACTATTATAATTTTCTCTATGTGTACACTTAGATTGTGGTTCTACTGAAACTTCTTTTTGTTAACTTCACCTGACATAACTTCTGTTGCTGAACAAATATAGAGCTTCTGTTTGTGATGTTTGTATGCTGCTTTCATCAAACAGTTAACATTCATGGCCAAATTCATTTGCTACCAAACAAGGTGGTCAAGTCTTCTATGGATCAGTTTAGTTAATCTGTTAGTGATTGGTGGGAGTGGAGATGGGTTCTCATGTTTATGGGTGGACAATTAATTAGGAACCTGGCTTGGAATGTTGATTTCCAGATTATTCCAATATTGTTTCTGACGTTAAGTTTTATAATTGCAACTTGATGTGACGTGAACAATGAGTTAACAATTAAAATAAATGCAGCTCCTGATTCCTGAATTCAGATAACATATGACAAAAAAAGATGACCCCTGGTTGTCAATATTGTCTTTTCTTGACTTCTAAGCTTCTGTTCTTAAGTGGCTGAATGCTACCTTTCTGAATTTTCACCATTTTCGTGTGTCAAATATAAGTTATAATCTTGAGGGGCGACTTCTTTTGTGTTGTTAAAACGACTACGTGGTCGTTGTGAGTGGGCTTATGTTTCTGATTGCCATGTTATGAAAGTAGGTCTAAAATAGGTCCACGCGAGTAGTGTGATGTTAGGCAAGATTTATCCATTTGCAAATTATTGGTTTGGACCCAGAGGATCCCCAGGTTATTTCTTAAAGGATGGTTGGTTTCAATAAGGTTTGTTTGCCATTCCTTTTTTTCTTCTGGTTGCAGCTGGTAGTTCAAGTATGTCTAATCTTATATATTTGTTAACAAGTCCCGCATATGCTTTGGATGATTTTTATGGAGATGGGCTCATGTAGGGCTGTAGGTGTAGATATACTGATAGAGTGTATATCTTGGTCTCTTGCTCTTCACTTGGTTGTGTAATTAATGTTTAATCTTATATATATTCTAACATGTCATTAAAAGGGTGCTGTATGGACAGACAAGTTAGATGCTTTGTAATTGTCATTGAGATGGTATTTTCTCTTTTATTTTTTTCAAACAATGGAAAATGTAGTGAGATGGCGACTAATCATGGACTGGTGAGAGTAGTACATGTGTCCATCTCTGGATTGGTGAGAGATCAAAATTCTGGTACACAATCCACGACCGTCAATTTCAAGTTCAGGAGCCTACCTTCTGGTTATGTACTGCAAGACACTTGCAATATCTACTACAAGTTAATGACCAAGAATTACTTAGTTCTTACGGTTTCCCATGGGTTTAGTATATTGTTTTTAAAATCACACAACAAGCAATATTATATATATACCTTAGGAGGTTGAATTAATTTTCACTTATGTTTTGTTTAAAGAAGTTGTTTCCTCTATGAGTTACTTGATGTCGCTGCTTTGCGCCTATCTTAGAAGCCCAACTTCGTCATTCATGTATTTTTGCACATCATATGATTCTGCATGAAAAATTCTTGCATGGTTCCAAGTTTCACTATGATTGTCAGTCTGCAAATTAGTATTGCCGAATGTAAAGGACTCAAGTTTTTAGTTGAGGATGACTGTCATGTTGCGACAAATGAAACAAGTAATATTGTATTTAAAGAGGTTAGCAATCATCCGTAATTAATGCAACATGTATGATTTTGTATACCATTTCTGCAGTTTACTTGCTCCGTTGGCTATTCCATCTAATTTGCCATACTCTTCCGTTTATGCAGCTATAGCAGCTTTGAATTTTTCCATCATTAGCAGCTTTTCGTTTACCATATGAAACTACCAGAGCAAATGCGAGGTATTGACTTGCGCTTAGATTTACCTTCTTTGTTTCTGGTTTTCGCTTTAGTCCTTAGTGCAACCAGCTCTATTTCTTCAACCTTGCCAGTGTAGCAGATAATGTAATATTACCAATCCATGAGTTGTACTATATTTGCAACCACGTTGTTGCAAACAGAGTCCTTTTGTGCTTGCTTTTGCTTCGTTTTATTGTTTCGTATCTGTTGTCAGTTGCGAATAAAACTGTAATCATGTTTCAAAACAGTTCTATGAATATCTGCATTGCATTGGAAAGCCATTCAAATTTTAGATATATCTGCTTAATATGGTAAGTACCGAGCACATTTTAATCTAATAGGAATAGGTGGTATATTTGATATTTTGATGGCCTATGCTACAACATAGAGTTATACATGAATACAACTGATGTCCACAGTTTCACATGAACTAAATGATGTTTGCACACCAAGCCTCAAGAATATTTCTTGGAGATAAGTTGATGTATTCTGTCCTGATGGGTGCACTTTGGTATATTTGATGTCCTTATGGCTTTAATTTATCTTATTTTCATTTATGCCAATTTAATCTGCTTAAATATTAGACTTTCTAAATGATACCTGATTGTGGATGATTTGTTGGCGCTTACCGACTAGCTATTTTACCACTATACATACTCATTTATCCTACTGGTTCTTTGATGTTTCTTAACTAGGCATTCATGGTTCATATATTAACAGATTTGCATCCATGGACTTGAGGAATTGTGGGGAGTTGTGCAATGCCGGCCCTTGCAAGATTGTATGGGTTGTTGCTATCATCATTGATTAGGAATTTCAGTTTATATGTGCACTTCCAAAGGTGGTGGCAATCTTCAGTATACATATTACGTAATGACTATTCTCGGTGCTAGAATGCTATGAAAGTGAGAGTTTAGCTCTATCTTTTATTTAGCTAGAATGCTATAAAGATGAGAATTTAGTTTTAGCTTTTATTTAACTGTCTATGGTGCTTACCCTATAAATCATTCCCAAATGTCCTGTAGACATACATTATCATTGACACACACTCTGAGCGGTAAGGTTGATTGCTATTCTTCCGATGACAACACATGAAAATGATGAAAGTATATGAATACTGATGTCTGGATTTTTTACACGTGCTGTTATATTAGATCCGGATTAAGAATAAGAAGTTTATCTATATTTGATGGTCTTTTGGTAACAAGCAAAGTTCGCCATTCTGCTATAAAGAAGACCAAACCAAATAGTTCTACTTACAAGATATATTATGCTACTAAAAAAACATACATAATATTTCTCACGAAGAACCCGGCATGTCGCCGCGCCGATTCAACTAGTTGTAATTGATATGTGTGCTAATATTACGCCTGGGATGATTTTTAAGGCATTATTGCATGATGCCTCGAATGATTTTTTAAGGCATTATTGCGTAATGCCTAGAATGATTTTTTGAGGCATTAATGTAAAGTGCCACCAATTATAATTTAAGGCACTTAACATTGAGACCCGATACTCGAAGAGCACCACCAAAAATGAAGACATGCAGTGCTGCCACCCCCACTTGCCAAGGAAACTGCTGCAAATCACCAAGCACCGGGCTCACAGCCGTTCCACGCGTGATTTTACAACCATACTCGCTGAGCGTCCTGTGAAGCATCGTCTGCATCATCCAAAACCCAAGCGCTATCAATACCAAGTCGTCTCGGACTCGACATGAGCCATCGAGATTTACATACATTCTAATTGTTACCACCTTGTTATTCCCCGCCCGACTAGCACCACGATAATCTTGGCAACGATGTGCCCGATCCAATGGCATCGACAAAAAAACAGGACTTCAAATATATGGCAGATACTTTTTTACGCAGGCCACAAAAAATATGTTTTTTTAGGAAATTAAGAGCCGTCTGTTGGGCAAACCCTACTTGACGACCAGGTCGGAGCGCAATGCGCTCCGCACACCTGGTCACCCCGCCCCTGTGCTTATGGGTCGGCCCAGTAGTGCACCTGCTTCTCATTTTTTCGTTTTCTTTTGATGTTTCTTTTTTCTTCCTTATTTTCCTGTTTCTTTTTCGTTTTTCTTGGCTGTTTCCTTTTTCTTTTCTGTTTTCTTTTTAGATATTATTTTAAATTTAATTTTTTGATAAATATTCAAATAAAAAAAATCAGATTTGAAAAATGTTCATATCTGAAAATTGTTCATATTTTAAAAATCGCTCAAAAATAATTTCCGTTACTAGAGTTTTTGTTAATTTTGTAAAAAATCATTGAAAAATAATTTTCGTTCATAGACTTTTTTGTTCACTTTTTAAAGTCGTTCAAAAATAAATTCATTTACAGACCTTTTCTGTTCACTTTTAACATCGTTCAAAAATAGTTTCGTTCAACGTCATTTTCTGTTCATTTTTTAAAATCGTTCAAAAGTATTTTTCCTTCACCAACTTTTTCTGGTCACTTTTAAAATCGTTCAAAAATAGTTTCCGTTCATCGCCATTTTATGTTCATTTTTAAAAATTGTTCATATTTTTTTTTCCTTTTTTTTTGTTGTTTCTTTTTTTCTTTCTTCTTCCATGTTTTCTTTTTAGATATTATATTAATTTTTTTCAAAATTTAATTTTTAAAAAATGTTCAAATTTACTAAATGTTTAGATTTAAAAAATTCATATTTGAAAATTGTTTAGATTTGAAATTTGTTCATATTACAAAAATCATTAAAAAATAGTTTCCGTTCCTAGAGTTTTTTCTGTTCTCTTTTTAATAATCATTCAAAAACAATTTCGGTTTGTAGAGTTTTCTATGTTCACTTTTTAAAAATCGTTTAAAAATAAATTCCATTCATAGACTTTTTTCTGTTTACTTTTTAAATTGTTCCAAAATCAATTTCGTTCACCGGCCTTTTCTGTTCACTTTTAAAATCGTTCAAACGTAGTTTTCGTTCACCATCATTTTCTGTTCTTTTTCTAAAATTGTTCAAAAATAGTTTTCTTTCACCGACCTTTTTCTGTTCACCTTTAAGGTCGTTCAAAAATTGTTTACGTTCACCGTCATTTTCTGTTCTTTTTCTAAAATTGTTCAAAAATAGTTTTCTTTCACCGACTTTTTTCTGTTCACCTTTAAGATCGTTCAAAAATAGTTTACGTTCACCGCCATTTTATGTTCATTTTTTCAAATGGTTCATATTTCTTTTTCCTTTTTTTTTGGCTATTTCTTTTCTCTCTTCTTTTTTGTTTTCTTTTAGATATTATTTTAAACTTTTATTCAAATTTTCATTTTTGAAAAATATTCATTTGTGAAAATTGTTGATATTTCAAAAATCGTTCAAAACTAAATTCTGTTCAATGGGTTTTCTCAAAGCGTTCAAAACTAAATTATGTTCAACGGGGTTTCAAAAAATCGTTCAAAACTAGTTTTTTGAACAATGGGGTTTCCGTTCAAAGGGTGTTTTCCAAAATCGTTCGAAGCTAGATGTTGTTCAATGGGTGTTGTCAAAGCCGTCGAAAACTACATTCCGTTCAATGGGGTTTGAAAAAATCGTTCAAAAATAGATTCTGTACAACGGGGTTTTTCCAAAGTCGTTCAAAACTAGATTCTGTTTAGGCGGTTTTTTTTAAAATCGTTCAAAACATACATTCAGTTGAATATTTTTCCAAATTTAGTTCAAAACCAGATTATGTTCAACATGTTTTCAGTTCACCGGGGTATGTACAAATCCGTTCGAAAAGAGATTCCGTTCAATCGAGGTTTCATCCCCTTCTTCATTCCCCGAATCGTTCAACGAGTTTCTTCTGAATCGTTCTAAGTCAAAATCCCGATCAATAACTTTGAAAAAAGTTCAAAAGCGGTTATTCAACTCCTTACAAACCTTACTCGAAATACCATTTCTTCTTTTGAACTTAAGGGAATATTTTTATGTCATACTATCCAAAGTCGCTCGAGCCTAATTCAAACTTTGTAAAAACCGTTCAAGTTTTCGAGTCGTGGAAAACTTTATTTTAATTTAAACATTTTTAATAGTTTTTAGTATTAAAAAATTGTGCCTTTTTATTCCCAATTTTTTTCAGCAACTGAAAAAACACGACAGATTTATTTATTTCTATTTTTTACCCACTTTGAATTCTTAAACATTGGCTCATATCCCAGTTTCCAAAATAAATGAAGAACGTGGCTCCTAGCACTAGTAGAAAAGTGGCCTTAGAGGCGGACCTTTAGTTGCGGCTCGTTTCCGAACCGCGACTAGAGGTCTCGCGGCTCCGACAGATCCAACGGCTAGGACAGGTGGCGGTTTGTGCTGGAGCTTTGGTCGCGGTTGGAGCCACCAACCGCGACTAAAGGTCCTCCACCTGTGGCCGGAGCCGCGCGGGGCACGCGCGAGGACCTTTAGTCGCGGTTGGTGGCTCCAACCGCGACTAAAGGTCTCGCACAAAAAGGCCACCTGTCCTAGCGAGGACCTTTAGTCGCGGTTGGAGCCACCAACCGCGATCAAAGGTCAGTCGCCTTCATCTTCCACCCCGAGCCAGCCTTGGCCATTTCGAGCTCGCGAGTTGAATCTCCATTTTCTCTCCACCGAGCTCGATTTCATCCACGATTTTTTGCACCATTTGTTAAGATTGACGGTGGTGCATCTATCCAAGGGTTAGCAACTGCAAACTCTCTCTTTCGGCGCCCGTTTCGTTGGTTGTCTAGCTCATTTAGCTCAATTCATATTTGTAGTGCTAGGTAGGTGTATGATGAAATGCCTAAGTTAGCTCATTTTGCTTATTTAGCTCAATTTTGTATTGTCAATTTGATCTTAAACTAAATTATGTTTTTGTATTTCAGTGTCACAACATTCACCTCCTCACCGTTGTCGATAGACCGTCTCGTCACCGACACCACCTAGGTGAGCTTTCTTTTTTATTTAAAAAAAATCTATGTTGTATGATTTTGTTCCATAATTATTATTTGTCGCCACTCTACTTTGCTTGAATTATTATGGTCACTTATCTATTCATTACTGGCATGCATAATTTTTTTGATATACTTATATAATGCAGATGAGACGTCAATGGATGTACGGTGACCGAGTTTGTGCCGAATTCATTACTGGCATGCATAATTTTCTCCATGTGGCTGAGACAAGCAAGCGAAAGGATGGTTTTATGTGTTGTCCATGCAGTCTCTGTATGAATAAGTATACATACTCTTCCACAGACAGGCTTCACGAACACCTGTTGCGAAATGGTTTCATGCTTGGTTATTATTGTTGGACCAAGCATGGAGAAAGAGGGGTTATAATGGAAGAGAATGAAGAAGAGGAGGATAATGACAACTATCCTCTGTTCAATGAACACGCTGATACTACAATGGGGGAAGACGAAGTTGAAGAGGATGCCATCTTTGATGAGCCCGACGATGATCTTCGTCAGGCCATTCATGATGCACAAATGGACTGTGGAAGTGAAAACGAGAGGTTGAAGTTGGAGCGCATGTTAGCCGATCACAGCAAATTGTTGTACCCAACTTGTACAGATGGCCAGAAAAAGCTCGGTACGATACTGGAAATGCTACAATGGAAGGCAGAGAGTGGTACTACCGACAAGCACTTTGAAAGTTTGCTGAAAATAGTTAAGAAGATGCTTCCAAATGAAAACGAATTGCCCTCTAGTACGTATGAAGCAAAGAAGGTTGTCTGCCCTCTAGGATTAGAGGTGCAGAAGATACATGCATGCATTAATGACTGCATCCTCTACCGCGGCGAGCACGAAAATTTAAATGCTTGTCCTGTATGCGGTGCATTGCGGTTTAAGATTGGGCGAGATGACCCAGGTGAAGTTGAGGGCGAGCAAGGTTGTCCAAGGAAGAGGATTCCTGCCAAGGTGATGTGGTATGCTCCTATAATACCACGTCTGAAACGTTTGTTCCAAAACAAAGAGCATGCCAAGTTGTTGCGCTGGCACAAAGAAGAACGTAAAAAAGACATGATGATGAGACACCCCGCTGATGGGTCCCAGTGGAGAAAAATCGACAGAGTGTTCCCGAAATTTTCGGATGACGCTAGGAACTTAAGATTTGGTCTAAGTACAGATGGATTTAATCCATTTGGAGAGCAGAGCTCCAGTCATAGCACTTGGCCTGTGACTCTATGTATATATAACCTTCCTCCCTGGTTGTGCATGAAGCGGAAGTTCATTATGATGCCAGTGCTCATCCAAGGCCCGAAGCAACCTGGCAACGACATTGACGTGTATCTGAGGCCATTGGTGGAAGAACTTTTACAGCTGTGGAGTGATGAAGGTGTGCGTGTGTGGGATGAGCACGAGCAAACGGAATTTGATCTACGAGCGCTCTTGTTTGTAACCATCAATGATTGGCCTGCTCTTAGTAACATCTCAGGACAGTCAAACAAGGGATACAATGCATGTACGCATTGTTTAGGTGAGACTCAAGGTAAACATATAGGTAACAAGATTGTGTACCTGGGCCATCGTCGATGGCTTGTACCGAGGCATGCAGGAAGAAAGGAAGGCCGACATTACAAAGGTGAGGAAGATATTCGGCGGAAGCCTACTCGACCTTCTAGTTCTGTTATACATGATATGGTCAAGGATTTAAAAGTAATATTTGGGAAGGGTGCTGGAGCACTATCTGTTCCGAATGACGCTCAGAACCACGTTCCCATGTGGAAGAAGAAATCTATATTTTGGGAGCTGCCCTATTGGATAATGCTAGAGGTTCACTCTGCAATCGACGTGATGCACGTGACAAAAAATCTTTGCTTGAACCTGCTTAACTTGTTGGGCGTGTATGGAAAGTCAAAAGATACACCGGAAGCAAGACAGGCCCATCGACGTATGCATTCACGAGACGACGATCATTCTGATAATCATCAAGGTCCTGCGAGCTATGCTCTTACGAAAGAAGAGAAGAAAATATTTTTTGAATGTCTTCGCAGTATGAAGGTTCCATCTGGCTTCTCGTCGAATATAAAGGGAATAATAAACATGGCAAAGCAAAAATTTCAGAACCTGAAGTCTCATGACTGTCACGTGATTATGACACAATTACTTCCGGTTGCATTGAGGGGACTTCTAAAAGAAAATGTTCGAGTACCCATTGTGAAGCTATGTGCATTCCTGAATGCAATTTCTCAGAAGGTTATCAATCCACTTACTCTAAAAGATTTAGAGAATGATGTGGTCCAATGTCTTGTCAGCTTCGAGTTGGTGTTCCCACCAACCTTCTTCAATATTATGACGCACCTTCTAGTTCACCTGGTGGAAGAGATACGTGTTCTCGGTCCTGTATTTCTACACAACATGTTCCCCTTCGAGAGGTTTATGGGAGTCTTAAAGAAATACGTTCATAACCGTGCTAGGCCAGAAGGAAGCATCTCCAAGGGCTATGGAACTGAGGAGGTCATTGAGTTTTGTGTTGACTTTATTCCTGATCTTAAGTCGATTGGTGTTCCTCAATCGCGTCATGAGGGGAGACTGCGTGGAAAAGGCACGCTAGGAAAGAAAGCAATCATATGTGAAGACGTGGATTCTTTCACTCGAGCACACTACACAGTTCTGCATAGTTCCATCTTGGTGGCTCCGTATATCCAGCAACACAAGAATGATTTACGCTCCAAATACCCAGAAGATGAGATTGATGGAGTACACATCAGGACTTTTGGCGGTTGGTTACAGAAAAGACTGATGAATGTCACCACAAATGAACTACAGCTATACTTATTGGCCAAGACACCGTCTTCGACTATATTGACTTTTAAAGGGTACGAGATAAATGGAAATACATTTTACACGGCCGACCAAGATAAAAAGAGCACCAACCAAAACAGTGGTGTCCGCTTTGATGCAATAGATGGCTGCAGTGGGGAAAAGGTAACATATTATGGTTACATAGAGGAGATATGGGAACTGTCCTATGGACCTTCATTTAAGATTCCTTTGTTCAAGTGCAAATGGTTCAACCTAGATGGCGGTGTAGCCGTAGACACACGGTACGGAATGACTACAGTGGATTTCAAGAATCTTCATTACGAGAACGAACCATTCATTCTAGCCAGTGAAGTGGCTCAGGTTTTCTATGTGAAGGACATGTCTACCCTACCAACAAAAAGAAAAGATAAGCAAGCGAATACATCAAACGATGAGCCAAAGCGCCACATAGTTCTTTCAGGTAAAAGAAACATCGTGGGAGTGGAGGACCACACAGACATGTCAGAAGATTACAATAAGTTTCATGAAATTCCGCCCTTCAAAGTGAACATTGACCCAACCATCAAGTTACTTCAAGAAGATTGTCCATGGTTACGGCGCGTTCAAAAGAAAGGGGCACACAAGAAGAACAAGTGAACAATACATAGGGATGTTGTTGGTGATGTGTAATAATGTATTAAACCTTTGTGAGTTTTCTTTTTTGTTTTCTGTTAATTAATTGCATGACGACCGGTGAAACACGCGTGGTAGGTGGTTGTCGGCTCCCACACCTCCCGTGGGAACCTCTCAAACCTCAGCTTCGACCGTCCAAACACAGTTCCCCCTGCATACAGCCCGACGGTGGCTCGTGAGTTTGAGCGCCACTTCGATCCAAGCAGCGGTAAGACGTCTCTGATGATCTACAACCGTCCGGCAAGACGTCTCTGATGATCTGCAACCGTTTGGAACGGTCGCAGGTCATCAGAGACGTCTTGCCACTGGTTGCCCAAAGATGCCTCTCCGAGTGACGCTGGAATGTTTTGTGTTTGAGCGCCACTTCGATCCAAGCAGCGGCAAGACGTCTCTGATGATCTACAACCGTCCGGCAACACATCTCTGATGATCTGCAACCGTTTGGAACGGTCGCAGGTCATCAGAGACGTCTTGCCGCTGGTTGCCCAAAGATGCCTCTCCGAGTGACGCTGGAATGTTTTGTGTGAGTGAGTAACCTGTCTGAGGAGGGCGGCTATATATAGGGTACGTGTGCTTCTTTAGTCCCGGTTGGTAACACCAACCGGGTCATGTGGCTCACGAAGTGGTCGTGATACTGCTGATCCAACAGCTCACAATCCCTCAAAAGAAACACACCCCTGATCCAACGGCTCACAAGCGCTCGAAAGAAACACACGATCCGTGTGCTTCTTTAGTCCCGGTTGGTAACACCAACCGGGACTAAAGACGGGCTTTGCGGTCACGACACGTGTCCTCCCCCAGCGCTTCCCTGGGCACGTGTCCTCCCCCAGCGCTGCCCTGGAGGTCTTTATATATTGTCGCCGACGGGGTAAACCCTAATCCACCATTCCTAGCCACGAACGCATCGTCTCCACGAGATGGATCCGCCACGCCCGCCGCAGCGCCTTCTGGACGAGGTCGAGCGTGCTCGGCAGAGCGCGCTTGGGCGCAACCGCGGGAGTCTATCCCGCCGTATGCCCACGAGCCCGGCGTGGAGAGGAATGCCCAGCTACCGGCCTCCTGCTCCACCAGGTGCCGCCGCACCTCCACCTGGCGGCGCTGCACCTCCACCAGGCGCCGCCGCTCCTCCCGCGGAGGAGGAGGAGGACGACGACTTCGACTGGAGCGACGACGGGGAAGAAGGTTGTGGGTTGCAGATACAGAAGGCCATGGAAGCCTCCTTCCAGTCTATCCGCGACTACCCTGTCCAGCGAGCCAAGACTTCCTACCAGCTCAAGGCGAAGGAGGCTTCCGATCTGGATTGGGCGCTGAAAGACTCATCCTCCATGGATCTTGCCCTCCGCCGCAAACCTTTTATGTAATGCATTAAGATAAATGAATTAATAATTTTGGCGGTTGTATCATGTGTAAAAATACTCAAAAAAATAAACCCTTTGCCATGGAGTCCTTTTAAGTGTACTAGTTTCTAGGAAAAATAGGAAAACAAATCTAAGTATATAAAAGAATTAAAATCTAAGTACATAAATGAAAACAAATACAAGAAAAGAAAATAGAAAAAAAAAATAGAAAAGCCCTTTAGTCGCGGTTGCAGCCAGCAACCGCGACTAGAGGTCCCCCTGGGCTTGGCGCCAGAATTTTGGCGGCCCAGGTCGACCTCTAGTCGCGGTTGCAGCCTTTAGTCGCGGTTGCAGCCAGCAACCGCGACTAGAGGTCGATTCCGCGCCGTTTAGTGGGGGAGTTTGCGAATTTTTTTGCAAACTCCCCCCAAATCGACGAATTTTTTTTGCAAACTCCCCTGACGCCGCCGACGACCCGCGCGCCGTGGTGCTGCTCCGCCGCCGCCCGTCGTGCTGCCCCTCCCCGTCGTGCTGCCCCGCCTTCCGGCCGCTGCTGCGCCCCCGCCCTCCGTTGCGTCGACGGCCGTCTCCCGCGCGACGACGACGCCGCCCAGGGCGCCCTGCCGCCGCCGCCGTGTCCCGTCCCCTGCCCTGGACGCCGGCCGCCCTGGGCCTGCCTCCCTCGGCCTCGAGCACCACCACCGGCGCCGCCGCCGTCCCGTCCCCTGCCCTGGGCGCCCTGCCGCCGCCGTCCCGTCCCGCCTCCGCCGCCGTCCCGTCCCCTGCCCAGGTTAGTTTTTCTTATCTTTTTTTTTTTGCATATTTAGGTTAATTATTATCTAGTGTTAGAACTAGATGCGATTTTATCAAATAGATGTGTTAGAAAAAATGTGTTAGAAAAAATAGATGTGTTAGAACTTTTGATCAATTTTTTAACAATGTGTTAGAACTAGGTTAATTGTAATGTGTTAGGAAAAATAGATGCAAAATAGATGCTATGTAAATTTTCATTATAGTTAGGTTATTAGTTAGATTATTAGAGCTATGTGAATTGTCATTATATAGTTAGGTTGTAAATTATAGGTATTAGTTAGATTATAGTTCATTTTAGTTAGATTAATATAGTTAGGTTGTCATTATATAGTTAGGTTATTAGTTAGATTATAGTTCAGTTTAGTTAGATTAATATAGTTAGGTTGTAAATTATAGGTATTATGTAAATTTTGTTTAGTTGTTTCCTTTTTTCATTATAGTTAGGTTATTAGAGCTATGTGAATTGTCATTATAGTTGATTTTCTATGTTTGAAGTTGTTTAGAAAATTTGAATATGTGAATATTACTATGTGTAAATATGTCAATATGTAAATTTGCTAAGTTAGTATTGCTAAGTTTGCTAAATATTACTATGGGTACCGTAACGGTTGCTAAGTTTGAATACTAATTATGCAAATTTATTGAGTGTAGGAACATTCAGCTATGGATGACCCTTTAATTGTGCGAGACGAGGAAGGAGAAAACTTATTCATGCAGGATATTTTTGAGCATCGCGATGCAAATGCTGCCGGTAGAGAAGGCGCCGCCGACGATCGAAACGAAGATTTTGAGCAATTTGCATCACAATTTTTAAACCCGTCTGGTGAGGGTATTTTAGAGGAAGAAGAAATAACAGCCTCCACCTCGAACACCCTCCACCTCGAGGTTTATATATGAATTCTATATTTGCTTGAACACAAAATGCATTAACTGATTTGTATTGCACTTATTAACGCATTATATTTCTTACTTTAGGCGTCCACCTTGCATAAAAAGGCTAAGAATCAAGCTCCTCGAGGCCCAGCGAAAAGAATGACTAGCGAAGATGCAAAGTTACCAATCTATAAAATTGATGTAGATGGCGATCCGGTGGAACCGATAGAGAACCGCAGAAAATATATTAGTCAAGCTGGAGTTATTGTTAGGGACGAGGTCCCGATCTCCATAGCAGAATGGCTTAAGCCAGCAGGCGTTGCCGAGGATGACCCTTGCTATGTCCACCAGCATTATAAAGATTTCTGCTTTGACACACTCTTGCAGCATTTTAACCTCCCGGATGGTATTGAGCCCGCCTTGAAGTTGAAACTCAAGCACTGGACTCTCTCCAAGATGGCCGACGCCTTTCGGAAATATAAGCAAACATTATGGCCAGAATATGAAAAGGTTGATCCAGATTTCAGTCAAAAAAAACTGGTGAAGCTAAGAGATCACTGGGAAGCCTTTAAGGCGTATAAGACCTCGGCTGCGGCTGTGGCCCGATCGGAAAAAAATAAGCTAAATGCTGCGAGTAAGACACACCACCATAACTTGGGGCCAGGTGGCTACAGGTTAGCCATTCCTAAGTGGCTAGCCATGGAAGATAAACTCGTGGCTGCAGGTTTCACTCCACAGACATACAGCTGGCCCGAAAGGTCCAAATTCTGGTTGTTCGCGCATGGCGCAACGTTGAATGAGGAAGGGAAGATTGTCCCGAGGGTTGAAAAATACAAGGCAACAGTAGTAGCCATGGTCCCAAAAATTGAAGATGCAATAAAGGAAGTTCTAGCGGGTACGTGGGAACCCTATAGAGAGGAAGACGAGCTGGCACGGGCCCTAGGGAAACCTGAACACTGGGGACGTTTACGAGGCTTACCCGGCGGTGCCACCTTGAAAAAACAGTATCCGCAGCACGCTGACACTTATAGAAGCCGTGCAAGAAAGAAGAAGCAGGGTGAAGAGCGGATAGCGAATTTGGAACGCCAGATGAAGCAACTCATTAATGAACGCCAGGTGCAGCAGCCCCAAGATCCTGAAGTCGTGGATGCTCGATCTCAGCTTAGAAGCAGCGTGGGTTCCACGCAACTAGAACTCGATGCTCGCTACCCCGTGGATGATATCACGGAACCGACACCATGTGAGCTACATACGCCTGTGAGTAACATATCCATGAAGGTGGCGGTCGGCTATGCTTTACCGATTGTCGACACAGCAAGCTACCATAATGGTGTCATTCATCCTGGCTATGCTGTTGTCGGGGTGGATGAAATTGTGCCGGGATCGGAATCATTGGCTCTTGAGATTCCTGGAGGTAACGGTGAGGAGGCATTGTGCGATGTCAAGGGTGGTTTCGTCCAGTGGAACAAGAAATACATCAAGTTCTCAAAGCCACCGACTCAGCAAAGCCCACCCTGCCGGGGTATCGATGAGACACATCCATCTCCGGCACCGCGTGACAGGACCCCACACCGGAAGTGTCCGTACCGCTTAAACGGAGAAGGCGCGCGTCTTCCCCGGTCAAGAGGCGACCTGCTAAAAGGGCCACAACGCCTGATCTGAGGCAACCTTGGCAGAAGACTCTTGACCAAAACGAAGCAGCCATCGAGGAGCATAATAAATCATTGTTTGCACCGAAAGTGCCGCCGCCAACATTTACCGAGGGCTATACTGCAGCGGCTTGTCATAAAGTCATTGACAACTTATATGTCCCTCCAGAGAAGCCGCCATCTGACTATGTCCGTTCTATTCAGAAGTCATATGACGAGGTGACGGCGGCGGAGGCGCCGAAGAAAGGTGAACAAGACGCTGAGTCAGTCCCGCCGCCGGCGGCAAACGAAAAACAAGCAGCACCATCGGTCCCGCCGGCGAAGGAAGCTACAAAAGCAGCACCATCGGTCCCACCGCCGCCGAAGATAGGTAAACAAGTTCCCCAGCTCGGAGAACAACCCGTACGTTCTGTCCCCCCGCTAATTGTCCCGCCGCCGACGAACAAAGATAGTCGAGTTCCCCAGCGCGGAAAACAACCAGTACAATCTGACCCTAAAGAGCCGATGGTGTTTGACATAGAGGTAATCCGTCGTCTTGCCGCCGAAGCGCAAATGCCTATAGATGAATATGCTTCGAGATTGAATTTTGAGACTGCACCACCAGCTCCTCCAGTAAGAAACTTCGTTCCGGGGAAAGCTTTGGTGCAAATCAGGGGCCTTCCAACAAAAATGCGTACTCTGCATCAATGGTACATGAAAAATGCAAAGAAGACATCTGCTATCGTTCTGAAATGTAGGGAAGACGATGAGCACTTCTTAGAAGACTACAATCACACTGTTACGTTTAGCGAACTTTTTCAGCTATACAATCTGCGGGCACTCGACAAATCTATCATGAGTTCCTATTGCCTGTAAGTGATTTATTTAAGTCTTTACCTAGTCTCGTTCATTGTTTGTAATTATTCTCACTTTAATCTTTTGTGTGCTATATTATGCAGATTGAAGATGCTCGAGCTCAAAAAGCTGAACCAGCATGACATTGGGTTCATTGACCCGGATAAATATAACGAAGAAACCATAATAAATCGCTTGTATAACAAGAACACACCGGATGATTTGCTAAGGGTATTCAAGCGATACCGCGACAAAAGAACTATATATTGGCCTTACCACTTCGGTAAGTTTTAGTGTCTTCTACACATTCTAATTTGCTCACCCGATGTTAAGTTTAACTGATGAGTTATGCATGACTGTGCCCAGCTACCACTGGATTCTTCTTGTCATTAGACATCACGAAGGACTTATTCATTCACTTGACTCATTGAGGTATCATCCTGACACTTACAGGAGTTGTTTCGACTTACTAGCAAGGTACATTCATTTCTTACCGCCTCTGTCATTCATATCTTGATGTCAAGTCATTAACGAATAACTCATTTGTGAATGTTCTTTGTCGGGCAGAGTTTGGGAAAGGTTTCGAGCGGAAGATCCTGAAGGTGGGTGGCGCCAAAAGCTGGATTGGAAGTTAAACCAAGTAAGTACTGCTACCTCTTCGTCCACACAACATTTCTCATGCATACTTCATTATTATTGACTGAAATCTATTCTTGTATAGTCTTGCATGGAGCAACCAAAGGAAACTGAGTACTGTGGATTCTTCGTTTGCGAGTATATATATGTATTAGTCACCGAGAAATGGAATATGAGAAAGGATGCAGAGTTGGCAAAAAAGCGCGAGAGGCTACCACTCGACCACCGCTTCAGAGCAATTGGAGAGGAATTGGCGGGATTTTACCTTTCAGAGGCCTTACAGGAGAAAGGAGAGTACTACGATGCTGAAAGCATGAAATCGTTAAAGTAACTTGTTGTTTTGCTTCAACTCTTGTACTACGATAACTCTTGGCGCATCAACGAACTCTTGTCTACGATCTTCAAGTATTACTTAATTTAATTGTATGTGTTATAAATATGTGCATTGACTTCATACGACACGGGAACGGTTACGACATCGAAAACGTTACGGTTACCGTAACGGTAACCGTTACGGTCACCGTAACCGTCATCGCAACGGGAAGGGTTACCGTTACCACGGGACACGGGAACCTAGCTATAACCAAACCCCGGCATATATAAACCCTAAACCCTGCAATTAAATCGAAAAAGAAAAAAAAAACCAAAACCCTTTGGTCCCAACACCCCACGTCCCCCTAAAGCCCACGTGGAGGGACCTCTAGTCGCGGTTCGGAATCCGCCGCGACTAAAGGATGGGGGCTTTAGTCCCGCCAGCCTAGTCGCGGTTGCCCAACCGCGACTAAAGGTCCTCTGGAACCGCGACTAGAGGTCATTTTTCTAGTAGTGTAGCTGCAAATTCCAGAACGGAGAGACCGCCGAAAGCACGTTCGTGCGCATGCATGTTCTAGCTTGCGGGCAGCCATTCAGCACCATGTGAACCTGCGCGCGACGCCAATCATCCAACCCGGCGGCCACTCGCTGTCACGGGCCGGCCACCGTAGCCCGGGAAACCCGGGCGACTTCAGCAGTCGACCCTGTGACGTTCCTGTCAGCGCGCGGCTCGCCGGCCGGCGGTGAACGTCTCGGTCGATGCCCACGATGCACCACGGCCCACAGGACGTGAGCCAATCGATCGGTGGAGCCGAGGCAGCGTGGCGTTGCGACTGATGCGGCCGACAACAACGTAACGTACTAACGTGCCATGCGGATCGCCGCCGCCGGTACGTGGAGGATTCGCAACGTCGACGTTCCATTTCCGGTACAAAACTAAGAAATGACTTCCTCTGCGGAAAGTGCTTCTGACTCCTTAGGTCCCGTGCTCCTGCTAATTAGAAAAGTTCAAATGATATTTATAAGTTTTACAAAACTCCGAATTTTTTTATATAGCCAATAGTGTATCTCACAAACGTGTAAAATATCAATTTCAACTATTTTTTACAATGGGCCGCACAAAAATAATAAAATATGATAAAAATTTAGAGATTGGAAAATACGCATAATCAGATCTACACTTTTGTTATTTTTGTGTAGCTCAAGATACAAATTTTGATTTTTGACATGTTTGTGGGATAAATCATTGGCTAAATACGTTTTTTTTAGAAATTTTTAAAAACCATTGGTTAAACAGCAAAAGCACTGAAACTTCGGAGCTAAACATTTCCACTCCGTTCTATATCCTTCTTTCTTTGGAAGGAACGGACGGACTTGTCCTTTTACTACTATCGTCGATGTGCACCAAGCTGCAGCGCTATCCCGTTTCTCCTAATGATTTGAGTAAGAGAATCTTCAACCGAACTGGGTGAAGCCTCCTTGTACGTTCAGGTGGACACTTCGGACAGCCCGGTCACACAACGTGCACCCATCCGGCCTCCCCATAGTCAGCCCAAATAGTCCGGCTGTCAGACAACCCTCATACCTAACCCATATGGGGGTGAGGAGGGGTTTGGTGCCGCCCGGACGCTTCAACCACGTCGGACCCGACAGTCCAGACCCACCCTAACGGCAACTAATCAGACCAAGCCCTCACCAAATCTCACACTCATCTCGTCTCCTTCCATAGCTCTGCCGCCCCTTTTGCCTAGCTCCGCCGCCGACTTAGCCTCCCGTCACTCGCGCGCTCCACCGCCGCCATCGGCACTCCTGCCTCACCTTCCCGACCATATTTGTGTTTGTCCAGATCTCCGTGGCCGCCACATTTCGCCGGATCTGTGAGAGTTCCTGTGCCGCCGCCCCGAGCTCTCTCCTCCAATTCCAAGCCGTCCCACGAGCTCTCCGCCCGTCGCAGCCGCACCACGCATGGTTTTCTGAGACACCAACGAGGACTCGGCTTCCTCCTTCCCGGGCTACGGGAACAATGATTCAGCGGGTATGTTTTAAAGTTTGCTCATAGTATGTGTTTATGCCGGTAAAGTTTGCTCATAGTATGTGTATTCCGAAATTTTCGGTATGTTTTAAAGAATTTGGGTTTGATTTGAGTTGCATATTGTTATCATGTAGAATAAAAAAACAGATAGTTGCAATTTCCGGGGTGTGATATCCGAATTAAACGGTTGTCTCAAATGCAAGATGCTAATTTTGGAAGATCTAAACTTCTCAATTGAAGAAGAGAAAAAGGTCGCAAAAAAGCTAAAGGCTGCCATTGAGAGAAACTAGAAGATGGAGGGATTATCACAAGTTGAAGATGAAAAAATCAAGAAATATTCCAACGGACTAGGCTAACTAGCTGATGCAAATGAAATGCCATCGGATACAAATCAAAGGCCATCGGAAACCATCGGACAAACGTCGGACAAAAACCATCGTACGCATAGCAGCACTCTAGATAAGCTTGAGTACGTGGTGTGGCCGACCAGCCGGCCGTCTGATATTTTCCCGGCCTTCTGTTGTGCCAGATGATTCACCAGGTGCGTATACTATTCTGCATCAGAGATTGCGGCACTGACATGACACGTGACGAGGTACGTCAGACTCAGACATGACACATAAAAGAATAAGCAGTGTACTCTACGGTTACAGATACTTCCAAGTTCCAATGATTCTTCCTGCATCGGTCGATCTCCTGCTCGTTGCGCTGCAACAGAAGGTCAGTCAAAAATCGGCTTCCAAACTTTTGTATATTTCGGTTCTTCTATTCCTGGCTTCCTCTGCACGACCATGCAAAAAATAATTCGATTTGACGCGACGGAGAGGAACTCTAGTATATGATACTTCAGCGAGTCCGTAGCTTTCCTGCATGATTATCGGGATGTTGCCGATTCGGACCAGTCATCTCCCTGCCAAACTCTGAAAAATCTGCAAGTCAAAAAAAAAAACTCTGAAAATCTGTCTACCCAAAGTGGAAATTGTAGCCATCGCAACCGTCTTGGCGGCAAATAGGAAGAATCCTAGAACTTTTTTAGTCACAAATCGGTAACAACGCACGATAGATGCCATGAGTCTCACCATTAACGCACACGCAGAACAATGTTCATCTGGGGGAGGCAGTTCTGGTCTGCATTTCTGACTAAAGATAAAATTCAAGGGTCAGCAGAGTGGACCAGCGTCACAAAATTATTTTTTGAAATTAGGAGCTTCTTGGTACTTGGGTTCGATTCCCTTTATAAGCAATGTGGCGAAAAGACTGATGCAAAGAAATGTGCCATGCCAGTTTGAGGATTTAAAACGTGTTGTCTATTTCTTAAAAAAAAAATGGAACAAAGAACTTTCTCTAAATGAACGCAGAAAATTGAGAAACAAGAGGAGACCCATTGAAAGAAAATCTTTCTCATAGTGAAACTCTAAACAGTAACATCAAAATCACAAACAACAAGAAAGTTGCCCCTTTATCTTGGATATTTACGCATAAAGGACTTGCACAGAGGAAGAGAACAGGAAGAGAAGGAACTTCATATATCCCTTTTTACTCAATCAAGAAACAAGATGGGACTTGATTCCGGTTTGTCTCTCCATTTCAGTGACACTCTTTCTCAAGCAAGGCAGCCGATAAGTCATCGAAAAGTTTGTTGAATAATAGACTGGTAACCATTACTCTTCCGGGCACAGATTCTATGAGTTTCTACCTCTGACATTTCCCTGACTTTGAGTCACTGAAACATGGACCCCACCAGACGTGGGACCCACATGTCAATGACTCTTTCCACAGTGGTCAAATATTTTTTTAAGATAATATCACAAGAACCCACGAAATTGCGAGCAACCTTTTCTAGGGTTGCACAACCATATCTTTGTTACTACAAGTAATTTGCATTAGGTATTTTAAAAGTTTGAATATTTTAACTATGTCAAGTGACAGTTAAAAAAAACTTTAAAACAATTTAGTTCAGTCTGCGAGGAAAAAAATCCGAGAGAACAGCCTCCTCTGCCACGTTGGCACCATGTTAATTATGGTTTTATAATAGTTGCTCATCTTATACTCTACAGTTGTGTACCCGTCCTATTCTTGGGTTTGAAAAAACGTAGCAGTTTAATTGGCATAAATATGACGGTCATGTATACAGACGATAAAGGCTTATGTACCTTGCATTCGTCAGTACACCTAGTGGTTGGTATCAGCTGAGATATAAGCGGATATGATAATTTTCACACCGAATCTGTTTGAATCTATCCCACAGACAATAATATCACGGTGTAAGATATGGTGCAACAAATAACATCTGAATATGAATTATCCAAAAATTAGTTAGAATTCTTTGATAGTTTTAAATTGAATTATCCGGTTTTCTACCAAAAAAAATCTATGTTAATCGACCATGGTTTGTAGTCAGTGAGGTTTGAAGTTCGTCCGCACGTTAGCCTTGTATTTTACACATGGACCTGTTATATTTATGTGATGATGTTTTATTTATCCATTCAGCCGTGTTGCTACCATGATTTATTCTATTAGTATTTCGCTGTCTTGTTTTACCTATTACTATTTTGGTTGTATGGTTTGTTGTTTTACTTATACGTGTATCTATCCGATTAGTTTTATTTCGGCCATGAGTTTATGTTTACATTTTAAACTTCAGTCTGTTATATCAACTAAATCTGAGAAAAGAATATGTTAGAGAATATGGTAGTGAGTGCAACTCTAGAACTCTAGCAGGCAGACTATATAACTTTCTCGTGCAGTAGACCTCCAAAAGCAACCTTCATAATCTGATCGGCGTGGAGAACTTCCCTGTGGCAAGATGGAAGGTGGATCGTTGTACCCCCAGCACACCAGAATTCAAACCCCAGGTTTGACACTGGTGTTTCTCATTTAGGCGGAATATTCTTCAGTGGGAGGCGACGTTCCTGTCGACAGTGAGGCGACCGTGCAGACTTCGTCAATCTTAAGACTCGACCCGCCGGCTCAGTCTATCGGAGATGCTCATAGGGGTAGGGTGTGCGCGCGTTCATGGGGTGAATGTGTGCATGTGTATGTGAGTCTCTGTTTTTATACTGTGTTTCGCAAAAAAAATCTAATCGATGCATGCAAGTTCTACTCTCTTGGACCATGTTTCATGTTTGACTGCACGCGCGATGCCAATCATTGTATGGCCAGGCACCGCACCTCGGAAAACCTGGTGTGACTTCTCGGCGACTCGAAGAACGTTTTAGTTTCGAAAATGAAGTTTACAAGGGCATATGGCGCCAGGGTGATATCTGGGCCGTCCGTTTCGGTCATCCGACGGCCCAGATTCGCCGTTGACTGCGAACAAAAATTGACCGGTCCACGGTGAATTGGGCCGTCCGTTTCGGCCAACGGACGGCCCAGATTTCACCCTGGCGCCATATGCCCTTGTAAAAATCCATTTTCACTTTTAGTTTCGGCTTCTACCAAACCGATGTTCTCGTCTATGACATCTACCCTTCGTCGGCCGCATGCATCTCGCTCGCCCACCACAAGAACCCGCGCCGACCGCGACGGTCCCGACACACGCTCGACGCGCAGTCGATGGCGCCACCGCCGAGGCAGCGTGGCGTTGCGACTGATGCGACGACGGCCATGGTAACGTAACGTCCTGGCTATTGGAGGATGCTAAAATCCATTAATTCTTGGGAAGAAACGGACGCCGCTGGCATTTACTGTCTCGGCCTACTGCTATTTTTTTGGAGTAGTGGTAATTACAGGCCAGAGTGGCGGATACGCTCCGCTCCGATCCTTCTCCTACCTGGACGTCGACGCTCAAGTTGCGAGATCCACGAGGAGGTAGACAGACAGCCTTGTGCTCCGCCATTTCTTTAACATAAACCTTGTGAGGTGGTGCTCTCTGCCGTGTGGCCGGCCCGTCTTGAGCTTTCTGAGTTTCTGTTAGCATCACATGATCCTCAGGGCCGTGTTATTTTACTTGAGATTTCAGGTGCGCCATTTGTTTATCATAATAAATCTTATGAGGTGTCAGGCGCCGCGCCGTGCCGTGTGGCCGGCCGTCTGAGCTTTCCGTTCTGTTAGCATCACATGATCCTCAGGGCCGTGTTATTTTACTTGAGATTTCAGAGTAGTAGCAAGAAGAAGTACTGTTACCAGTTCCTCCTCCATCGGTTCTCCCGGCGGTGCCCGCGTCCTCTGCATTTGGTCAGTCATTCAGAAACTTCCTATCCTGAATCTGTTTGGGTATCTTGCTAGCTGTTGGTATTCTCTTCTTGCAAGAAAAGATCACGATCCGATTCTGATTCTTATTCCGCCACTGCACGATCCTAAAGAAATTATTGGATAGATCTTACACATAGGCATCTCCACGCATTAATTGGAAGAGAAAAGAATGCCAAGATTCTTTCTCCCTTCACGATCTCCCACAGCTCACAAATGGTGGGCAGGCACTCTGATCTGACGACGGGGACGAAGCGGTATGCCAATTGAGCAAGCCTCTTGCTTCCATCAGTCGATTCATGCTTGCTGGGGTTGTTGCAGATCAGTCATCGCCGGCCTGCTTGCCGATTTTGGACCAATCAGGATCCCTGCCAAACTCTCAACATATCCAATGTCTAGCAGCTAGGCATCACCGGTTCTATCCTCTTGCATTGCTTTGCGTCAAAGGGAAAAGGCTACAATTTTAGGCAGAGATCACTAGCCATGATAGATTAGATTAGATAGAAGCGACGAGTCGAGTCCCACCATTAACGCACGAGACAGTATCGATCCAGGGGAGGCTGTCCTGGTCTGCATCTCCCAAAGCTAAAGATGCCGGGACCGGGAGAGGAGTCGGCTGAGAATGTGAGTTCACATGCTTTTGTCCTCGGCCCCACGGTCACCACACGGCCGCCTCCTCCCGACCTCACCGGCCGGCCTCGCCGCCTCGGTGCATCTGCACGTTGTGCTGTGGTGATACGATACCCAGCCCAAAAGCTTCCTCCGTGTGATTGCCATCCATGGATTTTATACGTCATCATTTGCCAACTTTTATCTGGATGAAATTGAATATCTGATCTCCTAGTCTAGCACTGATAGTAGTGGAGTCTGTAGGTGCGGTGCTCCCACCACACGTGATAATAACCTGGGGGCTCCACCATGTTTGCCTTTCCTCGGATATGCTTTGCCCTTTCTTCTTTCCCTCCCCTGTTCTCATCTTCTCTTGGCGCTTTTCCCCTTACCCCTTGTTGCGTTCATACAGTTTATATATGTGTATACATATCACTTGATTCCCTAATACCATAAGTAGTATACTACTCCTCGCATTGCCAGCTCTTGGACTCTTTCGTGGTGCGCGTCCCTCCGTGTGTGTGTGTGGCAACCTCGTTCTTGGTAGGCTCAATAACTTTATTAACGGTGTTGTTTTGCGCCGATGTGTTTCTTGGTGCCAGCAGAAGGAAGGAAGGCATATGGTGTTATGATCAACATAGTCTAGCTGTTTTCTCGACGAGCAACGAATCGATCCTTGAGTTTTGAGCGGCATGGAGCCCGGAAAGGTAAAGCCATTTCCAGCTTAAAGTTAAGCAAGCTTCATCTGAATCAATGCTGAACTGAGACGTTGGTTGCAGAGGGAGTCATGGCGGACGACGATGCTGCTTGCCTACCAGAGCCTGGGGGTGGTGTACGGCGACCTGAGCATCTCCCCGCTATACGTGTACAAGAGCACCTTCGCCGACGACATCACGCACTCCGACACCAACGAGGAGATCCTCGGTGTCCTCTCCTTCGTCTTCTGGACGCTCACCCTCATCCCGCTCATCAAGTACGTCTCCATCGTCCTCCGCGCCGACGACAACGGCGAGGGGGGCACCTTCGCGCTCTACTCTCTCATCTGCAGGCACGCCAACGTCAGCCTGCTCCCCAACCGCCAGCTCGCCGACGAGGAGCTCTCCACCTACAGGCTCGAGCACCCGCCGCCGGCCGCCGACGGATCACGCCTCAAGGAGTGGCTCGAGAGGTACAAGAGCCTCAAGACCGCACTGCTCGTCATGGTTATGATCGGGACCTGCATGGTCATCGGCGACGGCGTCCTCACGCCCGCCATATCTGGTAATAATTCAGGCTTCACCACATGATTTTTTAGTTTTGTTATTCCGAGTGTCAGGAAATAGTTACTCACTGCTGTTAATTTTGCCTGTTGCGGTGCAGTGTTCTCGGCCGTGTCAGGGCTTGAGCTCTCCTTGTCCAAGAGTCAGCATGAGTGTAAGTCTGAAGCTCTCAACTGTAGTATTGTTAATTTCAGTATTTTGCAAGCCTTCTATCTGTGTATGCTACCTATGAACTGAGTACTGAACTTTTGATCACAAGAAGACACTAGTCACTGCTTAGGCTTTAAAACAGTGGGAATTATGGAGTCATGTACCTAAATTTCAAGATGCAAGAAACCACATAGGAGTAACACATAAATTGTAGACACAACGAGAAGAGTTAGAAACCTGATGATTGTTTTCCTCCGAAATAAATCCTGATGATCTATAACTTTATTCGAAACGACACCGTAGAAAATTTTCCTATACAAATTTAGTCATCAATATGTCCTACAACATTTTTAGTGTAGTGTTGTGGATGATGCCACTAGCTTAGCAAAATTGATAAGGTTTAGGCAGCTCTGTTTTGATAAGGATAATGGAAACTGTGGGATAACCAAATTCTTTCTAAAAAATGGAACTGATTGCTAGATATGTACTAGTACCACTTAACTTACCTGACCCAAATGCTCCTTGTTAGAAGCTCTCTAGCAGGACTAGGGCATGACTTGCATGTCTGAAATTTCTGTCACAAACTGAATCTGAAAGAAAGAATGATGGACTGTTGAATGAGATATTAGTGTTGATCATACAACTAAATTAGCCCTCTGTCACTTGTTTTACCTTGACATTCTACCTGTCCCGACACGCTAATTTTCCTCTTCGTGCAGACGCCGTCGTTCCGATAACGTGTGCCATACTACTGTTCCTATTCGCTCTCCAGCATTATGGGACGCATCGCGTCGGATTTCTCTTCGCTCCGATAATTCTAGCCTGGCTGATCTGCATGAGCACGCTCGGTTTGTACAACATCTTCCGATGGAACCCTCAAGTTTACCAGGCGCTTAATCCCATATGCATGCTCAAATTCTTGAAGAAGACGAAGAAGTCAGGTTGGATGTCCCTGGGAGGGATTCTGCTTTGCATGACAGGTAACTAAAGTATCAATTGACTCTTCAGAAGTAGTTAACACAACTACACTGGATTTTCCAAAAGTCTGAAATGTTTGGAGTTGCAGGGTCTGAAGCAATGTTTGCGGATCTTGGCCACTTCTCCTACAGTTCAATCCAGGTAATTTGACACATCATTTATGGGATTCCTGTCTTATTTTTGTTCAGTCCATCAGGCTGTTTGGAAAATTTAACTCTGCTCCTTGCAATCTGCAGCTTGCTTTTACTTCTTTGGTCTATCCTGCATTGATATTAGGATACATGGGCCAGGCCGCCTACTTAACCCAACACCATGACTTCGAATCAAGCAGCTACCACATTGGATTCTACGTCTCAGTGCCAGGTACCATCTGCTGAACATGTTTACTGTTAGCATACTGTTAGTAGTGTGCTACTACCTGATTATTCTTACATTAGAAGAGTATCTGTCGAAGACTTGTGCTGCTCTGCATTCACAATCTTAGTCGGTACACAAATACTGACAATAAAAATTGTTCGTGCCTGTAAAATCTGCAGAGATTGTGAGATGGCCGGTGCTGGTGTTGGCGATCCTGGCGTCGGTGGTCGGAAGCCAAGCGATCATCAGCGGGACGTTCTCCATCATCAACCAGAGCCTGTCACTGAGCTGCTTCCCGCGAGTGAAGGTCGTGCACACCTCCGAGAAGATCCACGGCCAGATCTACATCCCGGAGATCAACTGGCTGCTCATGGTCCTCTGCATTGCCGTCACCGTCGGCTTCCGCGACACCAAGCACATGGGCAACGCGTCGGGGCTGGCGGTGATCACGGTCATGCTGGTGACCACGTGCCTGATGTCGTTGGTGATGGTGCTCTGCTGGCACCGGCCGCCGGCGATGGCGCTGGCCTTCCTCGTTTTCTTCGGCTCCATCGAGGCGCTCTACTTCTCGGCGTCGCTGATAAAGTTCCTGGACGGGGCGTGGGTGCCGATACTCCTGGCGCTCATCCTCGTGGCCGTCATGTTCGTGTGGCACCACACCACCATCAAGAAGTACGAGTACGACCTGAACAACAAGGTGACCCTGGAGTGGCTGCTGGCGCTCGGCGACAAGCTCGGCATGGTGCGCGTGCCCGGGATCGGGCTCGTCTACACCGACCTCACCTCCGGCGTGCCCGCCAACTTCTCCCGGTTCGTCACCAACCTCCCGGCGTTCCACCGCGTGCTCGTCTTCGTATGCGTCAAGTCCGTGCAGGTGCCGCGGGTGCTCCCCGCCGAGCGCTACCTCGTCGGTCGCGTCGGCCCGCCGGGGCACCAGTCGTACCGGTGTATCGTGCGGTACGGGTACCGCGACGTGCACCAGGACGTGGACTCCTTCGAGACGGAACTCGTGGAGAGCCTCGCCACGTTCATCAGGCTAGACGGGATGTTCAGGTGCAGCGACACCGGAGCGGGAGCCGGAAGCGACGTAGACTACGACCCCTTCCGGGAGCGCCGGAGCTCGTCGGAGAACGCGCTCACGGTCATCGGGAGCAACCCTCTGCGACGCCGCATCAGCTACGAGTACGACGACTCACACTCCCACGACGGGGCGTCGTCCGTGGAGATACGCGTGGAGAGCCCGACGATGAGCGGCGGGACGATCGAGCTCGCGGCGCCGCGGGTGGTGAAGAAGAGGGTGAGATTCCTGGTGGAGGAGGCGAGCCCCGACGTGGTGGAGGACAAGCGGGTGCTGGAGGAGCTGCACGAGCTGTGCGAGGCGAGGGAGGCCGGCACGGCGTTCATCATGGGCCACTCGCACGTCAAGGCCAAGCCCGGCTCGTCGCTCATCAGGAGGCTCGCCATCGGGTACGGCTACAACTTCCTCCGCCGGAACTGCCGCGGCCCCGACGTCGTGCTGCGCGTGCCGCCCGCGTCGCTGCTCGAGGTCGGCATGGTCTACGTGCTATGAAACGTGACATTGTTATACTTCAGATGACTCTTTACATGACATGCTCGTGTAAATCGTTAAGCCCATTCTTGAGTGTTTGTTGGGTTACGCTTGTCAAAAACCAAAATCCCAACTCATATTACAAGAGAAATGTGGCTCAGAATAGGCCTACAAAATTTGACGGGCCTAGAAACTGGTCTGGCCTAGTTATTATGAAAAGTTGTAAGGTACCCTGTTTTTTAAATACAAACTCTCTTTTATTTTAGATTAGTTATCAGGTAGTCAGGTATCCGGTCTCAAGGTTTTGTTTACAGGGAGGTAAGTTTCCCAAGCACCCATCTTTTCAAATTTTGAATTTAAGCAAGCACCCTTAGTAAATGGTCAAATCAAATATTATGAATTTAAGCAACGAGCACTCTGAGTAAATGGTCATTCTAAATATTTTGCACATAAATTTTGGTTTTCCATTTTGTACTTCCGGTGAACTCTCTTGACTTGACATTGTGTTGTAAATCGTAAGCCCATTCTTGAGTGTTTGTTGGGTTATGCTTGTCAAAAACCAAAATCCCAATTCCCAACACATATAACAAGAGAAATGTGGCTCAAATTAGGCCTACAAACTTTAACGGGCCTAGATGCTGGCTGGCCTAGTTAATCCAAAAAGTTATCAGGTATCCTCTTTTTTTTTGTTAAATATAAACCCTCTTTTTTTTAGATCAGCTATCATGTACCTGCTCCCAAGGTTTTGGTTACTGGGAGGTAAATCCGGCGATTTTTCCAAGCACCCCATTTTAACAAATTTTGAATTTAAACGAGCACCGTCGGTAAATGGTCATACCAAATATTCTGAGTACAAATTTTGGTTTTCCAGTTAGTTCGGTAACCAGCCGAGATTTCTCGATAAGTCACGGTAACAGGAAATTCCGACCCCTTCAGTAAAAATGATACCAAATCGGTAACCCAAACCTTGCTTAGTCCACTCAATCGGTACATCCTATTGGTGGTGTGCATTAAAGGCTTGAAGCATGATAATTGTGGGCCGGCCCGTCCGTTACCACGTTGATCTTTTTTCTTTCGCCGGCCTTTTTTCCTTGGTCGTTGTTGGTAATTATTAGAAGAATGCCCATCTTTTTCTTAATAAGGAGAACAATACCAGTTTTTGTGAACGTTAGTTTTGCTTCCCTCTTTGTGACATCTCGCAAGTGACATGCTTGACAAGTCTCATAAAGAGAGAATTTGTGGGATTTATTCTTTTGATGCGGAACGGGTGAGATGTTTTTATGCAGTTTATTTGGGGATTCAAAATTCAACTAAAATACAATTTTTCCTTAGAGAAACAAAATTAATTGTTCACACACAATACTTTTCTCCTAAGCATACGGAGATTTTATCACAAGCTTGGAACTTAGCATGTGGTGTGTGTTTTTTCGGTAACCATAGTGGTTTTGTCTAAAATCGTACATGTTTATTGGGTCGCATCAAATGCGGACCATGATGAAACCATGTAGGCGGAGCTCCCCTATTGCACCCAATAAGCGGCAAACATGAACGCCCACTCAATCAACGTGTTAAACATTTTCTCTAAATAAATGTGCTCTAACATTTGTGCACCAGAAGGGACATCTATTTACAGCCTGAAGGGTTCTTTTATTGGTCATGTACGGCGCTGACGGCTAGATCCTTTATTTGTTTTATTAAAATTCTGAAAAATATAGTAAAATATATTTACTTATGAATAAGGATACACGAAAAGCTAGTCCAAGAAAAAATTAGGCCCGGGGCGAAATAAATATTCTTATCAGTACTAAAAGGTTGTACTTTTTTTGAAATTATTTTTTGCATACTAAAGTATTATCGACTATAATTTTATTATTTCTTTGTAATATTGACCATATATAAATGCTGCTAAATTTTAGTTGTAATGTTACTTGCTATACAATAGTAACGAATATATTCAACAAACTTGTTTGTGCTAAAATTAAATTGTTCCGTCTCTGTTCCTCAATATAAAACATTTTGGCAGTTCAAATTAAACTGTCAAAACGTTTTATTAGTAGTTTACAACAAAATTTTCTTCTGGTAGTATGTTTCAATAATTGCAAAAACAATATAGTTTGCCCATATTCATGATAAAGATCTCTCAAGATTATGACTAAACAATATCTTAATGGGGGTTTCTTGTATATAACTTGGTAACCATATGTACCGAAACTTCTAGAAAATAAAGTAAATTATTATCATGCTTCTTTGCTCATCTTTTACTATTCCCTTCGTTCAGTAATGTATGGCATTTTAGCTTTTTATTGATCCATATGTATCTAGACCTATTGTGTATACATTTTCCATTTGATTATGTTTGTAGTCAGTATGAAATAGCTAAAATACCTTCTATTAATGAATGGAGGGAGTATGCAAATGTGTCTTATAAGTTACATGGGCTTACTAATAAGTTGAAATTATGTGCATGTCACTTGTATTTCAATAGATCACTTGCTATTATAATCAGCGTCATAAAAGGGTGCGGATTCTGCTACGTAGACATACAATTTAATTATTTTCGTGCCAGCGATGCCGTGTTTTATCATCTAGTTTATATGAGTGCTCCCCAATATATAGTTTATAAAATAAAATGTCATTTACGAAATTGACCATGAAATCTTGTTGCCATAGATTTTAGTACGACTTAGTGAACATGTTGTTGCCGATCTGATTTGTTTTCTTATACATCGTACACGGTTAATTCTACAAATTGAGAATTTTACGTATATTAATATATCTTAAACAATAGTGTTTTACGCGAAATATACAATAATAATAGTGATTATTAATTAATTTATTTATTTGGCCCTTCCCCCTTTGGAAGGCTGTGGGCGAGAGGGATTCGAACCCCCTGACACCATGGTTAGTAGCCACGTGCTCTACTCCTCTGAGCTGCAGGCCCACCCGTCTCCACTGGATCTCTTCCTGGGGGTACCCCTTCATTTCGGGTTAAGAAGATGGGAAAGCGCCTTTCTCTCTATAAAAATAGCGTGTTCCAAGGTGTGAAGTGGGATATCTCAGAGGTCAGGGCGGTCGCCCGGTTTACCAAAGTTATGAACCGGCCATAGATACATGCTATTATATTTTATGTGTTCTTTATTTTTCATATAGTTTACAGAAGATGTCCACATATACTAATAGAAATATTCACATATTTCTGGATCAATGTCCTTACATCCTGAAAGTAAAGTTCACATATCATACGAAATATTTTATACATATTGGAAACATGTTCACGCAAATTAGAAAAATATCCCTATTTGCATAAAATACACGTACTGCAAGAAAAAGGAATATAAAAATCGAAATAAAAGGAGAAAAAGAACAAAAGAGAAATCCCATTTGGTAAAAAAAAGAGAAACAGTAAAAGTAAAAAAAATATGGAAAACTGAAATAGAAAACGTAAGAATAACAACAGAAAACCGAAAAAAAACCCAGTTAGAACGCACGACACAGAAGATGCGGCGGAGGGAATAGGATGGCCCATATCCTTAGCGGGGGCACACGAGCGTGCGGCTCAATTGAGCATCTGAGAACCCAGCACCTTCTTGTTATAGTAGCAAAGTTAGGCTAATACAAAAAAAAAAGTTAGGCTAATACAGGCCCAACTCTGCTGAGGGTACGGCTAACACAGAAGATGTCTCAGTCCCATTTAAGATCTGCCGCATTTCCTCAAGTAAGTATGCATGCTTCAAATGACTCTTCAGAAGAACTTGTCATTGTTATGGTTGCGAGGAGTCCATGGTCATTAAATCATTAACCTGAACGGTGATGGCTGCAGCCAAATGTAGATGATGTAATCAGTGCGGCGTAACTATGATACCAGCGATAGCTAGAAAGGTAAATTCAGAGATGGAATTTTATAGTTACAACAACGCTTAACTTTCTTTGATTTAGTATGGTTGGATCCATGAGAAACATGCTGCATTTCCCGTATTCTTTCGTGAATAATATTCCAGGATCCGTGAACAAAAAGGAAAGAAAGTTTCCAGGCCTAAGTAGCAAATAGCCAAGCACAGTGTGGTTTGACGAGAATCTTCCACGTGTATAGCAAGGATTTGGGCATCCATAAACGAATCCATTATCAGAACCCCATTGTTAAGAACTAGTCCTCAACCCGTGCATTCGCACGGGCTCGCGTATCAATAGTTGAAATACTACATAACTTTTGGTAAACCTAAATAGAATATATGTGAGTAAATATGTATGTTAATTGAAGATGTACCAACCTATTTTGTAATCCTGTATTTGGAACACAATAATTTACAGTTAGAAACTTGACACATTACCAATAATGTAATTAATACCTATTTCTACATATTCTACAAAAACTTCCTACTACTTCATTCTACACATAGAAGGTTTAATATTGTTTTCCTTGAAATCTTGTAGAAATCAGAACTATGAAATATCTATAAAGATTTTTAACTACTTATTTTAATAATGCGTGTATGATATATAATATTTGTTGGTTCCTATCACAAAAAGGATAAAGTATTGATTAATATGCACTACTATAAATAGTTAGCTCATGTCACGACAGCAGTTTAAAACGTTGTACGACACCAGTTCACGCGTGCAGAGAAAAGGGAATATGAAACTTACCAGCTAGCTGGTACGATTTTTGCACGTACCAGCGAGCTCGTGAAAAAAGGGAATAGAATGATGTACGTAGCGTGAAAAAAGGGAATAGAATGATGTACGTAGCGTGACAAAAGGAATAGAAAAGGGAATAGCGTGTAATTCTGTTTTCGGCAAAAGCAGCTGGTCGGTAAACCGATCGAGCAAAACGATTCTAGCGCGCGCGCAAGCCACACGTGAGTAAATATAACTCTTCCATCCCGCAAATTAAATCCCAACCGTACAATTAAAATCTTATGGTTAATTTTGTGAGTTTTCTAGGATTAACGTGGAGCCTCGTATGAGGCCTAAAAGTAGACATTTGCAATCGATGTAGCAGCATGATATACCTTGTCTTATTCGTTCTCACAACCGTGACATATACCACTGTATATTAGTTTGAACCCTTCAAAACGTAAGCCTATAGCCGATATGTTATAGCCCATAAACAGTTATTTTAATCACATGCAAACTGTACCTGAACCACGTCGATCTAATACTCTGATGTGTCATCCTTGCTCACATTCTTGGTTACAACATGCTCGACACGTCGAGTAGTTATGATATACCTTGCCCTATTTGTTTTCGCAATTGTCGCATATACCCCGGTATAATTGTTTCAATCATCCAAATCACGACAATAGAAATATTAGCGAAAAAATACAATTTTGATCAGCTCAGTAGTGAGAATTGCACGTTCAGCTGGTCAATTATTAAATGGCAGATGCCGAACCGAAATGATAAAGCATGATGCAAATCATAGCACAAACATATCGATCTGATACCTGACGTGTAATCTGTGTTAACGCATCCTTTATTGGCACATGCTCGACCCGTCGAGTACGCATGATGTACCTTGAAATATCTGTTTTTCAACTGTGGAATATACCATGTTATATTTTTATTGACTCTCTCTCGTTTTAGAAATCTGCAGTAGATATATTAGACAGAAAACAATACAATTTGTATCAGCTTTGTTATGCGAACTACACGTCGAACTGGTCAATTATTAAGTCGTTACATGCAAACAAAATTAATAAGGCAGGATGCAAACTCTACCTGAACAGATCAATTCAGGATGCAAAATTATTAAGTCGAACTGGTCATTCTTGCTCCCTTATCCTTCGTTGGCATATGCTTGACTGGTCGTGTACTTCAAGAGCTGGCTCAGCATACAATGCTCATGCACGATTCGCCACTGATTGGTGGTTTTGGTCGAAGCAAAACACATGTACTCCCTCCGTTCTAAAATACTTGTCTTCCATTTGTCCAAATTCGGATGTACCTAGACATGTTTTTGTGTATATGTATATCCAAATTTGGACAAATGGAAGACAAGTGTTTTGGAACAGAGAGAGTAGGAGCAAAGCACAAGCTGGCCGGCTCATTGATCGATCTGATGCTTCTGTGTGAAGCTAGCTCGATCCGCTAATTAATTTGTAGCAATTAGAAAAAAATCACAATAGGAAGTGAATCGAAAAGCGCCGTCTAATTTATTTATTTTGTAACACGGCAGTCTAGCTTCTTGTATCAGCTTTGATTGCATCCATACAGGAAACAAAAAGCATCAATATATGAGCAACGATCCAATAATCCACTAATCATGTAAGATCAGCAAGGCTGAATATAAAAACAGAAGAAGAGACGGACCACTCTCCGCGCGCAGGCCGGCCGGCGGCCATGCGATTCTGGCATGTAACCAATTCTGATTGGCGCAAGATTGATAGATTCCTGACCTGGGCGTCCAGGATCGTGTGTAAACTTCGGCCACGCCGCCGCGGAGATGCGCAGTCCATATGATTGAAGCAGATTTGCTCCGGAGGCACGAATTAATCAGGACCTAATTAATTTGGTGGATATGTGATTCGAACTCATCACCACCTGATCATGTTGGAGGATCCTGCGTGATACGCCGGGCAACAGCTTAGATCGGACGGCTTTAGACACATTACATTCGGATCGTATGGTAAAAACTTGTTAATCCCTAGGATTAACGTGGAGGCTCGTATGGTGCCTCCAATTAGTAAATATAAGATTGTTGGACGAAATAATGCGCCACCTGGCTAGTTTTCCTGGGAACAATCCGGCAAACTAATTCTAAATCAAAGTGCACCAGAGAGTTTTAAGTTCCTTGTCTCTGCATATTGCAGCATGCTGGTAATCATTTGCTGATGGAAAGGAATATACTAGTAGAAGCCTGCTCCAGTTAATAGCTGCTTGGGAGCTCTTAGGAACGAGCCGAGCATTATAAAACAACACTTATGGAGCTAGTACTCCATCATATTCAGCACGAAAAATGGTTGTTTTGGTAGGACACTAATTCCTTTTGCATTCCTTTTTTAATCATTCAATCATTATAGAAGAACTTATGAGTATTAGAGAAATATATTTCTTTATTTGGTTTAAACTTTAGCATGTTGCTTACGTCAGGTGAAAGCACAAGGAAAGGACTGTGTGCGGCTGGTGGTTTTGGCTATATAAGAGCATCTCCAGTCACGGTTGCCAAATCCTCTCCAAACGTCCGGACGGACGTCCGACAGCCGTCCAGACAGGAGAGAGAGTAAAATTGTGCAGTCAACCATGGTCCCCAAACTCTCCCCATACGTTCGGGCTGTCCGGCACACCCCAAACTCACTCCATATTTGCCTTGGGTTTGGGGGCGACCGGACGCGCCTGGACGCATTCGGTCGCGTCCGCTTTCCTTTGTTTTACTTTCCTTTATCCTTCATTCATTCTTCTCTCTCCTTCTACACCAATCACATGTAAATGACCCCACAATTTGGGAAGACTTTGGGGGACACAGTTAGAGGAGACCACTTTTATAGGCGGTCCGGTCACTGTCTGCGGACACATCCGGACGTGTCCGTGAACAGTTTGGGGGTCAAATTTGCCCATCGTGGTTGGAGATGCTCTAACAATCACATGTCCATTTGTTCTCTAATTTGCACCGTTTTCTATTTAATTTTTTTGAGGGGCAATTTGCTTGCTATTTCAACGGCAAGTTTGTCGAAGCTCATTTCCCCAGCTCACAAGAATATGCACATATCCCACATTTTGTGGTTCCGTCTACCTAGATGTCTGGTGTGCTTTTTTTTCGAATGGAGTCAATTCATTAATTTGACGTATAGCTCCAAAATGCCCCTTCAAAATTATTTTGTGTGAGGTTTTATCCTTTTAAAGATTTATCCTGTTCAGCCTGTTGGTACCTACTATTGTCAGGTTAGTGTGGTCTAAAAGAAGAGAAAGAGCACAAAAGTTCGTGATCCCGGGATTTTTTTCTATGAAGGGGAATATATTATACAAATATCAAGATGATACAAATTACACTCTATCTTCACTCTCCACCAACAAAATGTTAAGAGTAATTCGAGACACCAAAGATGCTAACACCCAACTTGCTAGAAAAGAAAATAAAAATTACCCCGCCAAAAAGGGATTAGCGACTTGCAACAACATGAAATAACCACCACCAATACCAACACCAAAAGTATGAAATAGGTTACATAACGGCGACGCTCTATGAAGAGAACATAGCACAATCAACACACCCATGCTTCTCGGATGATGCTTCCCAAAGTCTTAGCGCTTGCTCTCATCAATTTGACGCCTCCATTGTGTTATAAACGATAGGAAAAATAAACGATGAACAAAACAAGATCAACCAACTGGGACACGAGATTTAACGTGGAAAAACCCTTCCAACAATGGAAGAGAAAAACCACGGGCGCCAGCCAGGAAATTTTCACTATTCAGCCTAAGCCTCCGGCGACGGGCCTCGCTCCGCTTTGAAGTTAGCCTCTATCTTTATATGAGTTTGGATCACATCAAAATAACACATTGATGTTTGCTGTGATGCAAGCATAGATAAGTTTATAGAATGGTGATGCAAAACATCAAGTACAACTCAGTTTCATGCTGCCATGCATGCTTATCTGTACCCCATTTGTTAAGTTTCCCCGCAAAAAATTGTTTGAATTTTGACTACCATTTTGCTAGTGGGCCTTTGGTCCAAAGCCCAACTTTAAAATTCTGAAATTCTCATTGGCCCATGTGCATATGGCTGTGTGGAGTGGGACTAATGTTTAGTCCCACATTGCTAGTTGGGAGAGAGTTGCACCACTTCATAAGGTGGAGTGTTGAGCTACTTGTTGTGCTTGTGAGAACAGAAGGCTCTCTCCAGCGCACTCCTCCTCCTCCGCTGCCGCTCGCTCGTCTCGTCACGACACGCCGCGTCGCGTCGCGTCGCGGGAATCTCGCCGAGCCGAGTTATATTTTTGCTGTTCGGGAAAATTTATTGAGTCATTGATTAATAATTAACGAACGCGTTAATTGTTTTTCCTTTGGATCGTGGGGCAGTTACCGATTCGATCGGGTGGCTGCGCCCACGTCCTACCCGACCTACGCTATAGATACTGCCTGGGCGAACCCTAGCCGCCACTACGTGAAACACATGGTCTCTCACCGTTCCACTTGCAGAACATTGCGCCGCCGTCTTCCAAGTCTTCTCCATCCCGTCTTCCGGCGTGCACTAGTTGAAGGGACAGTAGGCATCCGGAACCCCGCCTCTTGTGATTCTATACGGGAGAGGGGCGATCAGGTTTTTGGGGAGCGCACTCGCGCGACTACTGGCTTCGATTTCTTCCCCCACGACGACTTCTTCCCCGACACTGGCAGCCTCTTCATCGACAACATGGGTGACAACGTGAACGCGAACGCTTCTGCTGTTGCCGCACTGTATGAACTTCTGATCTTCCTGTTCGAGTTACTACTACAATTTCTGCTAGTAGTATATGTTGTAGATTCGTTCTGTTTATCTACTGTTTTAGTAGATCGCATGATTAGTTTAATTCTAATTATTCTAGTCATGAATTATTTACTGTTTTCGCTAATTAAATCAATTGCTAAATTGCTTATATTTTCAACAATCCAAAAACCTGATTATAGGCAATTTGCATCGCCTGTCTTTCTCACGTCAACGAAGCCGTTTCCCTTCAAAGGGGTGATTACAAACGGTGGCGCATGAGAGCAGTTTACTGGTTCCAAAACAGTAACTGCTATGCCGCCACCAAAGGCAAGCCTGAGGGCGAGCTTACTCCTGAACAACAGGAGGCATATGAGAGGCTCGATACTCTTTTCAAGAGTGCCCTCCTCAGTATCCTTGACGATTCCATTGTGGATCGTATATGTCGTTTGATACGGCAAGGACATGTGGGATGCGCTCGAGGCCAAGTTTGGGGCCTCGGACGCTGGCAGCGAGTTGTACGTCATGGAGCAATTCTATGACTACAAGATGACTGATGAGCGCTCTGTTGTACAACAGGCTCATGAGATACAGTCGCTCGCTAAAGAACTTGAGCACTTCAAGTGTAATTTACCGGACAAGTTTGTTCGGTGGCATTATCGCCAAGCTTCCACCTTCGTGGAGCAACTTTGCTACTTCTCTGAAACACAAGAGACAAGAGTTTTCCGTTTCGGATCTCATTGGGTCGCTTGATGTGGAAGAGAAGGCGAGAGCGAAGGATACACGTGCTCGAGTTGCCGAGGCTGGTTCTAGTGCCCATGTGGTACAGAAGAAGAATTACCAGCAGCCCCACAAGCCCAAATATAACAAGGGCAAATCTGGGGCAAAGGCAAGTCTGATGATAGGCACAAGCCAAAACAGCCTACCAACTTCAAGAAGAACAACAATAAGCCGAAGAAGGGATCATGCCATGTTTGCGGTGATCCAACTCACTGGGCACCTCGCTGTCCCAACCGCCATGAGCTCGCGGACTGGACAACAACGGCAAGACTGCCAATGTTGTCATTGGCGACACTGAGATGAAGGATTCTGGGTACGGTATATTTCCTACCATCCTTTCAGTTTGTCATTCTCCTGAATGGTTGATTGACACTGGTGCCAATGTACATGTTTGTGCTGATGCCTCCATGTTTTCTTCTTACCAGGTCACAGGGACTTCTCCCGTGCTGATGGGGAACGGGTCACATGCTTTGTTCGTGGTGTTGGCACGGTCGATCTGAAGTTTACTTCGGGAAGATCGTGCGCTGAAGAACGTTCATCATGTGCCCTCCATCAATAAAAATCTCGTCAGCGGATCTCTGTGTCGAGATGGTTATAAGTTGGTTTTCGAGTCCAATAAAGTTGTAATATCTAAGTATGGACAATTTGTTGGTAAAGGCTATGAGTGCGGAGGCTTGTTCCGCCTATCTTTGTCAGATTTTGCACTAAAGTTATTAATCATATTTGTCATGATTGAGTCCAATATTTGGCATTCACGACTTTGTCATATTAACTTTGGTTGCATGACGCGGCTAGCTAGTTTGGATTTAATTCCGAAATTCAACTGTCAAAGGTTCCAAGTGTCAAGTGTGTGTGCAAGCTAAGCAACCTCGCAAGTCCCATAAGACTGCGGAGGCAAGAGACTTGGCACCACTGGAACTTATACATTCGATCTCTGTGAGATGAATGGCGTGTTGACAAAAGGCGGAAAGAAATATTTCATGACGCTTATTGATGACTCCACTAGATATTGTTATGTGTATCTTCTGAAATCAAAAGATGAGGCTTTAAACTTTTTCAAAATCTATAAAGCTGAAGCAGAGAACCAACTTGATCGGAAAATTAAACGGCTAAGGTCTGATCGTGGTGGAGAGTATTTTTCCAATGAGTTTGATTCTTTTTGTGCGGAACATGGTATAATCCATGAGAGGACGCCTCCCTACTCGCCTCAGTCAAATGGGTGGCTGAAAGAAAGAACCGAACTCTAACTGATTTGGTTAACGCCATGTTAGACACTTCGGGTCTCTCCAAGGCATGGTGGGGGGAGGCTCTATTGACAGCTTGTCATGTCCTAAACCGAGTTCCCACAAAGAAGAAAACCGTTTCTCCATTTGAGGAATGGGAAAGGAAAAATACGAGACTCTCTTACTTACGTACTTGGGGTTGTTTGGCGAAAGTCAATATACCAATTCCCAAGAAGCGCAAGCTTGGACCAAAAACCGTGGATTGTGTTCTTCTGGGCTACGCTTTTCATAGCGTTGGTTATAGATTTTTGGTAGTAAAATCTGAGGTATCCGACGTTCATGTTGGTACGATTTTGGAGTCGAAGGATGCGACTTTCTTTGAGGATATCTTTCCCATGAAGGATATGCCTAGCTCATCAAATCAGGAGATACCTAATACATCTAGTCAGGAATTGGTTGATATTCCTGATCCTACCATTTCGATAGAACACACTGATAATCCTGTGGAGGATGACAATGAAGTTCCTGTTAGGAGCAAGAGACAGAGGACTGCAAAGTCCTTTGGTGATGATTTCATTGTGTACCTTGTGGATGACACACCCAGTACCATTTCAGAAGCTATGCATCTCTTGATGCTGACTACTGGAAGGAAGCTGTCCGTAGCGAGATGGATTCCATCTTGGCTAACGGAACCTGGGAAGTCACTGATCGTCCTTATGGGTGTAAACCTGTAGGATGTAAGTGGGTGTTCAAGAAAAAGCTTAGGCCTGATGGTACTATTGAGAAGTACAAGGCGCGGCTTGTGGCCAAGGGTTATACCCAGAAAGAAGGTGAAGACTTCTTTGATACTTACTCACCTGTGGCTAGACTGACCACGATTCGTGTGCTACTTTCGTTGGCTGCCTCGCATGGTCTTCTCGTTCATCAAATGGACGTTAAGACAGCTTTCCTAAATGGAGAGTTAGACGAGGAAATTTACATGGATCAGCCCGATGGTTTTGTAGTACCTGGTCAGGAAGCAAAGGTGTGCAAGTTGTTGAAGTCTTTATATGGCCTGAAGCAAGCTCCTAAGCAATGGCATGAAAAGTTTGAAAGAACTTTAACTGCTGCAGGTTTCATTGTAAACGAATCTGACAAGTGTGTGTACTATCGCCATGGTGGGGGCGAGGGAGTTATTCTCTGTCTGTATGTCGATGACATACTGATCTTTGGAACCAACCTTGATTGATTAAGGAGGTTAAGGATTTCTTATCTCTGTTTTGAGATGAAGGATCTAGGAGTGGCTGATGTTATCTTGAACATCAAGCTGCTGAGAGATGGTAATGGTGGGATTACACTGCTTCAGTCTCACTATGTGGAAAAGGTCTTGAGTCGCTTCGGGTATGACGACTGCAAGCCTTCTCCGACACCATATGATCCTAGTGTGTTGCTTCGAAAGAATCAACAGAGTGCTAGAGATCAGCTGAGATATTCTCAGATTATTGGCTCGCTTATGTATTTGGCTTGTGCCACGAGGCCTGACATCTCTTTTGCTGTGAGCAAGTTGAGCCGGTTTGTTTCTAATCCGGGAGATGATCATTGGCATGCTTTAGAGAGTTATGCGTTATTTAAAAGGCACTGCGAGCTATGGAATTCACTACTCCGGGTATCCGAGGGTACTGGAGGGTTATAGTGATTCAAACTGGATATCTGATGCTGATGAGATTAAGGCCACGAGTGGTTATGTGTTTACACTCGGTGGTGGGCTGTTTCCTGGAAGTCTTGCAAGCAGACCATCTTAACGAGGTCAACTATGGAAGCAGAACTCACAGCGTTAGACACAGCCACTGTTGAAGCAGAGTGGCTTCGTGAGCTTTGATGGACTTACCTGTGGTTGAAAAACCAATACCCGCTATCCTTATGAACTGTGATAATCAAACTGTGATAGTTAAGATTAAAAGTTCTAAGGATAATTTGAAGTCATCAAGGCATGTGAAGAGGAGATTGAAATCTGTCAGAAAATTGAAGAACTCCGGAGTTATTGCGTTGGATTATATCCAAACGTCTAAGAACTTGGCAGATCCCTTCACAAAGGGTTTATCACGTAATGTGATAGATAGTGCATCGAGGAGATGGGTTTGAGACCCACGGTATGAGTTGTCCACAGTGGTAAACCACTCTATGTGATCGGAGATCCCGTGAATTAGAAGTGGGAGACAAGCTGTTGGTCAGCTGGAGGAGAGTATCCCTACATTATTTTTCCCACTCCGTGAAGATGCAATACTCTCCTGATCTGCATGGCAGGTTAATTTTATCTTAATGTGTTCCAAGTGCTTACTTTTATAAGCGGAGATGTTGTCCTGCAGAGCATCTCTTGAGGAATACACCTATATGAGTCTGACTATTAAACGTCGTAGTCCATGAGAGTTGGGTGCTCTTTAATAAACTCATGAAAGGTCTTGGAGTATGACGCATAAACTCCACCGCGGGGAAGCCTTGCGGCAGCCCAGTATCGGTCAAGGACTTGCGTGAAACTAGGTCGCAGCAAACTTGTAATTCAAGGCATAGTCCACTATCTAAGTTGTGATCTACTGTAGCATAAGTTTCTAAGTGAAAGTTCAACTTAACAATCTCCACTAAGCACCGGTATATAAAATAATGTTTTGCAATTAAATGATGATATTCGCCAATGAGACTTTGTGAGGGATTGTTGGAATTTTGACTAGCATTTTGCTAGTGGGCCTTTGGTCCAAAGCCCAACTTTAAAATTCTGAAATTCTCATTGGCCCATGTGCATATGGCTGTGTGGAGTGGGACTAATGTTTAGTCCCACATTGATAGTTGGAAGAGAGTTGCACCACTTTATAAGGTGGAGTGTTGAGCTACTTGGTGTGCTTGTGAGAACAGAAGGCTCTCTCCCGCGCACTCCTCCTCTTCCGCCGCCGCTCGCTCGTCTCGTCGAGCCGCGGGTTGCGGGAATCTCGCCGAGCCGAGTTATATTTTTGCTGTTCGGGAAAATTTATTGAGTCATTGATTAATAATTAACGGGCGCGTTAATTGTTTTTCCTTTGAATCGTGTGGCTGTTACCGATTCGATCGTGCGGCTGCGCCCACGTCCTACCCGACCTGCGCTATATATACTGGTTGGGCGAACCCTAGCCGCCACTACGTGAAACACATGGTCTCTCGCCGTTCCACTTCCAGAATATTGCGCCGCCGTATTCCAAGTCTTCTCCATCCCGTCTTCCGGCGTGCACCGGTTGAAAGGACAGTAGGCCTCCGGAACCCCGCCTCTTATGATCCTGTACGGGAGAGGGGCGATCAGTTTTTTGGGGAGCGCACTCGCGAGACTACTGGCTTCGATTTCTTCCCCAACGATGACTTCTTCCCCGACATCGACAGCCTCTTCATCGACAACATGGGTGACAACGTGAACGCCAACGCTTCTGCTGCTGCCACACTGTATGAACTTCTGATCTTCCTGTTCGAATTACTACTACAATTTCTGCTAGTAGTATATGTTGTAGATTTGTTCTGTTTATCTACTGTTTTAGTAGATCGCATGATTAGTTTAATTCTGATTATTCTAGTCATGAATTATTTACTGTTTTCGTGAATTAAGACAATTGCTAAATTGCTTATATTTTCAACAAAAATAACACCAACTCCACTGTATTTCGCTTCCGAACTGCGACGCCTTTTGAGCAATGGCTTGTTTACAACATGGTGAAAGCTCTGTACATGTCTGTAACTGGCCTGACTGATGTACTGCCCAATGCATGAACTAGTAAAGCAGATATTTCGCAGCAAATTGCAATTCCATTACCGGCTGAGACAGGTAACCGTTGAAAAAGGGAACTGTGATTCCCTGTCTTTGCACTTTGCTTCATGCTGATGATCAATTAGTGATGGAAAAGAATATACTAGATTACTAGTACGAGCCCGCTCCAGTTAGTACTTAGTAGCTGCTTCAAAGCTCTTCAGAGATCAATTAAACAACAACAATTATGGAGCTAGTTGTAGTCTAGTACTCCATATTCAGCACGAAAACTGGTTGTTTTGGTAGGACACTCATTCCTTTTGGCATTCCTATTTTAATCAATCAATCAGTATAGCAACAACTTATGAGCATTATATTTCTTTATTTTGGTTTGAGCATTAGCAAGTTGCGTACTTCAGGTGAAAGCACCAGGAAGAGACTGTACTTTTGGATGATGATTCACAAATGCTTAACGCCGGCTCCCATCAATTTGACGCCTCCACTGATGTCTGCTGCGATGTAAGCCAGGAAATGTTTACGCAATATAGCGATGCAAAACATCAAGTACAATTCAGTTTCCTGGTGCCATGCTCATCTGTACCCCATTTGTTTGTACAAGTCAACAACAACAACTCCACTGTATTTAGCTCCTCTGAGCTGTGACGCCATTTGACTATTTGAACAAAGGGTTCTTTACAACATGGTGACAGCTCTGTGAATGTCTGTATCTGGCCTAAATGGTATAGCACCCAATGCTTGAACTATAAAGTAAAGGAGATATTTTCCCAGCAAACTGCAATTTCTATGACCGATTCAGACAGGCACCCACTGAAAAAAGGAAGCACGGCCTTGGCGAACATGATTAGGCAGCACTTTTGATTCCCATTGTCGCTAACGTCAGGTTAGGTAAGTCGATAATATTAGTCGAAGCTGCTGAAAACGACGGGGTCTACCGCCAGCCGCGCTCTCTCCCATTTCATAATCTTATCATCTTTCACGGTAGGGAATGGTCTGATTGCCGGAGCATCACCAGTGCGCTGAAGTTTCTCGGAAAGCCTGGACTAGCTCCGAGACGACGCACCTATCCCTGCATCTGAAGTCGCTGATCAGTGATCACCATCCATATATGCTTTTTGTCCTGTCCATAAACTATTTTGACTGACAAGGTATAGCGATCGTAATCTCACGAGAAAAACGAAGAAGAAGACAAGGGTACAGGTGCACTGGTCCTGATCTACACCAGTGTAGTATCTTCTCTTAGATTTTGTCAAACTTTTTTAAGCTAGTAATAATTTAGAACCTGTGACGCTTAGCTCACCAGAGGGAAATGTATTTGCAGGACATGATGTTTGATTTGTGACTTGTGAATACATGTGATGGTGAGCAGTTCAAGGGTCGGCCTCATGAGACGCAGCTAGGGTGCAGGTGTCAAGCTGATATAGGGCCTGGGTCCGCGGTTATCAGAATCAGCTTACCAGACCTTTCCACGTAGTATAGGCCAGTGTACCTGATTAGGCAGAGCTTGTGGCCGGCTAGGCCAACCAGAGGTCGCACGTACGATGTGGCCAGCGTTGCTCGCAGCGACGGACGGCCCCGAAGGGACCTGCACTTCACGTGATGGAGTGTCGGTTTGAGAGAGAGAGGCTATGACAGCTACAATTCGAGTGCTTGTCTGTCTGCATCATGCAGGGTTAGGTTTAAGCACCGTGTTTTCGCCTACACTCAGTTATGCAAGTGGTATAACAGCGCGTATTGGGTTAGTATAAGTGACGGGACAAAGATAACACACACTGACTGGCCAGTTTTGGACAGAATGAAAGAGGTATAACAGAGCTAGCTGGTCAACCGGACCCGGGAACTCTAATTCATTCATTCATCAGTTTATTCCGTTTTGGAAAGGTACCTTGGAAGCTGAAAGATGCAGCTACGGCGCACGAACAGCGCCTGCAGGGGACAAGCAGGCGTGCGATGGCGGCAGCGGCTTGTGGAGCCTTACGGGGTGACAGGAACGTGGACGGAGGGGAGCGAGACTACCCCGGCCGAGACATCCGTATCATTTGATCGGCGACGAGCGCTCGAGGGAGACGTCGATCGGGTGCCCATGGCCCCCGCGATACTAGAAACAAAACCATGCATGACTTAACTCGACTCGTCCCATTCACCACAAAGTGAAATCCAACTGTTGCTGATGGAGCGGTGATCACGACGGTAAGTTGTGAAGAAGCGCCGCTCTTTGCTTCATGTATGGTTTTACCTTTCGTGGTGTACAATCTCCCGTGGAGCTAGAATTAATGGATCAAAATCTGCGGCCAACGCACTCCGGCCCGGCCTGTCCATCCATCCATTCGGAAACAAAACCCCAATCGTATATATCTTCGAAACAAAAATGGAAGCTCTTAAAATAAAATAAAACATGCATGCAAATATGCAAAGAAATGCCATAAATCTCATGCATCATGCAGGAGACAGGACGTACGTCTCGTGTACAATAATGGACGCACCACCGGAACAGAACAGTCAATGTTCAGCAAGGCAGGGCATGTGCATCGCATCTCCGTCGCCCGTAGCCTAATAATCGACATCAACAGCTACATAGGTACCATCATGGAACATCAGTCATGACGGGCTGACGGCTTTGGCAACCGGATGAATGAACAGGGACGATCGCCTCTCTCCTCCCTGTCTCACACCATCACGGGAGTGTTAGTTCCACTGGTTCTCCCAAAGCAACCTACTCATCCAGATGGTCTGGCCCCACCGATGATTCGACGTTTTTCTAATCTTTATAATCATCGCTGAGATATTAGTGATATATATAAGGCTGCACTATTAACTTGTAGGAGTATATACTATGTGAAGACAAAAGTAGAAGTTCAAGATATGCTACTCATAAAGTTGCAAGACAACCATTCGCCACTAGCTATGATAAAACTATTTGTTGCACTAGTTCCATCCAGAGCTTTTCTTTTGAACGAGACTTTGCTGATTCTAGGATCGTACGTCTATCTTAACTTGCTGAAAAATCGTGTCTATAAGTTATTAAAAGTTTGAAGCAAAAAAGATGCATGTAAAAGATGTGTAGAACTGTACACACATATACATGATTTTTTTTAAAGAAAATATAATCATCTCCAAGCTGATAAAAATCCACACGTTAATTTACTGTACGTCCAAAAATACTCCACGGCAATAAATATAGACGACAATGTGTATCTTAGAAACTTTTTGCAATCTCACAAAGTTGATTGACTCATTTGATTCCTCCGTGGATGATGCTAATTAATCAACACTGGAACAGAATCCTGCAGGCTTCACGAACAAAAACTACGCCCCCTGTGTGGGTGTCTACGCTTAACGCGTCCCGTTCAGGTTCAGCCGAGATGGAACCCAAACCGCTGTAGTTCGATGCAACCCTAGCTAGCGACCTGATGACGACATGACCAAAGATACATGGTCCATCTCTCTTTCTCCTTCTCTTTCTCGGTTGTTCTCCAGGAGCTAGCAGAGGTATGTATCGGTAACGGAAAGAATCAAATCTGCGGCTACGCATGGGCTGCCCATCCCATCCGCGAACATAAATTTCATTTTCACATGGAATTTGAAGAATTCTGTATTTTTTCCTCGAATGTTAAGAACGTATATAGTTTTGCTTCAAATCAACTTGCATGGTATATTTTCCCAGTACTTACCACCACCACTCTTTCAGATTGCATTGCATGCGTGCATGCGACGACGCGCGAACCTGAATGTGGGACCGACGGTGTGTAATCATGCATCCCATGCATAAAGACACCATTTTTTTTTTGAAACGGAGCAAAAGTTTTGTCTTTTATATTGATATAGTAGGAGCAAACATAACACGGCCTAGACCAAATTAAAACTTAAATGAAAGGTACATATAAAAATGATTCCTACGTAGGAGAACCACGTGGTATTTTGATAGAGGAGGGTGCAACAACATCGAAATTGCAAGCATGAGGACTTGAACTCGGGTGGGTGGGAAGGCATCAGCCCCTCCACACCACTAGGCCACGCCTTAGTCTGCAAAGGTAAATATACAATCAACCAACACCGTCTATTCTCTCAGAGAGAAAGACACCATTAATTCTCTCAATTATTTCGGAGACAAGACGTTCGTCTGCTGTACAATCATGCACGAGAGTAGTACGCATCTGCATCTTTCTTTCCTTTTCGATTCCAAGGACATACTATCTCGCATCTGCATCTCTCTGTCTAATAATTAACCGGTCGAGAGCGAGGTACTTAGTCGTGACGCCATCGGCAACCGCAGAGATTAATCCAGCCCCACGATTAGACGGCATCGACCATCGGTGATAGCTAAGCTACTAACTATGAGTACTATTCAACCCCACCCTCGCGTGCTAGTGCCGGTACCATACAAGTTCAGACAGGCCACCTCACACACTCTCTACCAGTTGCTGACACGTAAGTCTTTTAGGTGGAAGAGAAATGAAAAATGCTTGTCACTCCCTCGTACTATCAACTAAGAAAGTGCCACGTAAGCTGAAAAATATACGAGAATTGACCTAGGCACACTGGAACCGTTTTCTAAAACGTAGAGAGAGAGAAAAACGTATTTTTTTTTAAAGTTTGGAAAATCTCCCACATGTATATTAGGCAGAAACTTCTCAATGTAAATTTTTTATGATTATGTGTTCTCGCGAAAGAGAGGCTAATACTTGAAAACACACTCAAAATATAGTCCCGAGGCTTGTGGAGCTACCAGCTGGAGGACAGGTGTAGGAAGCGACCGACGCGAACAGACATCGTCACCACCATTACTTGGCCGCCCCGCCGGAGTGCACCGTCTCCACAAGCAACCTGCTCCGGTCTGGCCCCGGCGACGATGATTCGACCATCGGTGATAGCTAAGCTACTAACTATGAGTACTATCAAAGAATCTACGTGCTCGTTCAGCCGCCGCCGCCGCTTAGAAGCCTAGCCGCCGCCACTTCTCCTCCACCGTAGATCGGTTCCCCCTCCTCCGGCCGGTCTTGCTGGCGTCGGGAGGAGTGGGGAATCCGATCTATGAGTGGAGTTTTTTAATAAAAATAGTGTTTCAATCTAGGGTTTTGGTTGTCGTCATCTTCATCAATGGAGATGACATCTTCTACAATAAGCAATTTTCCGGCCTTCGTTTGACGGCGAGATCTCCTTCCCGACGTTAATGGTGGTTTTGGAAGATTAAGTTTGTCTAGGTATGGTTCTTCAGATATTATTTCGCCAGATCAATCTTGGATTGGTTCTCATGATTGCGGCGAGGAGGATTGTCCTCGCAATATCTGTCCCGGCTATTACGTCATCGGCAATGGTGATTCGTTTTCTCGTCTCCCAACGACGTCGACAAAGTTGTTCGGTTGTTTGTCCCTAAAATATCAGTGTTGGTGCTATTGCCAATGTTGCTTGATTAATTTAATGGCTGTGTGCGTGCACAAAGCCTTGACATTGCGGCTCAAAATTAAAAGTATGGGAGAACCTTCGTTGATATTCACAGGTCTGTGATTTGGTGTATTCTTCGTTGTTCTACGGCTGCCTTCAGAAAAGTACAAGATTGTGTCACGAAAGAAGAAAGGATTTGAAGAACTCAAAGATTTGCTCGTCTCTTTTAGTATTGTTTTTGTAATCGATATAATCATGTACTATTTACTGGTTTAATATATATGGTATTTCTTAAAAAAAGCTATGAGTACTATTCAACCCCACCCTGCTCCGCTCTATCGAGCCGGTCTGGCCCCGGCGACGATGATTCGACATTTTTCTAAGCTCCATAATTCGTGCTAAAATATTGGTGCCCTACGGAATCGAGTGCACTCAATTTAACTTATCAATTTCCGCGCCAAAAAGATATCGTAAACTAGTGAGTAAAGTGTATCATTGCCGCCATGCCCGTTTGTTCCAGAGCTTCTGGTCGTCTTTGATGGCACAGCAGGAGAGCTAGCTAGGCTCCAAGGTGAACTACCACCAAATAATGCCACTATTCTAAGCAAAGCCTTTCGCCTTTACAAGCGCGCAACAGGGATTGGATGTCTCATCTGCACTGATTTTTGTTATTACTCCTGACCATGGCGTCGGGCGAGGATCGATCCATAAGCTGGGCAAACAGGGCCGAGGAAGGCCCCGTATACTAAAGTATATGTTTGTAATTTTTACATTCTTATCTATCTATCTATCTATCTATGAATAAGAGATTAATGACCATTTATAAATAGAAGAAATTCCGACATTAGATTACGTTAACAATTGCACACGACACGGACCAATTTGATGTACCACGTAAGAAAAAAACTAACTAAATCAGCGGTGGTAAGTTTAACTTGGCTGCTAGTCTCCCTTGTGAATACCTTGCACATGCTATACTAATTGTTATGCTTAATATATTTTCAATGTTTAATTTTATGCCCAACTTCTTATTTGAAAAACTAACAAAACCAACTGTACACGGAGATACGTTGCAGTGAGCATATACAATAGTTAAATTTTGCGTGTGCAATAGTAGAACCCGTAATATGCTTTGTTCGTCGGTGATTAATATAAGTGATTTTATTTGAGTAACAAGTATAAATCTTTTTTTTTTGAGGAAAACCGCAAGAGATCTGCGTTTTATATTGATAGAAAGAAGTGAGTTACAGAGACTCAAACGAGCCAAAGAACAGTGCAAGGGCCAGGCCCAAAGGTAAAACAACTACTCGCGGCATCGAAGGTGCCGACAGCCAGCCAAGGTCCTAGAAGCAGCCTCGTCGAACACCTCCTGAGCAGCAGCCACAGGGGAGCGCCGAGTGTCCCTGAAGATGCGCGCGTTGCGCTCACACCAAATCACCCAGATGATGAGCAGAGCCAACGATTTTGCCGTCTTAGCTGCAACCCCAGCCAAAGCCGACAGGGATGTCAGCCGCTAGCGAGGGCAAAGGAGAAACGAAAAATCTTCATATTATCAACTTATTACTAAATCAACGATAACTTGTAAAACACTTTTGATAAACGAAAACATGATCATGTCAATGGTTCAATTTATATTCAAGAAGTTTCTACATATATGATTACATAACCATGCACTACGCACCTTTATAAAGATATTTGCTAGGTTTTATGCATTGAATCTCTACTAAAATATTTAAGAATACTTAAAATAGATAAGAACATCCACACAATAATATCCATATACGCTATATAATTCATCAACTGTAAGAACATTAAGGAGTTGTGCGCTTTTTTTTTACTTTTTTTTTGTTTTCACATTTAAGGTGATTCCATATTTTTAAGGGCAATATCTCACAAAGGAAAAAAAAAACTTTTTTCCTAACTCAAAAATATATTTAATGATAAACATTACAATATAATGGAAAACAATTGAAAAACATTTTAGGGGTTAACAATGCTAACTAAATATACAACATATATTTGTTAAAACCACAATATGGTGAAAACCTTTAAAAGGTATAAAATTCAGTGTGATTATATTTATTTAACTAGCTCTGGTTACAATAATTAATTGGAACGGTGCTGGTCGGCGTGAGGCGTATACCCTCGACTCGATGAGCTTTGTTCCTAGCACGAGAGGCATCCTTCTCCACCGCATCCCAGGACATGTCCTCCTTCAACTGTGCGTCCTTCTCAGCAGCAGTCTTCGTCTACGTCTCTTACGATGATGACTTCAAATTCGGCGAATACGACAACGAGATTAGGGTCCAGATTAGTAGTTTGGGTTTAAATTTCATTCAAAAACTTGTAAGATATTTAAAAATTGAATGAATGTTTAATCCTTGTCCCAATTTGATGCGTAATTTTTTTAGGGTTTCGTTTTGGGGCGTCCCCGGGGGCAACCATCCCAAACCAGTCGGAAATGTGTCCAACACCCCTGATAGGGGGTGCCGGACACATTTTTGGGCCGCCCGGTGAAGACGCTCTTATCTATCTAAAGTTTTGTACACTAATATAAATATTTTTAAGTTTATTAAAAATAATAAATAAAATGCTACAGCTAAAGTTTCTTAGATTTTTTCCTAGGTCGCATATAGTCGGCTTATTTTTTGAAAATTTACATGTCAAAAATTTCTGGCAAATATTTCGGTGCGTGACTTATGTTCCAAAACATACAAATCTATTTTAAGCTAAGTTTAATAAAGTGGGTTCCGTGTATTTAAGTTCCGCCTACATGATCATAAACTTCAATTTTATAATACTAAAGAGAAACTATACCTCGTGTGAGAATGATTTAGAGGGCTATCATGTTTTTAAGACATGTTAACACAAAAGAGAAAAACCGTATCCACCGCCTATCTCCTTCCTCTCTGTCCAAGAATCGATGGGTCCTCGTCTCCTCTGCTTGCTGCTCCGGCGTGACGGAATATGGTGGGACATCGGATCTGCACTCGCCTGTAATTAGCTCTCTAAAATTAAAGTTATGTAAACTAGTGGCGGCAAAATTATGGTGGCTATGAGATGTTGTGCGAATCAAGGTTTTTAGTATCCTTGTCTACATCGTCGGTGACGATTTGCCCGTGGAGTTGAGAAGAGGGAGAAATCTTTCTAGTCACTGCTCCCATAAAGTGATGGATCTTATTGAATTGTGTATGTGTTTAAAGGTTTGGTATCAGAAGATTTGAATCGATTCAAAAGTTCAATGATGAATTCTTTGGCAGGGGCACGTGCATAAAAACTTCCCATCTATTTTCAACAAAGTGGTAGACTCTTATAGGCGAGAGATGACAGAGGTGCGTCGGTGGCTTGCTCGAGGCGGTAGTGGTCCAACGATTACTATGCGTTTTTTATTATATTTGGCGTGAGGGTACTTCCGATGATGATGAACTTTTATAAATCCATATCCTTCTCGCAAAAAAAATATAATACATTTATCTTTTTAAACAATGTGTGTATCGATCCCTAATATGTCTACATTTCGTATACGGATTTAAAATACATCCCAAAAAATAAGAGGAGCCTAGTTAACTGGACCCGACACCTAAAAAGAGTCATGCCCTTGCCTATTACACACAGTGCTTCTCGTTGCCGTCCACCGACACCACCTTCTTCTTCTTGCCACTCTGATGAGAGCACAACTCTAAAAACAAAGCTCTCGAGAGGGAAAAAATATACCAAAATGATGCCATTGTCCGATTGCAAGGATTTAGGGTTTTCTCTGAACTAGGGGGAAGGACGATAGGTTCTCCTCAACAGCGCCCAAGGGCGTCGGCGTTGCTGGCTCTGGCTATTACCCGGATCAAGCTCACGAAGCTCCACCCATGCCTCCACCAGACATACACGCCGACCTCGAGATCACGCCTCATCACTTGTCCGGCTTGCCGGAATGCACGCATGTCTCAACCTGCTCTGTTCTTGCTAGCCGGTCTGGCCCCGGCGACGATGCTTCGCCATTTTTCTAAGCTCTATAATGCGCGCTAAAATATTGGTACCCAATTGAGCCGTGTGCATTATTATTAATAAATCAATTTCCGCGCCAAGATATGTTAAACTAGCGAGTCAAGTATATCATTGCTGCCATGCCCGTTTGTTGGAATAGTCCCACGGAGACAGATTGAGTGACAACACATGCAATGCATATATGCTTCCGGTCCTTTGTCCTGACCATGACATGTAACATGTTTTTGTGGCTAATTCATTGCGAGGAGGCTTTTACAGCTCGAGGCGGCCGCCGTGTTTCGATTTGGTTTCTTCTTTCCACTTGATCGTTTCCTTCCATGCACACCGAGCGGTAGCTGATCGATTTGCACATGGCCGCGCGTCTACCCGGTAGACCAATTCTCCTTTCTCTGCCGCCTCGAGCTGGTAACGTACATCTCGATTCGTCCCCTCGCGTTGCTCCAGAGCTGGCACCTTGATTATGCATGCCGTCGCCTACTACAGCTAATCTAAGAAATTACTGCCGCGAATTACGATTTCCCTTCTTTCTAAATCTGACCACCCAAGTACACTCCTACGGTCCTACCCAAACCATGCTGTGTAAAAAAAACAGCACGGGAAGAAACAGTCAAAAACAAAACTGCCGTGGCTTAGCAGCGGCGCCGGCGATTCACTCGGGGGGAGAGCAGACAAAAACGGAACGGACGGCTGAAGCTCTACGGTCCGTCCATGCGCCCCGGACCGCACGAATTATTGGTGGGCCCGCCCAGGCAGGGAGCGGCGTAGATCCGTAGCAGTAGTAAATCGAATTGAACGGCGGTTTGGAATATCTCGCCGTGATACCCTCGGCCTCGGGGACCGCGTATAAAACTGAGCCGCCTCTCATGCTTAACCTTTCGCTCCTACTGCTTAGCACTCTCCGCCCCCTCTCCTCTGTTCTCCTCCCTTTGGCAACACCAAACAACAGAAACTCCGTCATCTCCGAGGCGAAGACCACACGCATCCTCTCTGCCTGCCTGCACACGCGTCAATCTCCTCGCCGCCTGGTTTCGTGAAGGTTGCCCTTCGTCTCGATCGAGGGCATCGAGCGCCGTCTGGTGCGATTCTCCGTCGCGTCGCCACCCCAGCCGCCGGGATCTGGTACGGACTCTGCCCTGTTTTTTCTTCTGTTATATCTCTACTTCTCTAGGCGTGTTGTACTTTGCGTGGTGGATGTGGATCTAGGGAGATTTAGTCTTTAGCTTCCTCTTCTGGTTTTGCTCCGTGGTAACCTCGATGAATGTTTCGTGGTAATCTGAAATTAGGGAAGGTTTCTACCGTTGGTAGCGTCCGTGTGCATGCAGAGGAAATGATGAACTGGCTGTTGTAGGAAGTTTTGCGACCGCGTCTGCTTGTAGAATCTGAGTTTGCAACTGTCTTAGTTCGGCTTCTTTTCTTAGGGGAGAAGATGCGTGTTAGTTTTCGTCTTTCAGATTGGGAAAAGCACATGAATCCTACACCATGATAGGGACGTATCCGATTTTGTTTGTGTTTCTGGCAGCGATGTGGATTTTAGAGAGTTTCTTGCTTCTGCACAGACATCTATAGGCTGTTCTGTTATAATTTTAGGGGAACTATAGTTGATGTGGATTTCAGAGAGGTTCTTACTTCTGTTTTAGAAATGACCAACTGGGTGAAATACATACCTTGAGAGGACCGCATCTGTTTGTAGAGTCTGAGGTTAGAACAATTTTAATTCGCCTTCTTAGGGGAGATGCGACTTAGCTTTCGCCTTTGGACTGGGAAAAGCGCATATGTCCTACCATGAGAGTAACGCATCTGATTTCGTTTGTGTGTCGGGCAGAGAGATTTTATTTACTTCATATGCATCAACATCTAATTTTTTTGTGTATCTATTTTCGGTCCTAGTAGCTCTACGCCTGCAACTCTCTTATGAGTAGTGACTGACCTTAAATTTGTTTTTTTACAGTATCAGGATTTCAATAACAAGGAAACATCTTGGGAATGCAGAGAGATGTGTTTGCATGCTAGAGATCTACCCTGCGAGGGACTAATCGGCAGGGTAGCCACCCGTGCTTCTGCATTGATTGACCTTGATGACACCGCTTCACAAGAACACACACAGCTCTTCCTCCATGTGCTTCTGCACAATGGGTTTCGACGTGGCATCACAGCCATCATCTTAGATTATCACCTCGGAGGGGACGGTTGAAGTCATCTAGCAACTGCAGGCTTCTTGGAAGGTTTAGGATCGCAGCTTTCGTGCAAGCAAGATGGCAGACCAGAAAGGAAACATTTTGATGAACAAGTATGAGATGGGGAAGATGCTTGGGCAAGGGACCTTTGCCAAGGTTTATCATGCCCGTAACATCGAGACCTCGCAGAGTGTCGCCATCAAGGTGACCGACAAGGAGAAAGTTCTGAAGGGTGGGCTCACGGATCAGATCAAGAGAGAGATTTCTGTGATGAAGTTGGTGAAGCACCCCAACATCGTTCAGATGTATGAGGTTATGGCTACCAAAACCAAGATTTACTTTGTGCTGGAGCACGTGAAGGGTGGAGAGCTCTTCAACAAAGTTCAAAGGGGAAGACTCAAGGAAGATGCCGCAAGGAAGTACTTCCAGCCGCTTATCTGCGCGGTTGACTTTTGCCACAGCAGGGGTGTCTATCACCGTGATTTGAAGCCAGAGAACCTTCTTCTTGACGAGGGCAGCAACCTGAAAATTTCTGATTTCGGCCTAAGTACTATTTCTGAGTGCAAAAGAATCGATGGGTTGCTCCACACATCCTGTGGCACTCCTGCTTATGTTGCCCCTGAGGTCATTAATAGAAAAGGCTATGATGGTGCAAAGGCTGACATATGGTCTTGCGGCGTGATTCTTTTTGTGCTTTTGGCTGGGTATCTACCATTCCAAGACAAGAATCTGATGACTATGTATAAGAAGATTGGGAAAGCAGAATTCAAATGTCCAATTTGGTTCTCTAATGATATTAAAAGGCTTCTGCTAAGGATTCTTGATCCTAACCCCAGTACGAGAATATCAATTGAAAAAATCATGACTAATCCTTGGTTTAGGAAGGGTCTTGATGCGAAGCTGCTCAGATATAATTTGCAAGCAAGAGATGCCAGTCCAATTGAGGTGCCTGTGGCCTCTGATTCCTTAAGTGGCAACTCAACATTGGAGTGCAAGCAGCAAGAAGCAAAAAAGCCCGCAAACCTGAATGCTTTTGATATAATTTCCCTTTCAACTGGTCTCGACCTCTCTGGTATGTTTGAGGAGGCTGATACGAAGAGAGAGTCCAAATTCACATCCACAAACACAGCTTCGACGATCATTTCAAAGATCGAGGACACTGCCAAGTGTTTGCGGTTGAAGCTCACAAAGAAAGATGGTGGCATGCTGAAGATGGAAGGTTCCAGGCCAGGAAGGAAAGGTGTGATGAGTATTGATGCTGAGATATTCGAGGTTACCCCTAATTTTCATCTGGTTGAGTTAAAGAAGACAAATGGCGATACTCTGGAGTACCAGAAGGTCCTGAACCAAGATATGAGGCCGGCACTGAAGGACATTGTCTGGGCTTGGCAGGGAGAGCAACCCAGGTCCGGGCTTGGCAAGGCGAGCAACCCAGGCTGTTGAGAAATGTGAACGGAGTGCAAGTTCTTACAACTTGAGGCAATTACCAGGCGTTCTTGTGTTCTGATTTTTTTCATCTCTGTTCGTTATTAGTTTCCATTCCCCTCGTAATGTCTGTATAAACTTTGTTGTTCGTCTTCTGATGAAGATTTATTTGAAATCATGTAGTCTTCTGATGAGTATTTGAACTGATACAAGTCTCAGTTCCATGTTCTTTTCCCTGGCAATGCATCTGTGTAAGACTCGTTGACATCATTTTTTACTCTACATCATGTTACTATTTAGCTTTGACCTGCATCATGATTAGAGCCACGCTTTGTCTGATCTGAACTATAGAAGGTATCGCATTAAAACTTTGTTGGGTGTGTAGCAATCACACTTTTCCTAAAAGCCAAAGAGATATGTTTTTGTAAACAGCTTGGTATGGCCCAGAGGTAATGGAGAGCTTTGTTCTATGTAGCCACTTGCAAATAGCATGCGGCGCTAGTAGGAAAGTGGCCTTATTTTACAGCTACAAAGCAGCAGCATGCTGAGTAAGATCCAAACTATAGGCTGGCAAAGATTGGTGTGCAGAAGCACCTGGGTCAAGATTCGCCCATTCCTGTAGTTGTTTATTTCGGTAGGTGAACCTGAAGCTATGAGAAACTAGCCAAATTCAGAGTATGCTCTAGCATTTTGGTTGAGATAAACTCAAGTTTACTACCGCAGAGTTTTTTTTTGAAGTAAACCTGCATATATTCAACATAGAAGAACAGATACAAGAACCCACGCATACACAGGCTCACACACACATCGTCGAAACCGAAGCACCGGAGCAACAGCTGAGGAGCTGAACCACCAGGAAACTCGCCGCCGTTGGAAGGAGGAGCACCACCATGCCTTCAAGAATCTGGAGACACCCGCCGTCGAACGCCGGGATATAGAACGATGAACGACCATCGGCCAAGATGCTCCTACCACTCGATGCAGCAGAAGAAGCCGAAGAACCGACCCTCCCGCAGCAAATCGACCACCATCACACCACCAACCCTGCACCGGAGCCAGATCCGAACCGAGAAAGCTCCAGAGCCACACCTCACAAGCTTCACGGAGACGAGGGAGCAGTCGCCACCGTAGCAGGGAAGAAGCCGGAGGACAAAAGTCCAAACGATGGTCGCCGCCACCGCCTCGCCGACCACCGCTAGACACCAGAGGGCCACCGATTCCTCGCTGCCCCTCCAAGGCAGAGCAGCGAGATGAGGAGAACCAAGACCACCTTATTCGCCGACGCGCCGCCGCCGTCCTCATCCAGGCCGCAGCGCACGAAACCCTATTCCTACTATCTACACGCCGAGACCGAAGCACCAAGGTTCCCCCACCCTCCGCCGCCGAAGCGGCCGACGGAGGAGGAGGGAACCGCCGGCCTTGGCCGCGGCTACTACCGCAGAGTTGAGACAGTTGGTTATCTCTGTTTTAGTTAAAGGCCGAAAAAAAAGATGATAGTAGTCCATCAAGGAGAAACATAAGCCTCTTGATTCACTGTCATAATACGCAAAGTAAAACACTCGTTTTTGAGCTGGTACAGAAGATTTGTAATGAAAACATGCGTAATTCAGCCAGACCTCCCTTTCTAAGTGGACGATCAGTGTGTCAGTAACTCTTTTTGCCTGATTCTTTCATCAGTTGGTGCTAGTCCACCATGATCCGCCTGCTCCTGCTGTTTTCGCCATGGGTGAGCATTCCAAACCGAACCCGACATAACACCAGAACATTCTCAGATGAACTGGACATTGGCTGGCTGGCCGATTAGGACAGCTTGGTGGTGCAGACAAAGGACTCGCTGTGGAGATGAGGTTGATAATGCGTATCATCAGGAAGACACTTGCAGCTTCTGTTGTAAGGCACTTGCTTGATGAAATAATTGTATGTTTCTCAGTTGCTTTCATGCAAAAAAGATGAGTGATGGGTCACCCATGGCCATGGGTGGTGGGGTGCAAACCTCAGGATGACGGGAGATTGAGGAGGACGATAGGTTTGTTGGCTTGGTTGTGCTGTGATGTGCTGTGCCCACGGTGAGGGGACGGGAGAGTTTTGGTCTTCCAGGCTTAGGTGGTCATTGGCCGACAGGTAGTTTTCGGATTAGGTTTAAGCTTTGGACCAGAACAGCAGCAGCTTTCATCAGTGATGGGCGAAGCTTCTTCTGTTCCTAGCCGTTGAATATTTGTGTTTTTATCAGAGGAAAAAAGGAGATCAATTGCTTGCGTTGTCAGTGTGTCTAGCCTCTGGACTCTGTTCTAAACTATGAGAAGTGGTCTTTGTACCCTTGTGTAGCTTTGGATGTTGCGAACGTGCTATTAGCTCGTTTGAATTTCGCTGCCGCTGGGGCGCATCTATGCTTTTCTATTAAAGATTCAGAATACACAACAGTTCAGAATGCATTAGTTATTAGCTCCCTGTACTTTTTTTTATGACCCCCTTGGAGCACCTAGGCTTCCACCTCACAATTCTGATTGTAGTCTACAGAAGTAGTACACACCAGTAGGTAATTAGCGTCACTTTCTGTCTTTTCTTTCAGAATGAAGTAGTTTTTTCCATTACATGGATAGCAACTGTCTCATTTCAGAAAGTGATGGTCTGCTATCAAAGATTCTTCATGAGCTCAAAGCACTATCTATTTTCAATTCCAAATTAAAAAATGTTCCATTGACATTGAGCCAGTACCTTATAATAGTGAATACTGAATCCAACTTGGCATTTAGATTAAATTGGGAAACCTCTTTGGGATGATTCGACCATCATTTTGTTAATGCACCCGGTGATGTTCTATTCATTTAATTTAATCTTATATATGTGCTATTGCTGTTGTGAGGCTCTGTTTGTTTCGTCAGGTTTTTAGTTTTTTTCTTCTTTTTTTGTTTTTTAGCTGTGTGCGTCCTAAATGTATTTGATATCTTCTTGGTACAATATATTCCCTTTATCGAAAAAAATATGCTGAATTCGCACCTTATTTTTTGGCTCATGTAAAGTCATGACGGGCATGTAAAACTCATTTTTTTTTCCTGAACTGGTATTATTTGATTGAGCAACTCGCCGGAAATGATTGAATACTTAGAGGTACATATAGTTTTGGATTATGATCTTTAATTTTGGTCGCATGGACCTAGATTGTGTTTTCTCAAAGTGTATAATCTCCATACCGGGCTAGTTTGGGAGCTCAGTTTGTTTAAAACCATAGTTTTCTAAAAACAAAGTATTGAAGTGTCTGGCAAAGGAATACTGCAGTTTTCTAAATACTTCAGTTTAGGAAAAAAGTGGTCCGGAGTGAGATTTCCAATATGGTAAAAAAAAATGCAGTTTTGCACGAGACTTCAGTTTATAAAACCACAGTAATCATCCGACCCAAACGCATTGAAGTATTTAATACTTCAATAAAATTCTCATGGCATACACGAAGAGCCGACAGTATTGATGAACTGGCTAAGTCAAACCAGAACAAGGAACATCAGATCTGCATTTCCCTACAGAATACTCTCAAGCCATTATAGGGCAGTTCAAACCCTGCCTCTGGAAGCATTTGGCTGATCTACTGGCGCAGCCCAGGTTTCAACCTTGTCAGATTTTCTTTTGCTTTGTTCGCAGCCTTGCTGCTTGGGTCCATCTTTTGGAAGATAGACACCAAGCTGTAAATACTGTACCTATCTCATCTTTGACTCCTTAATCCTAACATAGCAGCATCTAAATTTTTGGTGCCTTATGAATTATGATGCAGGGGAGATGCCAATACTCTCAGAATGGTCGTTTTACGGCAACGTTGTTTGTGGTCATCACAATTGCGCAATCGTTCAGCCTGTTGTTTGAATTGAGAGAACATTTTTCTATCGAGAGACTCTCAGAATTGTTGTTTGTACTCTGCAATGCCCTATGCGACTGATTAGGTAAATATAAATTAAATTCAAAGGGCTATGAGTAAACACAGTGGTAGATAAAGCAGTAAGTTTGTCATCGCATTCTTCGGGTATTTCAAGCTTTGTTTATTGCTTCAGGTTATGACGAGCTTCTAGTGGACAGCTGCAGAGTTTTTCTGGTTATTCGGCGTGTCCTACTTCATGGCTGTCGTTGCACCCGTGCCCGTGCTCTTTTCGCATTCATGGATGCTCTCTGCATCAAGAAGTTGAACTTCCAACAACGCCAGGAGGAGAAAAACAACAGACAATATGGCAGGAAAATGGTCGATTTTGGCTGAACCAACTCTTCTTTCCTTCCAATTTCCGTGTCTATTTATGCAGTGTAAATATGGGTGTTCAGCATGAATAGAATCTGTTTCTAGTTAAAACACAAATACACGTACTTAACATGTTTTGTGAAGAGAAGACTGGGGTTTGCTGAGCTCCACTACGATCGATGGATATCTTCGTGTTGTCCACCCGGGCCTCTTCGTCGCCAGGATGATTCGCTTGGGTCGACCTTGGCAGGACGGGCTCCCCTATGCATCGCTTGTAGCGAGTGCTACGGAGAGATCGCCCGTGTTGGTCGTATCCCAGCCTCGCATCGCTCCACACCGTTGGCCGGCCCAAGTTCACACATCGTCTCACAGTTTTTTTTTATGGAGTAAAATCCATCAAAGGTCACTGTATTTGAGCTCGTTGCTCGCCGTTATCACCGTACACAGCTATAGGCGAGTTATGGTCATCAAATATGCACGATTGTGTTGTACATGGTCACCGCGGAGGCCATATCGTGTATTCGGTGTCCTGTCGGAATGTGGAGCCCGCTGCGGTAGAGGTGGGGTCCGTGTGTTGCCGGAGATGCAGAACGCCGGCAGCCCCCTGTGTCCATTAGCCGGAGCTGCGGCCGAGAGCGATCCCGCGGCCATGCGTTGCGGCCGGAGCTAGGGATCGAGATAGAGGGGTGCGTCCTCGGGAAGGAAGCCGTAGGGCCAAAGGGGCGAGGCAGGAGCGACGCCCGTGCATGATGGGGGATGCCCAAACGGGAAGGCCCTATACCACGAGTCGGACCACAAGACCGGGTGGCCCAGAGCCCACCCGGAGGACATCTTCCAAGATACCGGGTCCCCAAGGAACCCTGTGGGCCGGCTCGGGAAGGCGGCAAGCTGATATCTCCAAATCAGATAGCGATCTGCGTATCCCGAAGAGTGTGCTCCACGAAACCGCACCTTGTAGCAAGTTAGCTAGCGCTGCCTAGGTCACCAGTCAATCCCTCTAAACCCTAATCGACTCCCTATATAAAGTCGACTAGGCGCAACCCTAGAGGACAGATTGATCTCATTCCATAGCCTCCAGAGCTCACTTATGCTCTGGTGCGCACGCCATTGTACACCCCATCAGATCCAAATATACAAAGCAGAAGTAGGTCTTTCCCTTACATCGAGGGACCGAACCTGGATAAACTCTGCGTGTGCTAGCTCTTTGTGAATCCTAACTCGTCTTGCTCACACCTAATTTAAGCCACCACATGTCATATGTCGTGACTAACCCACGACAGTGCGCCACTCGAGCACGGTGCTGCTCCAGCTGCTTCACGGCGAAGACCAGGCGCTGCTGCTCCGCGAGCACACCTGATATGTTGCAGATCAGGCCACCATTATTAGTAGTATGGTGTATATCACCGTCAATCAAGCAGCGGCAAGAGTAATTGAAGAACCAACAAATATTTAAGATGAACATCTGTTAATTTGGTTTCCAAAAACGACAAAAACGAGCCGATCCAACCCTCCCTGACACACATCTGGGATCAAATATGCAACCTCTTGATGTCAAACTAGCTTAATACGAACAAATGGTACGGATAACCCTGCTTTTTCCTATAGAGATGGCTAAGCAACCTTTTATGCATCGCTACTACTACTAGCACGTAACCCTATCCCGGTTCCTCAAATAAGAAAACGTATTACTTTCATGGCCCTTTTTTGAAGGTTTTTGAATTATTTTGAAGTTTGAAAAAAATTCAAAAATTTGAACCATTTTCAAAAATAAATATTTGTTGAATATGAACTTTTTCTAAAAATCTGAACCATTTTAAAAATAAATATTTTTAAAAATATGAACCATTTTCAAAGTGAACATTTTTCGAAATCTAAACCATTTTAAAAACGAATATTTTCAAAACTGAACCATTTTCAAAAATAAAAATTCGCATCGATCAAAAATAATAGTGAACCAAAATTACCGGTGAAGCATAAATAATAGCGAACCAAAAATGCTGGTGAACCAAAAATACCGGTGAACCGAAAAAGAACTAAAATTTGGATGAAACAAAAATATTAGTGAACCGAATATACTGGTGAACCGAAAATAATAGTGAACCAAAAATAATATTGAACAAAAATACCGATGAACTAAAAATAATAGTGAACCAAAAATATTAGTGAACTATTTTAAAAAATAAAAAATATTTTTCAAAATCCGAACCACTTTTAGAATAAGATTTTTAAAAATCTGATCCATTTTTAAAAATACTTTTTTCAAAAATCTGAACCATTTTAAAAAGTAAACATTTTTCAAAATATGATCCATTTTCAAAATAAGTGAAAAAGAAAAAAAGTAAAAATAAAAGAAGTGAAATGGAAAAAAATGAAAAATAAATATAAACAGAAACACAATAAAACAGGAAAGAAATAGTAAGACAAAGAAAAAAAAGAGCAGAAGAGAAAGAACAGAAAATGTACGTCTATTCAATTCATGCTGAAAGTAATTTCAAAAGGATTTTGAAAAATATTTGTTCCTAGGATTTTTCTTCCATTGATAATGTTCACTGTATTGGATAAATCTTAAAAATGATTCTCTATGGATCACACATAAACTGAAATTTAAACTTTTCTTTAGGTGTAATTTTAAAATCATGTTTAATGGACGTATTTGTACAATTACGATCAATGTTTCTTAAGTTTTATTTTACATTTGCTCTTTTAGATAGGCGAGTCAAATAATTAGCCTAAGGTATTGGGCATAATTATGACCCTACCAAGGAGTGTTGATGATATGCTGAGACGAATTTAGTGGTGCCTTGAAAATAGTAGGGATTAATTATGTCAGGATTTGTAGTAAATTACTGACATTATTATTAAAAAAATTATGAGCAATCTGAATCGGCGTAGTCATGTGACTGCATGCAACATACATGTCAGTGAGCTTATAGATCACATGGATTATAGATTCAGGAATAGTAGGAAGGAAGTAAAAACGTAAATCAAAATACCACTACTCCGAGTTACAAAATTGATGCTGACATGGCTTTTTTTTGGAGATGTCGCAATTAATATTAGGCAACAAGTTAAATATGTTTTAAAATATTCAAATAGGTATTAGTTTACTGGAATAAAATCCGTGGACATGTTCAATATGGTAAATGTGATGCCCTTGCAAATTTTTATGGTGTTCACATAAATAATTGTTACCCAAACATCACAACAGTTGGTTTCTTTTTACATCACTACCCCGCGTGCAGGTGCACGGGTTGATGACTAGGGCGACGTGGTGTTTATGGGAATTTAAGATAATAATTCAACCAAAGATTACAATGAACCATATAAAAACACTGATATTATCTTAAAACAAAACATAATCTAGACCTTTCTCTGGTGAATATATTGTACATGACGTAATCAAATACAATTTTGATGATGTAATCAAATGCACTTTTTGAATGTGCTTAAGATGATGCCCTCACATTTGCGAGGGCCACCTGTCTAGTTTGAAAAAATAATATTGTACTTCATCAAAACTTAAGAAACCCTCCACAGGTCGTACGCTCACTGCCATGTGGGGTCACCTTCCTCAACAGCGGCAGTGTGGCGCCACCGGCACGCCGGGGAGGCAGTGGAGCAGGAGGCGAGAAGCGCCGGAGCAGGGAGGTCGCAGAGGAGGAAGCGAGCGTCACGCCGAAGAAGGGAGGGTGGATCACGAGCAGCTGGGTGCTGGGGAGCTCAACTCGTGGACGCCTGCTGATGTTGAGAGCAGCGGCCGGAGAGGTGATGGCGTAGAGGGGACGGTGGAGCATGGCCGACAAGGCTTAGGGGGTGTTTATTTGGGCTATGGCTGGCTGACTGTGGCTCGCTATGCAGGGAAAGCTGCTTTTCTGAGTGTCGTTGTTTGGCGACTTGGCTGACTATCTAGCTGTGTGTTGAGCAATTGTCTGAAATACCCTCAGAGTTACGAGTACATATGTATTTACTGATTGAAGTGTATAATCGTATCTGTCACTATAAAATACCAGTAATACATAACATTACTGGTTGTGCGGCGACATCCGATTGGGCGGCGGCGGCGTGCCCTACCTTGCTCTATGCGGAAGAATGACAAAGAACCCTCCCATCCTGAGCGTGCGTGTCGACCAGCCAAATAGGCCACCTAATACAACTCATTTCCTCTCCCTCTCTCTAATCTCGGAAAAAACAATGTGCGGGCCAAATGAGCTGGACCGAGCAGAGTCAAGCTCGGCCCGAGCCTGCCGCGGTCAAGAAAATGCAACTCGGCTCGGTCCATCTAACTAACGGGCCGAGCTGGGCTCGGGGCGACCCAAGAAAGCTCGGGCTGAGCTGGAAATCTCGGTTCAGACGTCCAGGCTTGAGTCTAGGGCCCGTGCTGAGAGTTTCAGCATCGATTGAAGTGCACCATCGACGCGTGAACTCCTTGTCCCTCCTATAAGACGTGGAAGTCTAGAGGTTCTGCGGTTAGCCTCGATGCTAAGACAAATTGAAGAGAAGAGATGGTAGTTGGTAGACAAAACATAATCAAGCGGAGCACGTGGTAACAAGAGGGAGCATGTCGGTGATCTATTTAGCAGGTTGCATCTGCATGAGGCACAGATCGAGGATTTGAATTTTTGGAAACTCAAAAGTATTATTTTCGAATATTTTTAAAAAGCAGGATCAGTGGTGCCCGTGTGCACCAAATCCCTACTCTGTCGAACAACACAAATTCAATCGGAGCGTCAGGAAATAGCTACAGCAGGCTGGGTCAATTCCATGGAAGAAGCTTCCCAGCACACAGACATACAGAACATGAACGGAACTCCTTTTCCCAAAACCGAGAGCAAGCCGCGTAGAAAGCTTCTGCGAAGCACCATTAATTAAACTGGTATTTCTACAGATGGTCCTTCAAGCAGCAGAGTCAGCTCGGTGTGGTGATAACTTAGTTGAGGATTGGTCCTTGGCAAGGTTGGAGGACAGGTTGTTTCAACATCCACCGCCAGGTGCGTGTTCATGGACACAATTTCACTCATATGTATCAGGAGTAGCACTGCAAACGGAAAGTAGAGATTCAGACACCCCTGCTGCCACCGCAGAACTCCTTAAACGGCTTGACAAGCTAGACAACAAGGAACATTTCGTATTGCAGCTAGTGCTACACTCCAGATGCTTCAGTAGCACTTGATTATTTCTATGTTCTCGCTCTAGAGACCGAGAGCTGGCACGCTGCATTACTTCGTGGCATAGACTGTTACTCTGTACTGCATTACTTTCTCGAAATATGTTTTCGTCCCGCTATATTAATATAGCAACCAACCGATACAACGACGAGTCCACTGCTGGGGCAAAGAACCAAAAAAATAAAAAGAAAAGAAACAACGCCGACAATGACGGTTCGACGAAAACGAAGAACACTCGCAACCGCTGGGCCCTCCGGAGAATTCCCACCATGCTCCAGCACTCCGACGCACCGCATACCAAGCAGCACCTCCAAGAAGGTGAGCGACGACGACGACGCTGCTGCCCGAACCGGGACTAGGGGTACATGCCGGCATCACCACGTCGGTGTCGAGAACGACAGAGATTTCTCCCGACCCCCACGAACCACACACCTGGATGCTCCGTAGTGTTCCACCAATCTTGCCACCCACCAGCACACGCCACCACCGTCTTGCAATCATCACCGTCGTCTCACTGTAATCCACATTGCGAGGCCGAGAAGATCGAGAAGAAGGGGCACCGGCGAGAGATGGCAGTATAGTAGCACGCGGGAGGGATCGACCTCCACCGCCGTCGGCGGTAGCTGACCGGATGCAGCAAACGGGACACACTAGGCCCTCACCGGCTAGGCCGAGCCCGAAATGGGCCCGTAAAGTCCCCGCCGCCGCACTGCAGCAGGCACGCCACCGTCCCTGCAATCCTTCGCTTCTTCCTTGTATCTACTGATTCGACCGGAGCTCATCATGATGACCATGGTTGACTACGCGGTATAAATAGAGCAGAAACGAGAGTATATATGTTAATTAGAACCGCAACAAGCACACACAGACACACACATGCATGCAAGGTCGCCGAAAAAATTCGGCATGACCTCTCTTAAAAGTATGACATATGGGTGGTGCAAAAATTTGCCAAAATGGAAATTAATCAACATTTCGGCAAACATCCATGCACCACGCCGGCGCAAGCAACAACAAAAAGTTTCTTCCGGACCCATTCATGCACAACACACAAGCTTCATGTATATAATCATCGTCATGCCATCGTGCAAACTTCACCTACAACATACAAGCATCCACACACCGCCAGCCACGCAAAACATGCATATGCACGTCCATCCAACTTTCCTCACCTAGTAGATTAGTTTCTGAGACGTGATCGCGATGGACGAGAGAGTGTGTGGTGTTGGAGAGAAAATAGTTGAGGAAAAGAGATGTGGGAGAGAGGAGGAGAGTATATATGGGGAGCCTCCCGGCCCTCAACAATTATCTATCAACCAAAATAGGTTTAACTACAAAAAATGGAGAAAATTATGAGCAAAATGGGATGGGAGGGAGGAGGAACACGAGCTAGGTGGAGGAGGAGGAAGAAGAGCAAATGGGTAGGAAGGGGGGCTTTTCCCCTTTTGTACATCTGGGAAAGATATTATGTGGCGCATGGGCCCACATGCGCCACAGAATGTCTGCTTTCTGTGGCGCATGACAAAAGATGCGCCATAGAATTGCCTTTCCACCAATCATTGGTGTGGACCCCACCAGATTTTTTGTGGCGCATGAGCAAAGATGCGCCACAGAATACCCACTTTCTGTGGCGCATGGGGAGGCATGCGCCACAGAAAGCAGATATTATGTGGCGCATCTGAACCATGCACCATGCGCCACAGAAAGGACCCCAGAATTCGAAAACCAATGATTGGTGGTGGGGCCCACCAACTATCTGTGGCGCATCTGGATACGTGCGCCACAGAATGTGAACTTTTAGTGGCGCATGGGCTCTCGGTGCGCCACAAAATGTGCGTCATTTCTGTGGCGCACGCCTGTCCATGTGCCACAGAATAGTTTTTGTGGCGCATTCCCTATTAGGTGCCCCACAAAATGCCTGTCTATAGAAAGGCAGTTTCCTAGTAGTGCCTACTCTTCCGTCCATCGGAGGTGCCGCGCCGCCTCGCCAAACAGACGGAGAAAAGCTGGCCGCCGCCGACAACACCGGCACCGCACAGGCCACGCCCGGCGGCGGTGGAGGGTGGAGAGGAGAGGAGAGGGGGAGCTAGGGCGGCGGCGATGAGGGTTTCCCCTGTTCGCCCGCGCGGGGGCGAGACAGGGACGAGGCCTTTCCAACCCATATTCCTGTACTGCATTACTTCAACCTAATTGACAGATAATCTGTAAATTAAAATTTTATCTGTCTGCTATACATATCAGGCGTAGGTATATATATTAAGCTGTAAGCAGCCGTAAGCAAGTATAAAAACACATCCGAATTGACGAACTGTAACAGTGGCACAAAGGCTTGCTTGCTGGATGTCTGGCACTCTTACTAGCTAGCCAACGAGCATGTTGGAGGAAGCATGACGAACAGGAAAGGAAGACAAAATAGCAAGAGGAAAAATGTATTATCCTCCTTTCCACAACATAGAACAGACTGATAATTAACAGGACGAATGGTCACTCGATAATATTAAACCATCAACTCGGATGATTGATTATTGCAGAAAATGCAAGTAAACGAACAAACAATGCCCGTAAGGCAACAAAGCAATTAATGGCAGTAGAGCAGCCAACTTAACTAAACTGCAGGCAGGATTGTGTGCACCTGGTTGATCAATAGTTATCATCTAGGGGTGAGTTGGATTTTTCGTACGGCTTCAATGGTTTGACCTTTGAATCGCATAATCCACATCCTGTCCAGCTAATTATTGGTGTAAAACAATGGAAACCATGGACGCCTTACATTGCAAAAAGGCGAAACGGTGTAGTGTAGCCTGAACTTTTAATTACTGATAGAAATCCGGCCTAGAGATCATCAGCAACAGAAGTCCATTCAGATTCAACAAGCAGAAAGCAGCAGCGACTATCTAGTTTTCTCAAAGGAGTCCAACATTCATCGGGAAATTAACACAATGATCAGGCTGATCTCATAATTGCAGTGAAGTATCTTGTGACCACATTCATGTATCCTGCATGAAAATGTGCACCAAGCTGAAAACGCAGACGACCTGAACACACGAGGCAAAGAAATTAAAAGAGAGATGAAATAGCTTGGGAACTAACGTGGTCTTTTTTTTGGGAGAGAGAACTAAGTACCTGAAGTAGCACTGTGGGTCCAAAGTACACACCATGCATCAATGTCGCGAACGTAGGAACAGTAGAGCGGGCTGGTTGGGATGTGTGCTGGCTGCTCTCTCCATAGCAGCCTGTACGGCTCTAATAATGCGAGGGTTGCAATATACTACACATTTGGCAGTAATAAGGCGAGGGAGGTTCTCGATTCCAAAGTCCAGATAGTCATCTTCAAATACGTGCAAATTGATAATCACCAGTTTTTCCAGATTGGGCATGGATCCTGCCCCAAACATCATAGCTACTGGGTACCAATCCGCATTATAATGGAAACTCCTCAAGACTCGGAACCCAGTTTCACCACTGATTCTGAGCTTTTCATTTGACTCTTCAACTCCAATCAGATCCAGAATAAGCAGAGCAGGTAAGGCTCCAAGGATGCAGAGATCATCCTGCCTGACCCGCTCCACTTCAAGGCGTAGCTGTTGGAGGTTTCTGAGGGAGCTCATCCATTTTGGGACCCGCACGAAGGCTGAGCGCCAGGTCATAAGTTTCTCGAGGGTAACCAGGCATAAAGATTCCTGTAAGAGGCTGCTCCCATCCCAAATAGTTAGGGAGCGAAGGTTTTGGGTGCCTAGATTACATAGGGAAGAGACGATAGCTTTGTTGCTCTCCTCCCAGGCCACATTTGTACCCTTAGTGACTTTGCCGGTCGGTAGGACAAGGACCAAATTCCACAATTTTTTTAGCTCACCAAGGCCCAACAGGAAGTCCAATGGCTGGTCTAAGACCGTGACATGTTTCAGTGTCTCCAGTGCTTGCATCTTCGCAATCCCATTAGGAAATTTAACGCGACCCTCAACAAGTAGGTGCGACATTTTTCCGAGATTAACAATAGATGCAGGCAATTCCACTACATCAGTGTCTCTTAGGTCAAGCATCTCTAAGCAAACCAAATACCCGATTTGTTCTGGGAGCTCACATATTCCTGTATTTTTCAGGTTCAGATACCTCAGCTGGAACAACCTCACTATATTTTTTAGATGGTGTTCTTTCAATTGTTTGCCATGCTCCAAGTCCAGAACACGCAGATGTCTGAAATCCTGCCAAGATGGGATTTCCACACTATCTCCAAACACATTAAGTGAACGTACATGAGACAACACCAGGCCTGATGTTTGTATTGTTGAATTTCCTTGTTGGCTGACCTGTAGAGAGAGTCGACGAACAACTTTGCTTTGTGTCCTAATTGTCAGTATGGGAACACCCACTAAAGTAACAAAGTTCTCTTCCAGGGACTTGGATATGATGAAATCAAGAATCGTGTCATGAACTCGACAAGTCTTCAGCTTACCATTTTTACTTGTCTTCATTGGTTGGATCAAACTCCTATTGAGAAGCTCATTAAAGCACCTCTCTCCTATCTCATGTGCTGTATATCTGTCTTCCTTGTGAATGAATCCTTCACCAATCCATCTCCTTATCAGACCCTTCCTCTCAATAATAGCATCCTCTGGAAATATACTCATATATAAGAGACAACTTTTTAAATGAGGAGAGAGATCAAAATAACTTAGGGACAATATCTTCATCATTCTTTTGACGCCATGATTCCTTTCAAGTGCACGACCAATTGAATCTTTCACTTGATTCCATAAATCCTCTGTTCTCTCTCTATTAGCCAACAAACCCGATATAGTTATGATTGCTAGAGGTAACCCATCACATTTTTGCAAAATCTGATCAGAAACTTCTTTAAGGTGTGAAGGACAGACTTCATTGGAGTCAAATAGTCTTCTATGCAATAGTTGTCTTGAGTACACCATATTAAGAGACCTTATACCATAAATATCACCATTGAATGATGAACAACACGATTTGGCAACATCATTTATACGAGTAGTGGTGATTATGATACTGCCAGAACTATTCATAGGAAATGCAAACTTAATAACATCCCATGTATCCACATCCCATATATCGTCAACAACAACAAAGTACCTGCACGTGGATTCATGAAGGATATCAATATGGTTTTGACATGAAGATTTTTTTAACATGGTAAACGAAGAAAATAAAATAAACTTGTTCACGATGGAAGCATAGAAATACAATGTAGTAAAATTGACAAAAGTGTTAAAATCACATGCTAAATACATAGGTCTCGTGTGTACATCAATCCATGTTGATTAGTTTGCAGATTACTGAGAGATGGGCGATAAGCAACAGTTTGAACATGAGGCATGACCATGGAAAAGATCAAGGACACAACAGTTTATGCAAGAGATAGATTGAACCATTATAATCATATACACACTTAACTGGCCTAGAAGGGACGTTGATCAGGTGCTCATGAGAAATGAACGAAAATCTAGCTAGGTGTGGATCCAAACATCCGGTGATGCACAATCAAGAAAAAAACGTAGTACTTGTATATTCAAAAGTTCATTTCCCCTTAACCTATTGCCTAGCCTCAGAGGCGCAGCCAATATTTCATCATAGCGTGCAGGGGGTGCGGAGAAGACAATGATCGAAAAAATGCATAAGATATACAGGGATATATTAACTCTTAATATTGCATCAATATAAAACCATAACACTATATATCTGTTCCCATTGAAGTTGGTGTTTTTTCCAGATTCTCGAGCCATACAACATTTCAAAAGCAATTTAAATCAGGATTTTGGTGATGTCCTGACTATGCCAGCAGTCCTATGTTGGTACATACAAGCCAGACAACCAAAATCCAAATTTTCATCGGTCTAACATAAGTAACTAGTATTTTTCAAAATCTACCTGAGACATAGATGTGGCGTAAGCATTGTCCGCGAGCCTTGAAACAATGAGATGTGTCATAAAAAAACAACAAGACCGGAGGGGGACTCCACCCCGGTTTTGTCATTAAGGTAGAAGTGAGGACTCGAACCCGGGACCTGGCCCTTATGCGCATATGCACGGCTACCACTAGTCCACGGAAGAGTTCTCCAATGAGATGTATCATGTATGAGACTCGGCGGCAAGAGACAGCGGCTTCGCGTCATTTCGATTGACGGTGGACGAACTATCTGGGCGGTTGCTCAGAATGACTTAGCGCTAAGCCCTGGCGCCGTTGGCCACTAGTCGAGCCATCGAGTGGTACGAAAAACTGAAGTTACATTGTCTACTTTGGTATTTATAGTCTTCTTGAAAAACATTTAACCACTACTTTTTGTAACGGATGGGAAAATATGTATTATTACATGGAACTGTTCTTCTAACATATTGTTTGTATGATTTTCATGTGAAATATCCAAATAACTTTCTTAATTATGTACATTTGAGGATGACAAGTAGACGAAACTATACCTTTTGTCTGCTAGGAAATGTGTGATCTTGCTAATGAGTTGTTGTATATCCCCTGCTTCAGTGGTAGCATAACGTTGACCGCTAACTTCAGTAAGAATAGTCCTTAGTATTTTCATCATGTCTGGATTTCGCGACACTGACAAGAAGACGCGATACTGAAATTTTTCTTTGAGATGTTGATACACTTGATTCGCAAGAGTTGTCTTGCCCATTCCTCCCGATCCTACAATGGACACCAACTTCGGTTGTTTTTGTGTTGACGCACCTTCAGTCAACAGTTTGACTATCTCAGCCTTGGGTTCATCTATTCCGACAAGTTTTGATGTGTCCTCAAACATTGCAAGGGCTCTAGGGTCAACGATTGCATTCTTTGTGTTAGAGAAACCGCCACGTGTCTTGTACCTTTGATTCCTCTCGCCCACCTCGGTGATCTGCTTCTTCAGATCACGGATCTCGTTGCCAATCCGACGGCGAGACTTGATCTTCCCCAACTTCCCTAGTGATCGCTTCATTTTCTCCATGAAGCCATCTGGCCTTGCGTCCTTACAATCCACACTTTGCATGAAATCGTCGATGCAGTCCTCCATGAAGTAGGACAGCTCGCGCACCTCGTTCATCCACGCCTTATCCTGCACGTCGGGATCTTCCTCCTCCGACATTTATGAGAAAGGCATCCATGGCGGCAAGTTCATGAGTTAGTGACTTGATATCCTTTCGCACACCCTTGAAACGCTTGTATTCGTCGCCGAGCAGAGCGCCCAGCTTCCCTAGTACAGGTTTCAAGGCCCCCGTCGCCGCACTCACCAGAGCCGCCTCCATGGTCCTATCGCTTGCTCTGTAATTAAACAGCTAGATTTGTTGTTGCAACCCTGTAAAGATGATTGATCGAGCAAGTCCATGCATTATTAAACTGATGAAAAGCTACGGATCGACCCCGTGTCGGCACAAGGAGATGAAAGCATATGGCGGGACGAGATTTGGTCATACCTACGAGGTTCCTGGGGTGGAACCTTGAATTTTCTTCACCGGTAGAAACCCAACGGAGCACGCTGGGTTACCGGAGCCCCAAGCTAGCTGACTAGCTCAACGATGGCTCCGTGCCACTGGCGCTAATACGCTAGATTTTCTGTCAGTAAGTGTACACCCTGAAAAAAGGATGAATCGGAGTAAATCCCACCATTGTTATGCACTGAACAAGCATCAGTGCGAGGTGGCGGCGGCGTTACACGAGAAGATGGAAGCACTGCAGCTGGGGATGGGTTCATACCTACTGGGAATGTGGATTTTTCTTCACCCGTAGGATGAACGCACCGACGGCGAGCACGAAACAGTATATTTTATTCGTCACCGTCGTTCTGAAGCCTGAAAACATGAAAATCAGCCATTACTGCACTGACCGCACGCACCTAGCGAAATGCTGGCCCCTGCCGATGCAGGCCGATGGGAGGATGGGGATTTACCAACCGTGGAGGACCTCCAGCCGTCCGCGGATTAGCTGGGGCTGTGGCTGGCGGCGTGTCTCCGGCAACCCACCAGGGAAGAGAGAAGGAGGCCGGCGAAGCGTGCACAGCGCGCGAGCAGCCGCTGCAGAGTGGAGTAAGAAAGAGATCTGGAGTTCGTAAACAAACCCAGAGGTCGTCGCCTGGTCGTCGTCCTCGTCAGGTCTCTTATTTAATCGTCCAGCCCAGATCGCAACCCTATCCGTCAAGTCGTACAATATGGTGGCTGAGATATCAATTTGGTGGTTGGCGTACGTCCGCGAGATAGTAAAAAAAGAGAGAGAGGGGATTTTTGTGTAAATTTCGAAAATGGTATTTTAAAGTCTCGAAAAATATCACAAACAATTACTTGAATACATATACATGTTATCTACATATCTGCATATCTGCATCATTTTGTTTGATAGTACGTTCTATCTTAGGCTACAAAAACTCCCAAACGGACACAAGCCTAAAATGTGTCCGCGGACCGCCAAACGGATCAAATCGGACACATTTGGCGTCCGTTTTGCGGAGACCCGTTGGAGGTGCCCTTATGTTAGGATTTGGTTTTGGTCTCCATAGCGGTATCAGCGAGGTGGTGGCAACGATGACGAATTGGAATGAGGTTTCTCCAGTGTCTCCCTAGTCCCTACCTCGTCAACGTTTCTGGCGTAGGCGAAGGGCCAATGAGGGTAGGTTCTGCCAGATATCTTGGACTCCATTGGATCTTGTGAGTTGGTGTATCGATGAAGGGACCAGCTGGGACATATTCCATATCTTCGTTTGTTTGGTTCTACGGTAAAGTCGGGTTTCTCCAACCCTCTGAACTGGTGGTGGAGGATTTCAAGCATGTGTTGTTGTTTGGGATGTGTTCCCAGCCGATGTTTCATCTGCGTTTATTTGATCTCGTTGTTCGCAGTGAGTGGCTATTGTGGTCTTCAAAGTCTTGGTTGACGAGGGTGTTTGCAGGACCCAGTCTTTTACTGCTTATTCAGTGTATGTTTCAAATTCCGACGACCGTCGAAAATCGAAAGAAGACGACCAGTAAGTTTCAGAGTATTTTTATTTTGTACTGATCATGTTGCGTCGAATTGTATCTTCTTTATACCAGCTGTTTTGCTTGATAAATATCAGATATAAGATAACTTCACGAGTCTTTTCTCAAAAACTATGATGGCAGTGCTATGGTTGGCGAACCGTATGCGAGAGTCGAGACATCAATATGCCAAGGAACAGCTTGCACATAGTGTAAAACAGCAAAAAAAATAGTTAAAATAGTGGCTATTAACTACCAGCGAGAAAAACAAAGTTAAAAAATCTCATGTTATTGTGATTGTTACTTATAAGAGAGAGGTTATCTCCTTCTCACCCCTCTTTCGTCTCGATGTCTACTACGCAGGAACGGAAGAAGCAGCATAAGAAATCTCATGCTATCGTGAGTGCTTCTCTTATTCGGATGGTTGTAGAGTTCGTTTTCAATTTACCACCTCCAAATAATATTATGAATATGTTCGGAAACTGGTTGAGAGCAATTAACAAACTTGATAAAGCACAAATAAAAGTGGGAGTATGTGTTGTGTTATCGTTTATTTGGAACTGTCAAAATGATTTGGTTTTAACAAGACACATAATTTTAACTGTTTGCAGGTTATTCGCAAAATTTGGTATCTGATTAACGCATGGCGTTTCCTTTTACCGTGAGATCAGTGGGAACCCATGGATTCATGGTTTCCTTTTATCTCTTTAATTTAAATTGACTTACCAAAATCAATTAAACAAATAAAAGGAAGAAGTGGGGGAGGTGGTGCGTCGCACCTGGTGGGCCCTGGGGCCCATGCGGCTGCACCACCAAAGGTGGCGCAGCCCTAGGGGCACCTAGTGCCCCCTCCGATGCTCCCCCTTCATGGTTTTTATCCGAAACTATTCCAAAACCATATAAACCATTTAGATAAAATTATCGACTCTATCCACTTATGTCAAAAACAATTCCCGGCATCCGGAACATCTCATATTCGCCATATTTCTCTCGGGGGAAATTCTACCCTAATCCGGCATTATTTCCCTATCATGATAAATTCACCGGAACACTTCTGAATCATTCCGGAGTTGTTCCTGTGAAATCGAAGTGACTCCGACCACTTCTCATAACCACGAACTACAAATTTATTCTCTCAATAAAAGATTGACTCACAGCTTAATTGTGTGACCCGGAAAGTTCGGTAACACATAGACATGTTCGGGTGCTTACCAGACAATAACCAGCATTGGGACCTAGACGGCCGTACTGGCTCCTATGTATTCACGAGTGAACAACAGGACCTCTTGTGTTTCTCATTACGCTAATTCCCTTATGTACACGATACCAATGATATCACGAGGTGAGACAATGTGTTATAGTGTGATCAAACCATTTGATCATAACACATACAAAACTCGTTCTGAAATCATTCTCTTTTCGCATTCCGTATTCTCAATGTCCTGTGATAAATCGCACTGTGTCTGGCCAGACGATTGGGCTGACATCAATAATACTGAGATGGACTAGAGGATGTATCTCTCCATCGCCCGGAGGAGTAAGTACATTCTTGAGCAATCTCCATTTCATTACGTATTCTAGTTCACACCCAAAAGCCACCGTTATGATCCCGAAATTAAAGTCGGATGGTTGATGTCGATCAAAAATTGAGTGTCAAATACCCGGTCACTATATATTCTCATGGTATAGGAATAAAGTTAACGAAAACTCTATATGATCAATTGCTAACTTCATATGTGACGATTTGTCTCTTAGCAACATGATACGTCCATTTTGCATCACTATTTTGTATCATAATGTACTCTTACTCGCTGATATATTTCATATTATATTACAATACTTATGTTATTCTATCTTATTTGGCATGTTTTACAATTATCCGGGATTTATCTGTCAGATTCAGGATTCTGCCGAAAAGAGCACCGTCAGGAAAGGATACGTCGGAAGCCCCAAAAATCACCAGGAAAATATTGGAATTATTTCCTCACCAGATCAGGAAGGAGGCCAGAAGACCTTGAGGAGGGGTGCCACCACTAGTAGGGAAGTGCCTTTCTATGGAATGACATTTTGTGGCGCACCATTTTGGCCATGCGCCACAAAAATACTTCTGTGGCGCACCATGCCAAATGCGCCACAGAGTAGTGTGGCGCATATACGCAAGAGTGCGCCACAGAAACATTGTGGGTCCCCCCTCCACAAAAATATGGTGAACTTTTTGTGGCGCATTGAGCTGGATGCGCCACAGAAATGTTTCTTTCTGTGGCGCATCCTGCTCCATGCGCCACAGAAATATGGTGGGCCCCATCCAATGTTTGACTGGGTGTTATTTCTGTGGCGCATGTCTGTGGATGCGCCACTGATATTTTTGCTTTCTGTGGCGCATTGTTTTCAATGCGCCACAAAAAGCTCACCATATTTAAAATATGGTCTACTAATTAACAATGTGTGTAAATTCTTTTCTTTTTAACCAAATTGTGTGTAATTTTTTTAATACAATGTGTGTGTATTTAAAATAATGGTCTAGTAACAAATATGTGTACATTATTTTCTTTAGATTTAACCAAAATATTTTTTCAAAAGAAATATTCTTTTTTTAAATGTGTGTGTATTTACAATAATGGTCTACTAACAAATATGTGTACATTCTTTTCTTTAAGATGTGTGTATGTTCTTTCTTTAAATATAACTAAAAATATTTTTGTTTAGATAATAACAAATGTGTTTGTGTTATTTATTTAAATTTAACCAAAATATTATTTTAAAAGAAAAAAAAGTGTGTTAGCCAGGATTCGAACCTGGCTGACCAAAGTTCCAGGTTTCAGTGGCTAACCATTTGGGCTATGTTTCTGTGCTTGTCACATAACAGACAGCAGTACTTTTTATGACTTGTAGCCAAGGAATTCTGTGGCGCATCCCCTAACAGATGCGCCACAGAATCACAAAATTCTGTGGCGCATCCGCTGAGGGATGCGCCACAGAATTCCCCGGCTACCACTTACCTGTGGGCCCGCCCCGTGCCGGCCTCACTCTTTCAAAACCACCAAGTCCAAAATCCGCGACGCCGCCATGCTCAACCACCGCCACCCGCCGCGACGCCGTCGCGCTCGACCCCGCGCCCCACCGCACTCGACACCGGCGCCCCACCGCACTCGACACCGCCGGAGCAACTCCGCGCGCGTCCGCTACCCCGCCGCCGTGCTCGACCCCACGCCCCGCCGTGCTCGACCCCGCGCCCCGCCATGCTCGATCCCGCGCCCCGGCCGCCACGCATCGGCGCCGCCGAGCACCTCCACCACCACCCCGCCGTGCTCGGCCAGGAGCACCTCCACCGCCACCATCGACGAGGTGCTGCCCCTCTCTCCTTCCCCTCCCTCTCCTACCATGGTTGCACTTTAGGTGCTTGATGAAATGACCCAATGAAAAAAATTAAAAAAATTGGCTAAAAAAATTCATTTAGGCTTGTTGTAGTTTGTGTTGCATATTGTGATTATTGTGCATCATTTTTGTACAAGTTTTGTTAGTGATATGTTAGTCTTCTTGTGTAGTTGATCATCTAGTGAAAGCACCAAATCAAAAGCAAAATATTACTGGTTTTTTAAATTGCATTATGGAATGCATTATGTTTTAGGCATTACTTGCTTTAGTTTACTTGTATGAGCCATGCTAATCAATGAGTACATATATACATTCTTCCCTGTATGAACCATTTTTAATTAACTAATATGCATTATTTTGCCGTATGTAGGAAATTTAGAAGAACCTCCGCGTGATTTCAGGTGAGAAGTGGCGGCCATGATGTGGATGTGGATGTGTATGTTTTTGAGATGTGTATGTTTGTTGCCGGTCGGCATCTCCGACCGGAGATGTGGATATGTGTGGATGTTGCCGGCCGGAGATGTCGGCAACATGATTTGTTAAATCTATGCAGGTACCCCGAGAGGCCCTTGAGTTTGCCCGAACGTCGATTAACTTCCGTTCCGGCAAATTCGGGTACTCCATATGTCCCTTTTTTAGCAAAGGTCATGCCGAAATTTTTCATGAATTTTGGCATGACTTTGCTAAAAAAGGGACATATGGGGGTATTGCGACTAATGCATGGGTCGGGGTATCTTAGTACTAAATTAAGTGATTTTTTTCTTATATTTGTTGTACTATCTTTTTGCCTCTTTTTAATGCAGTGCAAACATGTCGGAAGCCGGCCCTTCTAAGCACATGAGCGTCGAAGAAGAAGCTATACATGCCAACAAGTCGTTCTGGCAGATGTCCCAGGAGATGGAGGAGATGGAGGAGGTGGAGGCCGCCGATGCCGACAATGAGCAAGAGGACCGGGAGGAGGACGCCGAAACCACAGATGGAGCTGCTAGTGGCGGTCATGAGGATGACACCACCACCACCGATGGTGACGACTACACGGATGGTGCTACCGGTAGCAACCCGACCTCTAAGAAGCGGAAGAAGCCAAGGAGGGATCGGACAATGCAATCGCTTGACAACGTCACAGACGTGTTCACCAAGGTCACGCCAAGTGGCCTACCAGTGGAGCCGGAAAAGCTTGCCAAAGGGTACAGCATGCAACTAGGGTGCATTGTCCGGGAAAGCATGTCGATCAACACGAAGGACCTCAGAAGCAAGGGCAATGAGGCTTTGGTCGAAAACCTCCTCACGAAGCTTCACCTACGATACACATTCCCGCTTCCGTTCAACAAAAAGGTGGACAGTTTAGCCATCACGAAGATGAGCACCGCCTTGAACAGCTGGAAATTCCGGTGAAGAAGAAGATCAATAAGTGCGGTGACCCAGCACACCACTGCATGTTGTAGTGTACATGTCGTTGATGTAACACGCACGGAAGGACCTCTCCGCAAATATTACATCCCTCAGAGTAGTACAACAGAAACATAGCCGGTCCAAGGTAACACTATAGGATTACAACACTATTCAATACAAAGTCTCGAGACCCTTCTATTATATTGAAGCAAGTCTCTTGCAAATGAAATACAGAAAAGATCCAAATCGTGTCACTAAGCTGGATATCAGCTCTATCTCTAATTCCTATTCCACTACTGCTGTTGTCACAACCCTATTCTAATCCATCCGGAATATCTTCATCCAGGTTGTACTCCTTCTTCCAAAATGACGGTGTCTCCTCCATTAGCAATGTGATCGTCATGTTTGCCATTGCACTTTTGTTGATGTTCCTTCATTGTCGATGTAGCCGTTGACTCTTCCAAGCTCCACCATGTAGACTTGACTCCTTGTTAAAGACCTCCTCGTCGTCGTCATGGATATCCACCATCTCCTTGGATGGCTCCAAAGGTCTAAGCAGGGGGTCAACGAGGAAAGGGTAAGCAACTCGAGCGTTACTTAGCAAGTTCAAATAATATAGGAAAGAGTTTTTTTTTTAATGCACTGGCTACTGCCACGACCAACGGTCATAGGCATAATGCAAGTTTTGGAAAAGATTTCTTCAAAATATTTCAATAAGGATATGCAAGAATGAACTTGCCTGTGATAGAAATGGCCGTTCAACCCTTCGGGGTTCTAGGGTTTGCGGTAAAACCCCGAATTCTGAAAAGTTGCAAGGTAATCCTGATAAGGACTACTGAAAAATCTAGCAGCATGCTATTATGCATAATCATGATATGCATCGTCACCCAGAAATTCCCAAGTTGCGGATTTAAGACTTTTCAAGTGCTTTGGAGTTTTTAATTATTTCAAGAATTTGACAACAATTTTCATGAGGAATAAATTTAAAGTGATTAAAGTGAAATAGTTCAATATAATTGAACTTCAAGACTTTATTTTCCCATAATATTTTCTTTTAATAAAATGGTTTTTGAAAAAGAATTTCAAGTCATTTCCACTTAAGGATCCTTGAATTTTTCATCCACAAAATGTTTTTCAAAACTTCAAATAAAACTTACATAAAAATTCCTCATATTTTGTCGAGTATGTTGCATATTTTTAGTTTATTTTTATGACCTTTGATTTGGTGTTAACAATTCATTTGAGTTAGAATATTTCTGGATTTAGTAAATTACCAAAATGCCCCTGCCTCTATTGGGTTGGACCCAACCATTTGGGCTGAGCCCAACTCGATACTGGGTCGAACCTGACCCAGACCCTTTCTCTCTCCCGTGCCCACGCTCTCTCCTCTGCTCCACTCGATCCCCTCCTGGCGATGCCGTCGCCGCCGCCACGCCATGCTCCGGCCGCCGCCTTGGCCGGCTCCGGTGCCTCCACTCCCTGCGCTGCTCCGCCGCCGCCTTTTCCTCTGATTCCCCGCCTTCAACTTGTACTACACCTGCCCACACGAGCTCGCTCGCTCGCGAACCCTAACCCTAGCCGCCATGGCTCGGGTCACCGGCGCTGCTCCCCTGGCTCCCGGGCCTCCGGCTGCTTCTCCTCGAGCCCTTGCTCGACCTCCTGCTCGACTCCGGCGTCGACCACGAGCTCCTGCTCGAGCACGCCGTCTCGGTGTACTGCTCCTGTCGACCCCGACCTCTACCTCGAGCCTACGCTCGGCCCTCTGCTCACCCTCGCCTCAACTCAGATGCCGGCGGGCCGGCAGTACGTCGCTGCAACCCCAGCATCCTCCTTTGGCGACTGGTGGTACTAAACATGGTGGTGTGGTGTTGTGGTTGTGGTGTTGCTGCTGCAATGGGACGGTGGTGCTTCTGCTGTTGCTATCGCTGACGGGACGGCAGTGTTGCCGTCACCGCAACCTCGGCGACACACGACTGCGCCAACTCCTACGCTACTTCCTCGGCTACGCCTACTCCAACTCCTCCATGCTCTGCCTCAGCTACAACTTCTAGAGGTGAGCTCTCTCCTGTGACGGCTAGTGAGCCGATGAACTGTTGGTAAATGGTGCTTGTGTAGTGTTCCATTTCATCTTAGTGATGGGCTGGTTTGTGAAACATGTTGTGCTCTTCACTGACAGATAGTTAACTGAAGAAATATTCAGTTTAATGATTTAGCACTTGACTGTTTCAAATACTGAGCATAGATGATGTAATTGTTGTATGGTATTTGTGTGGTGCAAAGTGGCTCTATAAATGATATATCTCTGGTGTTGCTACTGGTGCTGAAAATGATTTAGAGATATATTACTTGACAGATGTGGCGACTTAAACTGATTGGAACAGATTTATGCTTGCTTTCTTGGTCAAACCAATGATAGAACATATTTGTGAGACATTTTGATTCTTGGATAAGGACAGATTATTCCCAAATGGATGCTAAGCTCACTGATGAACTTGCATACATGGTTATGCCAAGTCTGAGAGCAATATAGAACTGCTAAACACAAGGTTTCTGGGTTTGCTGACCAGATCTTGTATCTAGGGTGTGCACTCCTGGTAATTTAGTGTTTGTGTAGTTTCAATAGCAATTTTCTTAGTTGGCTTTGTTTACTAGATCCAGATGAGCTTCTCCTTTTACTAAAGATAAGAACAGGTGCTTTGCTTGATTTCGTGGCCCTGCCTATGATGCAAAGGCTGAGGCCTAAATTTTGATAAGAACAGATACTAATGTGTGGCTTTTAATCTCTGTGATGATTTAGCATAGCAACTCTATGCCAATCTGAGAGAAACACTTCTTTCTATCCTCCAGTGGAGAACTAATTGAAGGGTAGTTGGAATGATTTAGAATTGTATTCTTGGATCGATTTGGATGTGCTGCCCTGCTCTCCTCTCTTTCTAGCACTGTCCTGTCAATTACAGAACTTGCTAGCACTTCTCCTCTGCCTCACACACACAAAGAATTAACCTGCTGTTGTTGAGCAGCTTGGTCTTCTTGAAAATGATGATAACCAGCGTCTTGTGGCTAGCCTGCTCCTCCTCGCTGCTTCAATGTTCCTAGGGTGTATTTATCTAGCTGCAAATTATATCAGTGGATGTTCTTTGTGTTCTTGAGATGTTCTTGAGCTGTTCTAGCTGATCTGGAAGGTGATTTGGTTGCTAGATTCGTTGCTGGTGTATTTGTGCTAATGTAGAGATCATATGGTGCGGCTGATTGCTTATAGCTTGCTATTTGGAAAAATGGATGTGAGAAGAATTTGTTGTAGTTGGGTGCTGAGGTAAATATATAGTGTTGGCTGTTTGGTTGTGGTGGTGACACACAAGTATGTGACTCCTCATTTGCATGGGTGAGTAAGCTACTTGTTGTCATGTTCTTATGCATAGGCATTACTTGGGGTTCAAGTAATGTGAGATATTTTCTTGTGGATAACTCTCCTATGTGGCAAACTTATCCATCCCAAGCTTGGTCTTATCTCCTTGCAAGATTTATTTTTGAGCAAGACAAGTGGCTTTTGTCACTAGATGGGCTTGTTTAGCTTCTCTCTTATATGGGCTTTACCAATTATGGGTGGTGATCATGTGGTCTTTCCAATTTCAGATTTGTGGGCTTTCATGTATGGCTTACTTTTCTTCCTTGGTAATTATTAATACCATTGGAGAAACAATTTAAATTCCATGTGGCTTTGTTCTTATTGGTTCTTGATACCAATAGAGAACAATTTTAATTGTGGCTTTTCTTTATTAGGAATTTGACTAGATTAGAGGGAAACAAAAATATTGCCTTGTTGACTAAAGATAATTGGATCAATTATATTTGCCTTTGCCCCTTGTTGCCTTTGTTGCTTGCTCAAATGGATCAATGTTGCCTTCTTATCCTTGCTGCCTAATTGCCTCTAGATGATCCAAATTATCCCAAGATGATCCATGATCTATTGTTGCCTTAGATTAAATTCCCTCTAATCACCACTTGGTATTAGGACATGTTCCTAATATCCAGTAATCGAGTTCCAACAGCAAATTGCCTCACCCTTGTGGTGAAGGCAAACATTTTAATTAAGAAATATTTCTTTTGTTTTGGTTTATTTTTAGATGAACCTCAATTGCCTCATGTATACATAAAGAATTTGGAAACAAGAGTGATCAAGTCTTGTGTCCAAACTACTTTCTATATAACACCAAGCTTTTGAATTTCACACAATTTCTAGAGGATTTGATAAGAATAGGTACTTGATATGTGAATCCTTCTCCAACTCCACTTGGTTGCTTCTCTTTCTTTCTCTCTCTTGTTTTCTTTGTCTTGCAGGAATGAATTTGAAAAGATTGGAGGATAAGATGATCAAGATAATGATGAGAAGATCAAGATTTAGTTTACCCTTTATTCATTTGTAATTTTCCTTTTTATTTGGATGAGATATGTACTTATTCGATTAAAGTTGTAATATCAATTTATTCTTTCAATTTCATCTTGTTAAGTTTGATCTAATGTCCAATTCCATTTGTTGTAAGTACATGTACTTTGGACATTTGGATTACTAATGTTGTATTTGAGATGAATGTAATATGAGACGATAGAGTGTGTGTAAGATAAGATGATGACTTTCAATGAGGAATTGATTCTTATGTGATGATATTTGTGTAAATGATGTATTGAGATGATAGTAGATATAGATTGATGTTGTATGATGAAATGTTCAATTGATTTGAATTATAACTTGTCATTTTATCCAATTGTGTTTGAAGTGTTGAGGATTAAGAATAGGTTATGTCCAAATTTTGATTGCCTCGACTAAAGATCCAACTTCCTAAATACTTGTCGTAAAGATCATGTCGAAGTTTATAGCACTCAACAAGATGATCTAGACCTAAACTCATCGAGTCGAGAGAAACATCGATCACATTGCATCGTTTAATTTAACGCGCCAAAATTTCCCGTATTTTCAGATGCATGCTATGCAAATGCACAAATCATATTTCTATCCTTCCGACTCTCTAAACTGTGGGGTATTACATCCTCTCCCCCTTAAACTAAACTTCGTCCCGAAGTTTCGATTCTCTCACGTAGATTAAGGTAGACAGAACTTCTTCAAATAGTGATTCTCTCAAATTCCTTGTGGACATGGACTTGGAATGGATGCTCCCTTATCCAGAATTTCCTTCTGTGCATCCACCCTTGATCCTTACTATCCATGTATCGACTCCTATGGTTTTTGTGATGAGTTCCAATGATCTCCATAACTCTTTCATTCCTCTCGGGTTATCCAACTCAGACTCCTTACGTTTCTCTGGCTTCATAGCCCTCTGTCGAAGATCCTCTTTTACATCCTTATTAGATCTTCAGATATGATCTTTTGTATACTTCCTTATAATCAGGAGACTAAAAAGACTTTATTTCTGATGGTAAGCTCATCTCCTTTTGCGAGAATATGAGGTAACTATTCTTAAAATGTCTTATAGAACATAGTTAGCTCTTTGTAATTTGCTTCCTCCAAATGTAGTAGACACCCTTGTCTATCCAACTTTGATTACTCTTTCTTCTCTTCAATCAATGGTAATCAGGGGTACAAACCTTCTGGCATCAATCCCCTCGGATCCTGGTCTCAATCAGATTCAACGAATAGATATTTAGATTTCCCCATCCATGAATTCAGGTCTCATTTGTTTACTCTCCTTTAGATCATTTAGTCATAGTTTCTATGACCACTAAATTCCTTGTAATTTTCAACCTTCCAATCTCCACTTTCTATTTGGCTTCAAAATCTGGTAAAGGTTTCCTGCACCGAAGAACTTTTAGAGCACTAATAACCCATTCAGTCATGTCTCAGTCAAAGTCTTCCTTTTGAATTTCATGTCATCTTCTGCCAAGTACTTTCCAATACACTTGTTCACTCTCCCCCTTGGAATTCCCTAAGTCTTCCTCCGTTCTGACCCTCTGTCAGTTGAGCTTAATTTCGTTGGCTCCATTCAGTCAAGCTTCGTGATCCTTCTTGGTGCTTAAACTTCCAGTATATGTGCCTCATGGTCTCACAAAGAACACGTGGTATATCCACCATGTTGTGAATACCCAGTATTGTTCTCCGATAAATAGATATTAACTATTCCTATATATCCAACAGTTTCCCGAAGAATACGTGGTATATCCACCATATTGTGAACAACCAAAGTAATCCTCCGATAAATTGGATTCCTACTATAGCTAGAATTCCAGTTGGCTTATCCGATGGTCTCGAGAAAAGAATTGCACACAGGAACTTGTGCAAATGGATAATATCTTAACTCCAGACCGAATATGATGTTGGTCATCAATGTAAAATTCAGCTGACATATCATTTCCTTGCTTTCTGATACTTCCGGCTAATTCCAAACAGTTGCGACTTGTTTGACCATGTAACTCGCCTTGATTGCGTCTTCCATCGTCCGAGTGGTCAGCTCTAAGATGTTAATTTCTTAGTAATACATCTTTCTCCACAATTGCTCTAGATATAAACTCTGACTTTGGTACCTCGACATCATATGTGATGAGGTGCCTTCATCCAAATTGGTCCACCTTCTAGACTTGTCGTCAATCCACGACAAAATTGAACTCTTCTCCCATGGTTATGATGCTCTCTTGAACATTGGACTATGTAATTGTACTTCTTGACATGGTTGATATGTCATTTCTGAATATCAACGTGCTTCCATCCAACTACTTCACTTCCGTCATCCCTTTCTAACTTATCATCATTTGTCTGATGACTTTCTCATCCACTCCTTCTAGTAATCTGTTTGTGTATCCAACACAAATTCTCCTTATATATATCCAAGTTCTAATCACAAACTCTTGTTTGGCGGTTAATTTTACCGCTTCCATCTCTAGTAATGCCTCTCAATAGACAATCAACTTCTCCTTTATTCCATTAAAATTGGGAATATCCCTGTTCTTCCAGTCTTCATACTCCTTTATCATCAACCTTATAATACTCTTAGACTCCTAATTCTGCTAAACTCATTCTCAAACTCCATTTAACTAGTATCAATACCTCTTTATTGCTCTAACAATAACCTCTTCCACCGAGTTACGACAAATCCATATGTATTCTGCATATTGTCCTTCTTCATCCCTTGGTTTTGGACTTCCGTTGAAAGACTTCATGACTTAATATGCAAAAACTTCATAACTTTCCTCCTTGGGCATATCTCCTCATGTGATTTTTCTGGCATCATCCTCATATATCTTTGTCCAACTTGTGGTGATAATCTTTACTGAACTTACTTCGTTCCTCCTCCCTTCCATGGACTGGTGAAATATGTCTCCAAGAACTAAATATGGTATAGAATGTTGTCCATCACCATCAGTGGCTTCATTGACTTTTGTCTTCTCGACTTCCTTCTCTTCATGAGCTTGCTTTGCTGACTCATTGTTGCCTCATACTTCTGGGAACACGCCTCTCCCTCGCATGAATACTATCTACCTCTAGATCTGTAACATTAAGAAAAGAACTTAATGTGACAATCATGCCATTGTACATCAAATCCTAACTTCATGTACCAACCTAGTCAATCAAAAATCCAATAAGATCCAATAAATCCGAATGCAGTTATATAGCAAACATGCAACATAAGCCCGTAAAGTAAATAGTACTTTGAGTAAAAAAATCTCAAAAGTACCCAGGCTTAGATGCTATACACTACAAGATAGATTTATATCACCTTATAGTCCTATTCTAACAACTCTTTGACTCAGTAGTTACCCCAACTGCCCATTTGCAACGGGATAATGCTAAGACAAAGTACTCAGAGAGTAGTTGTGGTCTAGTTTGGTTACGTACAAAACTAAACTCCATGTAAATTGAATCCTCCGTCTGGCTTGAAGAAACATCTCTTGACATCTTTGGATCATTCATGTAGTTGTTGATTATACACCATAAGTCGTGCTGTAGCTTCCTTCATTGCTTATGTCGTCTCCTAATATCCTTACGACTCTATACTATACTAAGGTGAATCTCCTTTGAAATGAAACTTTAGGGTATTGGCATCCTGTCCATAGTTACCATACTTGTTTGTCGATGATCCTTCACCATCATCCGACTTCTCCTGTCTTCCTTCCTTACGATAGGGTTCTACTTCATCATATGTCTACATAGGATGGTGTTATCAATGATACCACATAGATACACTGACTTGAGTATAACTCTATTGGAATACCAGCTGGTAGAAACTAATTTCAAACTTGTCATACCAAGTTGGAAACACATGAGATAGATAAGTATGATACCTATAAAAGAATAGATAAGATGTTTTACTCTAGTCGAGTAAGAAAAAGTCTATACAAGTATAACAGTAGTATTCTCAAGTGAATAACCATCATAATTGTATGAAGATATGGTTTAGACAAGAGACCTTCCTATAGTCTTACCAACCTACAAGTCTCCTAAAAGGGTTTTAATCCTAAGGTCGTTTTGCTCTGATACCATCTGCGGTGACCCAGCACACCACTGCATGTTGTAGTGTACAGGTCGTTGATGTAACACGCACGGAAGGACCTCTCCGCAAATATTACATCCCTCAGAGTAGTACAACAGAAACATAGCCGGTCCAAGGTAACACTATAGGATTACAACACTATTCAATACGAAGTCTCGAGACCCTTCTTTTATATTGAAGCAAGTCTCTTGCAAATGAAATACAGAAAAGATCCAAATCGTATCACTAAGCTGGATATCAGCTCTATCTCTAATTCCTATTCCACTACTGCTGTTGTCACAACCCTATTCTAATCCATCCGGAATATCTTCATCCAGGTTGTACTCCTTCTTCCAAAATGACGGTGTCTCCTCCATTAGCAATGTGATCGTCATGTTTGCCATTGCACTTTTGTTGATGTTCCTTCATTGTCGATGTAGCCGTTGACTCTTCCAAGCTCCACCATGTAGACTTGACTCCTTGTTAAAGACCTCCTCGTCGTCGTCATGGATATCCACCATCTCCTTGGATGGCTCCAAAGGTCTAAGCAGGGGGTCAACGAGGAAAGGGTAAGCAACTCGAGCGTTACTTAGCAAGTTCAAATAATATAGGAAAGAGTTTTTCTTGTTTTGAATGCACTGGCTACTGCCACGACCAACGGTCATAGGCATAATGCAAGTTTTGGAAAAGATTTCTTCAAAAGGTCAAGTTTTATTTCAGAAAACTATGCTCACAGTCTCCACGGGTTCATAGTCATCACTTTGGATGCCTTTCCCGCTGTGGTCTGTAGTTCCTTCCGGGAACACGGATGTGACAGCCACAATTTCTTGTTGTTGACTCTGCAGAGCTGCGTAACTTTACCCATGAGAGAGACCCAGCCTTGTTGCCTTTCCGGGCGATCTTTCCCGTCCATACTTCCATGGTATGGGGCCAGGTGTGAGTCCAAAGCCAATCACTGCCCCTCTTCTCACAACACATATCCGCCCTTATGACCCAGCCTGGTACCAAGACCAAAGGCTCGTCACCACTCCCGAGCTCCTATTCCAAATCACCCCGTCGGGTGGGAAGGTATGCGCCCCACGCTGTTGGCCGCCGCAACGGACGCAACCAGGTAATAGTCTGCCGAGGATATGTGAACGAGAGAAGATAGCAGCTGACTTTACCGTCCATGCCAGATCTCATGGTAAACGCTTCGATACGGCGCAAGGATCACTGTGACATTGGTAATTAATCCTAGGTATATACTTTCCCGTACAATGGAACCTCCACCACAACATCAATCCGTGGTTCCATTGCCAGCCAAACAATATATATATAGCAATTCACATCATTCGAAAATAGTTTTTCTTTTTCAATGCAATGATAATAATAGGTTTTTAAAATAGTTTTTATAAAATATTTCAATAAGGATATGCAAGAATGAACTTGCCTGTGATAGAAATGGCCGTTCAACCCTTCGGGATTCTAGGGTTTGCGGTAAAACCCCGAATTCTGAAAAGTAGCAAGGTAATCCTGATAAGGACTACTGAAAAATCTAGCAGCATGCTATTATGCATAATCATGATATGCATCGTCACCCCGAAATTCCCAAGTTGCGGATTTAAGACTTTTCTAGTGCTTTGGAGTTTTTAATTATTTCAAGAATTTGACAACAATTTTCATGAGGAATAAATTTAAAGTGATTAAAGTGAAATAGTTCAATATAATTGAACTTCAAGACTTTATTTTCCCATAATATTTTCTTTTAATAAAATGGTTTTTGAAAAAGAATTTCAAGTCATTTCCACTTAAGGATCCTTGAATTTTTCATCCACAAAATGTTTTTCAAAACTTCAAATAAAACTTACATAAAAATTCCTCATATTTTGTCGAGTATGTTGCATATTTTTAGTTTATTTTTATGACCTTTGATTTGGTGTTAACAATTCATTTGAGTTAGAATATTTCTGGATTTAGTAAATTACCAAAATGCCCCTGCCTCTATTGGGTTGGACTCAACCATTTGGGCTGAGCCCAACTCGATACTGGGTCGAACCTGACCCAGACCCTTTCTCTCTCCCGTGCCCACGCTCTCTCCTCTGCTCCACTCGATCCCCTCCTGGCGATGCCGTCGCCGCCGCCACGCCATGCTCCGGCCGCCGCCTTGGCCGGCTCCGGTGCCTCCACTCCCTGCGCTGCTCCGCCGCCGCCTTTTCCTCTGATTCCCCGCCTTCAACTTGTACTACACCGGCCCACACGAGCTCGCTCGCTCGCGAACCCTAACCCTAGCCGCCATGGCTCGGGTCACCGGCGCTGCTCCCCTGGCTCCCGGGCCTCCGGCTGCTTCTCCTCGAGCCCTTGCTCGACCTCCTGCTCGACTCCGGCGTCGACCACGAGCTCCTGCTCGAGCACGCCGTCTCGGTGTACTGCTCCTGTCGAACCCGACCTCTACCTCGAGCCTACGCTCGACCCTCTGCTCACCTCGCCTCAACTCAGATGCCGGCGGGACGGCAGTACGTCGCTGCAACCCCAGCATCCTCCTTTGGCGACTGGTGGTACTAAACATGGTGGTGCGGTGTTGTGGCTGTGGTGTTGCTGCTGCAATGGGACGGTGGTGCTTCTGTTGTTGCTATCGCTGACGGGACGGCAGTGTTGCCGTCACCGCAACCTCGGCGACACACGGCTGCGCCAACTCCTACGCTACTTCCTCGGCTACGCCTACTCCAACTCCTCCATGCTCTGCCTCAGCTACAACTTCTAGAGGTGAGCTCTCTCCTGTGACGGCTAGTGAGCCGATGCACTGTTGGTAAATGGTGCTTGTGTAGTGTTCCATTTCATCTTAGTGATGGGCTGGTTTGTGAAACATGTTGTGCTCTTCACTGACAGATAGTTAACTGAAGAAATATTCAGTTTAATGATTTAGCACTTGACTGTTTCAAATACTGAGCATAGATGATGTAATTGTTGTATGGTATTTGTGTGGTGCAAAGTGGCTCTATAAATGATATATCTCTGGTGTTGCTACTGGTGCTGAAAATGATTTAGAGATATATTACTTGACAGATGTGGCGACTTAAACTGATTGGAACAGATTTATGCTTGCTTTCTTGGTCAAACCAATGATAGAACATATTTGTGAGACATTTTGATTCTTGGATAAGGACAGATTATTCCCAAATGGATGCTAAGCTCACTGATGAACTTGCATACATGGTTATGCCAAGTCTGAGAGCAATATAGAACTGCTAAACACAAGGTTTCTGGGTTTGCTGACCAGATCTTGTATCTAGGGTGTGCACTCCTGGTAATTTAGTGTTTGTGTAGTTTCAATAGCAATTTTCTTAGTTGGCTTTGTTTACTAGATCCAGATGAGCTTCTCCTTTTACTAAAGATAAGAACAGGTGCTTTGCTTGATTTCGTGGCCCTGCCTATGATGCAAAGGCTGAGGCCTAAATTTTGATAAGAACAGATACTAATGTGTGGCTTTTAATCTCTGTGATGATTTAGCATAGCAACTCTATGCCAATCTGAGAGAAACACTTCTTTCTATCCTCCTAGTGGAGAACTAATTGAAGGGTAGTTGGAATGATTTAGAATTGTATTCTTGGATCGATTTGGATGTGCTGCCCTGCTCTCCTCTCTTTCTAGCACTGTCCTGTCAATTACAGAACTTGCTAGCACTTCTCCTCTGCCTCACACACACAAAGAATTAACCTGCTGTTGTTGAGCAGCTTGGTCTTCTGGAAAATGATGATAACCTGCGTCTTGTGGCTAGCCTGCTCCTCCTCGCTGCTTCAATGTTTCTAGGGTGCATTTATCTAGCTGCAAATTATTTCAGTGGATGTTCTTTGTGTTCTTGAGCTGTTCTTGAGCTGATCTGGAAGGTGATTTGTTTGCTAGATTCGTTGCTGGTGTATTTGTGCTAATGTAGAGATCATATGGTGCGGCTGATTGCTTATAGCTTGCTATTTGGAAAAATGGATGTGAGAAGAATTTGTTGTAGTTGGGTGCTGAGGTAAATATATAGTGTTGGCTGTTTGGTTGTGGTGGTGACACACAAGTATGTGACTCCTCATTTGCATGGGTGAGTAAGCTACTTGTTGTCATGTTCTTATGCATAGGCATTACTTGGGGTTCAAGTAATGTGAGATATTTTCTTGTGGATAACTCTCCTATGTGGCAAACTTATCCATCCCAAGCTTGGTCTTATCTCCTTGCAAGATTTATTTTTGAGCAAGACAAGTGGCTTTTGTCACTAGATGGGCTTGTTTAGCTTCTCTCTTATATGGGCTTTACCAATTATGGGTGGTGATCATGTGGTCTTTCCAATTTCAGATTTGTGGGCTTTCATGTATGGCTTACTTTTCTTCCTTGGTAATTATTAATACCATTGGAGAAACAATTTAAATTCCATGTGGCTTTGTTCTTATTGGTTCTTGATACCAATAGAGAACAATTTTAATTGTGGCTTTTCTTTATTAGGAATTTGACTAGATTAGAGGGACACAAAAATATTGCCTTGTTGACTAAAGATAATTGGATCAATTATATTTGCCTTTGCCCCTTGTTGCCTTTGTTGCTTGCTCAAATGGATCAATGTTGCCTTCTTATCCTTGCTGCCTAATTGCCTCTAGATTATCCAAATTATCCCAAGATGATCCATGATCCATTGTTGCCTTAGATTAAATTCCCTCTAATCACCACTTGGTATTAGGACATGTTCCTAATATCCAGTAATCGAGTTCCAACAGCAAATTGCCTCACCCTTGTGGTGAAGGCAAACATTTTAATTAAGAAATATTTCTTTTGTTTTGGTTTATTTTTAGATGAACCTCAATTGCCTCATGTATACATAAAGAATTTGGAAATAAGAGTGATCAAGTCTTGTGTCCAAACTACTTTCTATATAACACCAAGCTTTTGAATTTCACACAATTTCTAGAGGATTTGATAAGAATAGGTACTTGATATGTGAATCCTTCTCCAATTCCACTTGGTTGCTTCTCTTTCTTTCTCTCTATTGTTTTCTTTGTCTTGCAGGAATGAATTTTAAAAGAATGGAGGATAAGATGATCAAGATAATGATGAGAAGATCAAGATTTAGTTTACCCTTTATTCATTTGTAATTTTCCTTTTTATTTGGATGAGATATGTACTTATTCGATTAAATTTGTAATATCCATTTATTCTTTCAATTTCATGTTGTTAAGTTTGATCTAATGTCCAATTCCATTTGTTGTAAGTACATGTACGTTGAACATTTGGATTACTAATGTTGTATTTGAGATGAATGTAATATGAGACGATAGAGTGTGTGTAAGATAAGATGATGACTTTCAATGAGGAATTGATTCTTATGTGATGATATTTGTGTAAATGATGTATTGAGATGATAGTAGATATAGATTGATGTTGTATGATGAAATGTTCAATTTATTTGAATTATAACTTGTCATTTTATCCAATTGTGTTTGAAGTGTTGAGGATTAAGAATAGGTTATGTCCAAATTTTGATTGCCTCGACTAAAGATCCAACTTCCTAAATACTTGTCGTAAAGATCATGTCGAAGTTTATAGCACTCAACAAGATGATCTAGACCTAAACTCATCGAGTCGAGAGAAACATCGATCACTTTGCATCGTTTAATTTAACGCACCAAAATTTCCCGTATTTTCAGATGCATGCTATGCAAATGCACAAATCATATTTCTATCCTTCCGACTCTCTAAACTATGGGGTATTACAATAAGGGTGACAGCTGGGAGAAGATAAGTGCCAAAGACCCGACTGTCGGGGGAATAATAATCCCGCGACTCATCCAGATAAAGCGCGACTTATTTTACGGTCGCACTATAGATGGGCTGACAAGAAGATGGGCTGACAAGAAGATGGGCTGGCCTAAGATTATGGCTTGCCAATGGAAGGATCGAGAAGGTCGGTGTTTAGCTTAACTTGGAAGGCACGAAGAGTATTCTCCAAGTAATACCATTGTAACCTGACGAGCCTCTGGTTATATAAAGAGGACTCGCAGGACTAGACGGACAAGCTCTCAAGCTCCAAACCCTAGATCTCATACATCCAGAGATAGGCGACTCGACACATCGATCGCCAACCCCTTGTAACACCATATTCATATCAATACCAATCTAGAATAGGCAGGACGTAGGTCTTTACCTCACATTGAGGGGCCGAATCTGGGTAAAAAACATTGTCTTCCTCGTGCCCTGCGATCTTTAGCTCGGAGACGATTGATCCGCGCAATCCCACACCTACGAAGTCATCCATGACATCTGACGTGACAAACCCAAAACAGTTGGCGCCCACCGTGGGGCCTGCGGTCAAGAGCATCACGTTCCGCGCTAAATCTGTGCCAGGGACGAAGGATCTCGTCGCCGATTCAAGCTCGGCGATTTCAACAATCTCGGCGACTTCATTGCCGCGCCATTTCAAGCTCGGCGATATCAACATCTACATCAAGATCTACCTCAAGCTCGAGGAGAAAGCATGGAAAAATTCGACCGCGGGATTCGGGGCTCAACTTTGACAGCGCCCCTCACACGCGGTTGCAGGACAGCAGCAACGTCCGTGCTGCGACTGACCCCGACGATGTCTCAGGAATCATATCGACGATCCGTTCGGTGGAAAGATGCGGAATCGAGTTACCCAGCAGCCGGTAAAATTTCGTTGGATTCCAACGGCTGGATCTCCCTGGGCGACTCATACGCTAACTCATGTTGAAACCTGACCGAACTGCGCGCGACTTTGGGAAAATAATTCTGGAGGTCGACTCAGACATCAATTCGAAGATCCCTCCGGTGGAACATTGCGGGACACAATCTCGAAGCTATCCACAAAATTTCAGCCAATTTCAACGGTTAGATCTCTGTCAGCAGCTCGTGCACCACAACAAATTTTGTGTCAACGCGAGTTCGCGAATCGAAGGCAAATATCAAATCGGAACGATACAGTTCTCGCAAGTCAAAGGCGGTCAAAGGTTGCAGCCGTACTTTCCAAATATCAAATCAGACATCCATGGAAGGCAGAATTTTCCATGGTACAGCACAATCCAAGACCTAGATGAAGGACGGTGCATCGGCGCCGCAAGTTACGGTGCAAGTCACGTCCACCTGCGGCACAAAAATTGAGTCAGAAGGAGAAGTTTGAATAATTTGGACTGCAGCAGATCCAATCTTCCACGTTTCATTATACAAGGAAAGTAGTCAAAGAAGGAAAATTACAAATTGAGTTGCCAGCCAGCTACAATAGCTGCGATGGATCCTTCCGAGAAATTCAAATATCAGCATTACGTTGCCAAGATCGTGTACGGATGGGAATCACCAAAGCATGGGAAGAAAAGGAAGCAGAAAAACAAATTGGTTTGATATCTCGTCACGGAAAGCAAAGCTACGTACAGTCATGGAATTGGTAAAGAAAAAAAAGAAGTGGCTTGCTTGGTGACGGGCATGGACACGGCTTACGCTGCAATCATCCAGATTATTCCTACGGGCGGCTCATCAAGATAAACAGTGGCGGCGACTTAAACTTTGCATCAGCCATGCGACTCGTCCGCTAGTACATTTTCAACAACACATGCGTGAGACTCACATCAGTATTGCCCTCATGCAGTCGAGTGTATCACCCAAACAAAATTATTTTGACTAGCAGGTGTGCCGCGATTTAAATCGCACCTAGTCAAAATCAACGAAGGCTCGGTCGCCAGCATCATTTGGTTTCGATGCCCAAGATTTCATTTGCAAGGAGCCAAGGACATGTGATTTATCAAGGCTGCAGTTCAGCGACTCAAGAGCCCAACAAATAATCAAGAAACAAAACATCAGGCAAATTCGCCCACACCGCGACTTCTGTTCCGCGGCAATAATTAACGATCTTGGCCTACTTTATATTCATTGAGTAACCATTGATCGTCCGCGGATAATACCGCCCTCATCAACGCCAGGAAAATAACACCAGATAAGTTGCTACCATGCTCAACTTTTATAGCTTTGACTTTTATTCATAAGATTAATTGGCACCTTCGAGTTTATGTCGGGAGCTGCATATCTAGGTTATTATGCCTCTTATTAAATGTCTTTGCGATTTAAATTATATCATGTCGTAGACTTTAATTTATATCTATTTTTGAGATTTAGTTATATCCACTTCTCAAAGTTGAGTTTTTTACAACCCGCAATGCATCTATCAATTCAGAGTTCTTTATGACTCGTATTGCATTTATCAAGTTTAGCTATCTATAGCTTGCAATGAATTTTATTTGCGCCTGCAATTGGGCATCTTAACGTATCAAGATCACCATTACATGTTCAAGCATTGACATTTGGTGAATCATTATGTCATTCCATGACTAATTGTTATATCAGTTCATGACTTATCGTTATACAATTTCATGATTTATCATTACATCACTTTATAAGTCGCCTAGTGATTTACCCCCATATCATTTTATGAGTCGCATACAGCTCATCATTACATCAGTTTATGAGTCACTAACGAATCATCATCTTATCGATATTTGAGTTAAACAGGTGGCTCGTTATATCAATTCTTGGGTCAAATCAGTGACCCGTGTTATCACATTCAAAGCTAATTAGACCTCGTCACGGCTATTACAGCCGATTATATCAAAAATCGATCGCCGCCTACATGCGATCGTACTTCAGGATTGTGAAATAAAGCGGGCACCATCGGTATCCGGAGATTTGTCATTTCGCCTCAATATGAGCCGCTGAGCCTTTATTTTCACTAATCTCTGGGTTTCATGGGGGCTTTGTAGCTTTATAAGCTCGGCTTATTCTCGTGGAATCGCTCGTTGTGGCAAATTATCCTGGTTATTCTCGCCTTAAGTCAGAAGTATCTTTGCACTATGCGTCCAAAGTACTGGGGCGCGGCGTCAATCGAGATTGATTACCTATCATGGCCGCTCTCGACCCTGAACACACGTTTTTACCTGGGAAATACTGAGCCGTGCGAAGACCTACTTAACGGTAATAAAGATAATTCAGAAGGACTAAAGTACCCGCGTGTGGCGTCAATCGAGTCTGAATGCCTATCATGGCTGTTCTCGACTCTGGACACACATTAGATTTGGGAAATACTGAGTCAAGTACCATATGCTATTATGCATCGTACCATATGCTATCATGCATCTTACCAGTTGCTATCATGCAACTATTTGCTATCATGCAAAATACAACTTGCTATCATGCAAAATACAATTCGCTATCAGGCAAAGTACATTATGCTATCATGCAGATTATAGTATGCAATCATGCAGGTCGCAATTTGCTATCATGCATGATACCGTATGCTATCATGCGGAGTACTAACGTTTTATCATAATTATTACCAGCCGCCAAGGCTAACATATTGTCATCAAGTTAATATCATTGCTTCCTCGGGGTCTTTGCCTTTTGAATTTCAGGAGCTTATAACTCAGCCATATGGGTTTGAACTAGCATGACCAGATTCTTTATGATTGGGATGATCATTCCTGATATCGGCTGTTGAAGCCTCCATTATTTTCTTATCTACAGCCACATCAAGTGGAATTTTTAAGGACTATTCCTTAATTTATATCGAGAGTTTTGACTGGGATTATCATTTTTCCTAGCAGCTCAACTAATATTTCACAGTTTTGAGTTTATAAGCGGCTTTGCCCTACTCCAAATATTATTGTTTACTTGTGGCAACAGTATTTGCTCAATATGTTGCAGGATCAAATTGCAACGATATGCCATCAAGCAGGATAATGAAATCATGCCTGCTTAATGCCCAGGGGCTAGGACAATTAAATTTTTGTCTAACTTGAGATATTTTTTAGTCCCGAGCAGCATGACCATGCCTACAACTCGGCCCTCGGGGGCTACACATCCACCAGTATCTGGCGGTCTTTATTATATTCATATATCATGTTTATATACATATCTCATTTTTTGCAGCGCATGGGAATATATATCTATATCCATTTGCGAGTCAAATCAGTGACTCGGAAAGCTTTAAAAGCTACCATATGCTCTTGAGTCGCCATGATTCAACATACGTTCAGATGGCTCGTCATGATACTCTAATGATTGACCAGCTTATTTATGCTTATGGTCTTTTCTGCTTCGATGTCTATGACTCAGCACCTTATACACATTTGGCTGACATATCTTGATACTCATAAGTTATTATTCTTATGATTTCAGCTCAGTCTTACATTCAACAGGAAAAGGTGATTTTCACCAAAGGCTTCGCGGAAAACTTACCGCGATTCTGCAGCTTCAATGCGACCAAGACAGAAGTGTTCAACAGCTTGTGATATTACATCAGCAGCTCAATAAGCCGCAATGCCTGCGACCCAACATCAGTGAGTCGCCAAACTCAACATTGACAAGTCAGGAAGCTCTACATATGCAAGCTGACAATATCATCATCAAGACAAATCTTCCACCTGACTCTACGAATCAGCCGGAAGCTTGGGGGCTAATGTCGGGGGAATAATAATCCCGCGACTCATCCAGATAAAGCGCGACTTATTTTACGGTCGCACTATAGATGGGCTGACAAGAAGATGGGCCGGCCTAAGATTATGGCTTGCCAATGGAAGGATCCAGAAGGTCGGTGTTTAGCTTAACTTGGAAGGCATGAAGAGTAGTCTCCAAGTAATACCATTGTAACCTGACGAGCCTCTGGTTATATAAAGAGAACTCGCAGGACTAGACGGACAAGCTCTCAAGCTCCAAACCCTAGATCTCATACATCCAGAGATAGGCGACTCGACACATCGATCGTCAACCCCTTGTAACACCATATTCATATCAATACTAATCTAGGATAGGCAGGACGTAGGTCTTTACCTCACATTGAGGGGCTGAACCTGGGTAAAAAACATTGTCTTCCTCGTGCCCTGCGATCTTTAGCTCGGAGACGATTGATCCGCGCAATCCCACACCTACGAAGTCATCCATGACATCTGACGTGACAAACCCACGACACCGACGCTCGACAAAGAAGAGTTCGAGATATTCAAGGAGTCCTTAAAGTCTGAGGAGGCTAAAACATGGACCAAGTGGGGGAAGGATATGCGGGACCTGAACATAGGTAACCACCGTTTGGGAAGCGGCGGTTACCGAGGAAAACAGCCCCTTTGGGACAAGGAGGATGCCATATTTGCAAAACTGGGAAAAGAGAACCCGTGGCACAAAATCACGGACGAGCATGTGAGGAACTTTGTCCGGTCCCGCTACTATCTGAACCAGGCGGGGGAATTCGTTACTGACGATGAAGATGTGTTGAAATTCGAGAAATTGCTGGTAAGGAATTTAATTTCCGCGGATATCTCAAAGTCCATTGCGTTGATCTAATTAGATAACGAAGCCATATTTCTACATGGGTTCACCTTAATTTCCTTTGTCTGCAGGAGGAGGAGTTGAAGGCCGACGCTGAGACTGGCCCGTCGTCCCAGGGGTCGACGGAGCCATGGGACACGACTTTCAACAGGGCGACGAACACTTTCAAGGAAAGGGACAAGTCGAAGCCGCCGACGTCAGCTGGCCGTGTGTCCGGCTTTGGTACGAGCATGAAGTTCCTACAGTACTACTCATCTGACGACCCGGAGAAGAGAAAGGAGAGGAGGAGGACGACGAGGGCGGATAAAGCCGAGGTGGTGGAGCTAAGGAAGAAGGTGGAGTCACTAGAGCAGGGAAAAGTGGACTCCAGCACGGTTGACAAGTTAGTGGAGGAGAAGCTCCGGGCATTCTTACCCCCTGGGTTGATGGAGGGGTTAGCTTCTCGGAATGCCGGAGGTCGACAGGGGCCGATACACGTGCCTAGCTTCAGCGGCAGCAACTCAACCATGAACCAGGACGTGTCGCCGGACCTGGTGACCCCAACTCCCAACGTCGCGGTGCAGGCGCCGGTCCATTTTGTCGCACCGACGCCACCACCCGAGCGGGCGGAGGAGAATATTAGGCCGGCCGCCGGCACCGGCGCCCTTGTCTCGACATTAGCCGAGCTCAACGCCATCGACAAGGTAACTAATTAATTTCATAGTCCGCGTCAACTTCTATAACTCTGCCTTTTATGACTGCCACCTCATGATGCCCAACATTTGTTCACAAAAGGACACGCCTTGCATACTCCTGCATAGGATGGTACCGGACGGCGAGTTGAAGGAAGTTGCTGAGGGCATGCTCATACAACTAATGTGCCATGATATGCACAACACTAGAATGAGCGAGGCCGTGATGAGGGTCAGGGTGACTGAGGTAGTGCCTGAGTTTAGTGGCATTGACCCCCCATGCAACCTCCGGGAGCCGAGAAACACATGCTCCTTGGAAACTGCCCCAAGTGGATCCTGGAATGGCCGAAGACCCAAATTCGTCTTGGGGGGGGGGGGGGGGGGGTTCTTCAGGGGTTAAAGCGCCGCTCCACCGGCGCCACCTCTAAACTCCGGCCCCCGATCGTTCGGCCCTCGAAGCAGCCACGAAAACCTGTTGGGAAGGAACCGGCGCCACAAGCAGCAGTCGCCACCACCCGGAAGGAACAGCCGGTCGTTGCCACCACAAGCCGCCACCAAAGACTATTGGGAATGTCTGTACCGCAACAGCCGTCCGAAGCCAAAGACGTTGCACCTCAACTTGATGGCAACGACGATGATGATGATAATATCGACGTCAATGGCTTCCTCAACACGGGCGCGAGCAAAGATTTGTACATGCCTGCAATGGATGAGGAACCCTTCCGCGCTCACGGTGATCAACCTGGTCGTCGCACTACATGCCAGCGCCTGAGTTTTTCTCAAAACATGCCTCCGGAAGCCGGCGATCAAGCTCTAGACAAACCGGGTAACATTTTCAGCCCTCGCACACTGCAACAGACGGTTTGCGCGGGGTTCACTGCACCCCCACCATCCCCAGAGATGAAGAACAAGAAGCCTATGAAGAGAAGTAGGCAAGGCGCCTCTGCGAGCCAGCCAGCTCCTAAGGTTATCCGGGGTCATGAAGACATGATATCACCCCGTGCGGATGGCTCGACCCGAGTTCATGAAGCTGGTAAACCGATACTGCCTCCGGAGCTGCTCTGCCTCGCTGAAGGATCCATGCTCTCTTTGCATCAAGCTATCTTGACGCTAGAGGGCATCCTTCTTAAAGACGAGAATCCAAATTACCCGGTGTTCACGGCCCAGGTGCCAAAGGACTCGGACTTCGTCCATGAAGCCCCCGCCGATCTGTTTTTCATAGCGTTCGAGGACATCTTCAACCTGTTTCACTCTAGACGGCTGGACTATAACTTGGTCCGCCTATACGCGCTCAATATGGCGAGGAAGATCAAGAGAGATGATACCCCGTACGTCACGGTAGTGGATCCCTACTACATGCGTGACAGCCAGCTGGTGGAAGGATCGAGGACACGGACCATGGCCACGGAGTACCTCCAGAGGTTCATGCTGAACAACAAGAGGAAGAACAACCTTCTTCTGCCTTTCTTTCCTGAGTAAGTACACATCCGCTCGCCGCCGTCGTATTTTATGCTTTCTTATAGATTTCTTCCGTTGTTGATCCTTTCCACTGCATTTCTTCCGACCAGGGACAAGTACTGCATACTTATCGTCCTAAGCCCGAGGTGGTCCATTGCCACTTATTTTGACTCGGGGAGTTCGAGCAAGAAGAAAGACTACACCAAAATAAAGGGTGTTCTCGATGAGGCTCTCGAGGGCTACGCCCAAAAGGGAGGCCACTTCGAAAAAGGATAGACGAAGGGGGAATGTCTCACGAATGACAACAAACACCGATTCAGGCATGGGACCCAGTTCGCTTGCATGAAGCAGAAGCATGGCAGGGTGAAGGATGCCTTCTACGTCCTCCATCAAATGAAAGGGTTTGTCCGGGATGCACTGAAAACAAAGTTGCCATCTAGTCTCCGAGAATGGACCAAAATTGCGGGGGAAATCACCGATGATAAGCTTAGAGAAGACTTCCATCTCATCCAGATGGAGTTGTCACAAATCATCTACAACGATGTTGTGACATCAGGGGGGGCCTTCAACAAAGCCAATGGTAGGATAAATCATGCATACTCGCAACAAGTGCTTCTTTATTTTCTTTACCATAGACTTGTCATACTCAATCTATTTATATTATTAAACAATATATACCTATATTGACACTGCACAAATATTGACATGGTTACAAATATGAACAATAATACATGGTTGTATCCATCTCCAGCGTTGCATCAGAGGGAAATCGAAGAACGCCTAGCTCTGCAGAATGACAGCAGGACGTGGATGACGAAAGACGGCTACAAACCGTTCCTAGCGCCGCTCAAGAAGAAGACTCCTTGATCAGCAGGACGTGGACGTGTACTCTGTTTGATCCTAGTTTAGGCGGTGAAAACTTCATTTGTACTAATTAATACTTGTGTGAACTTTTGTACCAGTTAAGACTTTTGTAATAATTTGGCACTTAATTGTCACTATATATGTATGTATCTCGGGCTCTAAGTGATGTGATGACATATTTATCTGTCTGTTTTAATACCGTGTCAAAATATATTACTGTTTCTATTATTTTCTGTATAAATACTGCAATATATCTGTATTATTGTCAAATACAGCAAATAATCGATAATACAACAAATAATCGATAATATATACATCAAATAATTTAGTGGCGCACGGTAAATAATTTTGTGGCCCACCATATTCTGTGGCGCACGAACAAAGTGCGCCACAGATACATTATTGTCAAATACAGCAAATAATCAAAATTATTTCTGTGGCGCATGGAAAATAATTTAGTGGCGCACTCTTTTCTGTGGCGCACGTCAGGCCGTGCGCCACAGAAATATTTCTGTGGCGCATTTCTGGAGGTGCGCCACAGAATTGTCTACTTTCTGTGGCGCATGGTTCCGTGCGCCACAGAAATAATATTTTTGTGGCGAGGATTCTGTGGCGCACCGACCATGCGCCACAGAAACATTTTTTTGGTGCGCCACAGAATGGCATTCTCCTACTAGTGCACGAGGCCACCAGGCGGACTAGGGGCGCGACCCACCTCCTGGCCGCGTCATGGGACCGCCTGGCCCCTCTAGCCCACCTCCGGTGCTCCCCCTCGGTGATATACTCCCTCTTGACCTAAAAATCACGGGGACGGACTTCGCATAATTTTTTCGCCGCCTATGCGGGACGGAAAACAGAGAGAAAGAAAAGCTCTCCGGCAGGGAGAAATTTGCTGGGGAAACTTCCCTCCGGGAGGGGGAAATCATCGCCACCGCCACCGTCATCGCTTCAAGTTTCATCGGGATCATCATCTTCATCATCTCCACCGCCAGCACAATCATCCCCACCACTCCACTTCGTTCCGCTGTAACATCTAGGGTCGTACTTGCTTAGTTTATTGTAGATACTCTCCCGGTGTTGATTACCCTTTGTGGATTGATGCTATTGAGTTATTTCGGTGAATTAACTTTATGTCCAGATTGTTATTACTCATTATATCACCTCTGATCATGATCCATATGATGTCTTGTGAGTAGTTCGTTTAGTTCTTGAGGACATGGGAGAAGTCTTGTGGTTAGTAGTGGAATTATGTTGATGAGTATTTAATGTTTGATATTTAAGTTGTGGTGTTATTCTTCTAGTGGTGTCATGTGAACATCGACTACATGATACTTCACCTTTATGGGCCTAGGGGAATGCATTTTGTATTTAGTTTACCTATTGTGGGGTTGCCGGAGCGACAGAAACCTAAACCCCGTTGGTAGATTAATGCATGAGGGAGCGTAGGATCCCAGAGTTTAAAGCTGTGGTTAGAGTTATCTTAATTACTTCCTTGCAGTGCGGAAGCCTGTAAGGGGTGTAATCACGAGTGTGTATTTATCCAAGTAAGGGTAGTGCACTAGCATAGGTTCACCCACACAACACTTATCAAAACATTAAATATAAGTCAACGATACGAAGCGAAAGCACTTGACATCTCTCCCGTGTGTCCTCAGGAACGTTTGGTAATCATAAGTGAAACAACCGGCTTGTCCTTTGTGCTAAAAAGGATTGGGCCACTTGCTGCAAATATTGCTGCTCTCTTTATTTACTTGTACTTTATTTACTCGCATTTACTTCTCGTACTTTATTTTACTGTTATATCAAAAAACCTAAAAACTTGTCTGCTAGTATTTACAGTGAAACCTTGCTTGAAACCGCTTGTCAGCACCTTCTGCTCCTCGTTGGGTTCGACACTCTATTTATCGAAAGTACTACGATAGATCCCCTATACTTGTGGGTCATCAAGACTATTTTCTGGCGCCGTTGCCGGGGAGTGAAGCGCTATTGGTAAGTGGAATTGGTAAGGAGAACTTTTATTGTAAGTGCTGTTTTTATTTTTGTTTGTTGCTCTATATAATTATGGAGCCCTCTGATTTCGAAACTGTTTGGGACTAGTTTCATCACTCCTTGTGACAGCGAAGGATCCCCACCAGCTAAAAGAATTCCGTTTAAGATACCTATGAGAATTGTTGAACGTGTTATAAATAACCGCTATTCAGGAGATGGAACTGTCCATCCTGCTGATCACTTGCTTTTTATACATGAATTATGCGGGTTATTTAAGATTGCAGGTATCACCACGGAACAATGTAAGAGGAAATTATTCACTATATCGCTGAAAGATGGAGCATTGGATTGGTACAGGTTATTGAAAAATGTGGATTCATTCGACTGGGAAGGAATTGTACCTCTCTTTCACTCTAAGTTTTATCCTCTACATGAAATTCATAGAGATAGAAATTATATCTATAACTTCTGGCCTCATGATGGAGAAAGTATCGCCCAAGCTTGGGGGAGGCTGAAATCACTAATACTCAAATGCCCCATTCATGAGTTCCCCAGAGATATCATTATCAATAATTTCTATGCAAGGCTTACTCTCATGACAAGGATTTACTTGATGCTTTTTCTAATGGGTCTTTCACAAGCAAAAGGAAGAAGTTAAATTGGATCTCCTTGAAAGGATCCAACGCAATACTGAAGATTGGGAAAATGATGAAGGTAGAGAATCAGGTATAAATTACGATTATGATTGCATTAAGCTCTTTGTTGAAACTGAAAGTTTTCGTAAGTTTAGTGCTAAATATGGTCTTGATTCTCAAATTGTTGTTAATTGCTGTAAGATTTTTTTTCGTACATCAACATTCCTAAGCAGGAATGGGTGAAGTATCATGAACCATTTAAAGAGCCTGTTAAAATAACTACACCTGCTAAAGAAGTTCAAGTTCATACTGTTGATCATGTTTTACCTGAGCCTTATATTGAGAAAATGCCTTTCCCTAAGTAAAACAACGTTCTATTGTTGCTAGTGTGGTTAATAAAAGTGAAAAGAAAATCTTTGAACCTGAAGAACAGTTAAAGATAGAACCTGCAGTAGCATAGTTAAGGATCTTATAACTGAAAATGTAGAAGAAAGCCATATAATTTTTTGTGAAGATGCTTCTAACATTGTTAAGCCATCTAAGAAGAATGTCAAGAAAATTGGAACTCCTTTATTTCGGTTAAGATTGGTGATCATTGCTACTATGGTTTATGTGACATTGGTGCTAGTTCAAGTGCTATCCCTATGAACTTTATCAAGAAATCAAGCATGAAATTGGTCCCTGTGAACTGGAAGAAATTGATGTGGTTATTCGACTTGCTAATAGAGAAACTATCTCTCCGGTTGGTATAGTCAGAGACGTGGAAGTTCTATGTGGTAAGACTAAATACCCTGCTGATTTCTTAGTGCTTGGTTCTGCTGCAAGTAAGACTTGTCCTATTATTTTTGGTAGACCTTTCTTAAACACTTGTGGTGCTGTTATAGATTGCAAAAAGGAAAAGATCTATACTAAATTTGCTGGAGAACCTTATGAGTTCAATTTTTCCAAATTTGCTAAAAACCATCATGAAAAAGATTTACCTAATGAGGATTTTCGAGTTGAACAACTTGCTTCTATTGCTATTGCTCCTAACAATGCTTTGCAGCAATTCATGGAAGATCATGAGAGTGAAGTTTTTATGCAGGAAAGAAATGAAATAGATGACGTTTTTCTTCGACAACCTGCTATTCTTAAACATAATTTACCTGTGGAAGAGTTGGGACCTCCTGCACCTCAAAGGAGATCCTGTTTTTGAATTAAAAACTCTACCTGACACGCTTAAATATGCTTATCTTGATGAAAAGAAAATATATCCTGTTATTATTAGTTCTAAACTTTCAGGTCAAGAAGAAGAGAGATTATTGGGAATACTTAGGAAACATCGAGGTGCCATGGGTTATACTTTGGATGATCTTAAAGGGATTTCCCTTCTATTTGTCAACATATAATTAATCTAGAGCCCGATGCAAAGCCAGTTGTTGAGCATCAACGAAGGCTAATTCCTAAGATGAAAGAAGTGGTAAGAAGTGAGATTCTAAAACTTCTCGAGCAGGTATAATATATCCTATCGCTGATAGTAGATGGGTTAGTCCTGTTCATTGTGTCCCTAAAAAGGGAGGTATTACTGTTGTTGCAAATGATAACGATGAGCTTATTCCGCAAAGAACAATAGTTGGGTATAGAATGTGTATTGATTTTCGAAAACTTAATAAAGCAACTAAGAAAGATCATTACCCTTTACCTTTTATTGATCAAATGTTGGAAAGGTTAGCTAAAAACTCACATTTCTGCTTTTAGATGGATATTCTGGTTTTTCGCAAATTGCTGTTAGACATCAAGATCAGGAGAAAACCACTTTTACTTGTCCTTATGGAACTTATGCTTATAGACGCATGCCTTTTGGTTTATGTAATGCTCCTGCCACTTTTCAAGATGCATGTCTGCTATATTCCATGGTTTTTGTGAGCAAATTGTGGAAGTTTCATGGACGATTTCTCCGTCTATGGAACTTCTTTTGACAACTGTTTGCACAATCTTGATAAAGTTTTGCAGAGATGTGAAGAAACAAACCTTGTTCTTAATTGGGAGAAATGCCATTTTATGGTAAATGAAGGAATCGTTCTTGGACATAAAGTTTCCGAGAGAGGTATTGAAGTCGACAGAGCAAGGTTGAGGCAATTGAGAAATTACCTTGCCCAGGGATGTGAAAGGTATTCGTAGTATTCTTGGTCATGCGGGTTTCTATAGGAGATTTATTAAAGATTTTTCTAAAATTTCGAAACCACTTACTAATCTTCTTCAAAAAGATGTTCCATTTATTTTTGATGATGATTGTAAAGAAGCTTTCGAAATTCTGAAAAAGGCTTTAACCACTGCTCCTGTTGTTCAACCACCTGATTGGAATCTACCTTTTGAAATTATGTGTGATGCTAGTGATTATGCTGTAGGAGCTGTCTTGGACAGCGTGTTGATAATAAACTGAATGTTATTCATTATGCTAGTAAAACTCTTGATAATGCTCAAAAGAATTATGCTACTACTGAAAAAGAATTTTTGGCTGTGGTGTTTTCTTGTGATAAGTTTAGACCTTACATTGTTGATTCAAAGGTGACTATACATACTGATCATGCTGCTATTAAATACCTTATGAATAAGAAAGATGCAAAGCCTAGACTTATTAGATGGGTTCTATTGCTACAAGAGTTTGATTTGCATATTGTTGATAGGAAAGGTGCTGATAATCCTGTTGCTGATAATTTGTCTAGAATAGAAAACGTTTCTTATGATCCTATTCCTGTTAATGATAGTTTCCAGATGAACAATTAGCTTCAATAAAGGTAAATACGCGTGATAGCCCGTGGTATGCTGATTATGCTAACTTTATTGTCTCCAAGTATTTGCCTCCAACTTTCACCTATCAGCAGAGGAAGAAATTCTTTTATGACTTAAGGCATTATTTTTGGGATGACCCACATTTATACAAAGAAGGAGTGGATGGTGTTATGCGACGTTGTGTCCCAGAGTATGAGCAAAAAAATATTGCGCAAATGCCACAACAGTGCTTATGGTGGACATCATGCTGGGGACAGGACCGCACATAAGGTGCTTCAGTCAGGTTTTTATTGGCCTACCCTTTTTAAAGATGCTAAGAAATTTATTATGTCTTTTGATGAATGTCAAAGAGTAGGAAATATCAGTAGACGTAATGAAATGCCTATGAATTACTCTCTTGTTATTGAGCCATTTGATTGTTGGGGATTTGACTTCATGGGTCCTTTCCCTTCTTCGCATGGTAATACTCATATTCTTGTTGCTGTTGACTATGTTACCAAATGGGTAGAAGCTATTCCAACTCCTAGTGCTGATCATAAAACTTCTTTAAGAATGCTTAAAGATGTCATTTTTCCTAGGTTTGGCGTACCTAGATATCTTATGACTGATGGAGGATCTCATTTTATTCATGGTGCTTTTAGAAAAACACTTGCTAAATATGACGTGAATCATAGAATCTCTTCACCCTATCATCCTCAAACAAGTGGTCAAGTAGAATTGACTAATAGGGAAATTAAGTTAATCTTGCAAAGACTGTTAATAAGTCTAGAAAGAATTGGGCTAAGAAACTTAATGATGCTTTATGGGCTTATAGAACTGCTTATAAGAATCCTATGGGCATGTCTCCTTATAAAATGGTTTATGGAAAAGCTTGTCACTTACCTTTAGAATTAGAACACAAGGCTTATTGGGCAGTTAAGGAATTAAATAGAGATTTTACACTTGCGGGTGAGAAAAGACTGCTTGCCATGAGTTCTTTAGATGAATGGAGAAGTGAAGCTTATGAAAATGCCAAGTTGTTTAAAGAAAAAGTTAAGAGATGGCATGATGGAAAATAATAAATAGAGAGTTTAATATTGGTGATAAAGTATTATTGTATAGGTCTCGTCTCAGATTTTTTGCAGGCAAATTACTCTCCAAATGGGAAGGACCTTATATTATTGAAGAAGTATATCGCTCGGGAGCCATTAAGATAAACTCATTTGATGGTGATAGACCACAAGTGGTTAATGGTCAAAGACTCAAGCATTATATTTCTGGTGATCCCATTGGGAAAGATGTTGATATTATACAAGTAGTGACTCTGGAAGATTTCTTAAAATTTGAATACCGGAAGTCACCTGAACCAGTTTTGGAATAGGTATCCACTTTGGTAAGCAAAAGTTTGCGTTCAATTATAAAAAAATATTATTCATCGTTTTTAAGTAAAATGAAAAATTAGGGAACGAAAAAGAGACAGAGACCGACTCCAGGTCGAGGAGATGGCCTAGGGGCATGGGCCACACCCTGGCCACGCCATGGGCCCGCCTGCCCCTCCTGGAGCCCGTCTCCGACTCCGCTTTGGTCCGTCGCCTTCCTTTTGGTCACGAAATATTTGCTATATATTCACCCGGACCCCCGAGGTTCGTATATCGTGTTTTCGTCGTGTTTCGTTTTCGAGTTGTTTCTGTCAGGAATCTTCTTCAGATCTAGAGCCGCCATGTCTTCGCCAGGAACCTCCAAGGATAGTTTCTTCAAGAACGTCGTCAACCCGTACATCAATGAGGTGAAGATGCATCCCAGGAGTCACAACTCAAGGATGACGTCCTCCACCAAGAAGTTGTCCGAGGACCCAAGGGAGAAGGAGACTTGAAGACCAGGATGGAAGAGCTAGAGCATGAAGTCTTCCGGTACAAGAAGATGGTGGAACGTGGAGTGGACGCCAACTACAGGATAATTTCTGAGCTCATTGATGAACACAAGAAGGAAACCAACAAGCTTTGGGAGGAGATCTTCGCTCTTAGTGAAATTACCTCAAAACTACAAGCCCAGATCCATGACCTGTGCAACCAGAACTGTGAGTATGAGACCAGGTTTAAATGCATAAGTTCTGCTGCCAGTTTCAGGATCATCGAAACCAATTCATCCTTTTTCGATGGGGAGCCTCTGCCTTGGAAGTTTGACGAAGAAGAATCTCCATCACCACCGAAGGATTAATTCATCATGGGTAATGGCATCCCCTTAGCTTGTTCCAAGCTTGGGGGAGTGCCTCGGTATTATTATCATCATCTTTTACCTTTTATATTTTTAGTAAAGAGTCATATCATTGGTAGAGAGGTTATCATATAAGTTGGTCTGCAATGTGTGGTATCATTTTCCCTTTAGTGAGTTATCTTTGTATCCTTTGGTGTGAGTTTTCTTTGATGGAATATTAATGAGAAGCTTCATCTTTACTTTCTTGCACCTTTATTTTTAGCATTGCAACCTCTACTATATGTTGAACTTGTTGGAGTTTTGATCTCACCTTGTGAATAACTAGTAGATCTTCTTAGTCATGGCAAACTTAGCCTTGGTCATTAGCAACAGTTCTTAAGACACTTAAGTAAAGAAGAGGGAATTACATGCAAATATATTATCATTGTTAACTTTGATACTTGTTAACTAGCAAAAGTTTTATTCTTTAGTTTAAAGGGTATGGGTTGACAAGAAAAGATGTATGATCTCTCCTTTTGCTTTTATATGTGCATGTATCTTTCAACACTGATGTTTGCTACAAAGCCTTGCTAAGCCTAAAGCCTTGTACTGAGAGGAAATACTTCTCGTACATCCAAACCCTTGAGCCAAAACCCTCCAAAGTGTCCACCATAACTTCCTATACGTAGTATTTCTCAGCCACTCCAAATAAATCAGTCTTGTGCTACCTTTAAACTATTCAAAACTGTTACTACTCCTTTTGTGTCTCTGTTTACCAGCTCATGAGGAAGTAGTAGATGGTCTTTATTTCACTTGTCAATCAGACTTTATCTTCAGACTAGCAGCTTACATCTGCTTATCTATAACTTTGCAAAAAGAGCTGGCAGCGGGGTGCCCAGCCCCCTTAATTTACAACTTTAACTGCAAACTCTTCTCACATTTTGTTCCTGGGCACTCAGTCAAACATTTCCATGTGTAAATAAAGGAGAAAAGAGGGATGACCTGCCTGCTGCAGAAATAGCGTTCCTCAATGGGAGCCGCTCTTAAAAAGTCTGGTTGGCAAGGGTAATACTGCATTGTCTGCTGCCATTCGTTAACAATTAACATGCACCACTCAAAATATATTTTTACCCTCTATGCAGTTTCCAAAGACCTAAAAAGCTCTAGCACTTGACTTGATCTCTGCTTCCCTCTGTGAAGGGCCTATCTTTTACTTTATGTTGAGTCAGTACACCTATCTCTCTCATACCCCAAGGCAAGGATTAGTGTTGTTGAGATTCATTCACTTATTTGTTGCTGATTTGATTGATCATACTTTTACCTTTTATTTTGTTATCACTGAACCTTTTACCTGCATGGATATAAGATTGAAAGTTTCCAGTAAATGCAAAGGACCTGTGATAGTTGAACATGTGATATCTGCAGTACATAGCTCTTTTACATATATAAAGACTCCTCTTGAAAGATAAGTTGATTATGCTATTTGTTCTCTGACCAAGAGCAAGGTTTGCCATTACTTATTTAATGATCTTCTTGATATACTCTTACTTGTGTTTGATCATTACTTGACTCAAGTTAGATTTTATAAGAAAGGTTGATGTTCTAAAAGAATGTTTGTTTGGTAAAGGGAATACTGATGCTTCATGTTCGTATTCTTTTTATCGACACTTCACTTCATAAACCTGTGGTCACGTTTATTAAAGCTCAGTTTTCGCTTGGGGACAAGCGAGGTCTAAGCTTGGGAGAGTTGATACGTTCATTTTGCATCACTATTTTGTATCATAATTTACTCTTACTCACTGATATATTTCATATTATATTACAATACTTATGTTATTCTATCTTATTTGGCATGTTTTACAATTACCCAGGATTTATCTGTCGGAGTCAGGATTCTGCCGAAAAGAGCACCGTCAGGAAAGGATACGTCGGAAGCCACAAAAATCACCAGAAAAATATAGGAATTATTTCCTCACCAGATCAGGCAGGCAGCCAGAAGACCTCGAGGAGGGGTGCCACGAGGCCACTAGGCGGCCTAGGGGCGCGGCCCACCTCCTGGCCGCGTCGTGGGCCCGCCTGGCCCCTCTGGCCCACCTCCGGTGCTTCCCTTCGGTGATATACTCCCTCTTGACCTAAAAATCACGGGGACGGACTTCGCATAATTTTTCCGCCGCCTCTGCGGGACGGAAAACAGATAGAAAGAAAAGCTCTCCGGCAGGGAGAAATCTGTCGGGGAAACTTCCCTCCGGGAGGGGGAAATCATCGCCACCGCCACCGTCATCGCTTTAAGCTTCATCGGGATCATCATCTTCATCATCTCCACCGCCAGCACCATCATCCCCACCGCTCCACTTCGTTCTGCTGTAACATCTAGGGTCGTACTTGTTTAGTTTATTGGAGATACTCTCCCGGTGTTGATTACCCTTTGTGGATTGACGCTATTGAGTTATTTCGGTGAATTAACTTTATGTCCAGATTGTTATTACTCATTATATCACCTCTGATCATGATCCGTATGATGTCGTGTGAGTAGTTCGTTTAGTTCTTGAGGACATAGGAGAAATCTTGTGGTTAGTAGTGGAATTATGTTGATAAGTATTTAATGTTTGATATTTAATTTGTGGTGTTATTCTTCTAGTGGTGTCATGTGAACGTCGACTACATGATACTTCACCTTTATGGGCCTAGGGGAATGCATTGTGTATTTAGTTTACCTATTGTTGGGTTGCCGGAGCGACAGAAACCTAAACCCCCGTTGGTAGATTAATGCATGAGGGAGCGTAGGATCCCAGAGTTTAAAGCTGTGGTTAGAGTTATCTTAATTAATTTTCTTGCAGTGCGGAAGCATGTAAGGGGTGTAATCACGAGTGTGTATTTATTCAAATAAGGGTAGTGCACTAGCATAGGTTCACCCACACAACACTTATCAAAACATTAAATATAAGTCAACGGTACGAAGCAAAAGCACTTGACATCTCTCCCGTGTGTCTTCAGGAACGTTTGGTAATCATAAGTGAAACAACCGGCTTGTCCTTTGCGCTAAAAAGGATTGGGCCACTCGCTGCAACTATTGCTGCTCTCTTTATTTACTTGTACTTTATTTACTTGCATTTACTTTCTCGTACTTTATTTTACCTGTTATATAAAAAAAAACCCTAAAAACTTGTCTGCTAGTATTTACAGTGAAACCTTGCTTGAAACCGCCTGTCAGCACCTTCTGCTCCTCGTTGGGTTTGACACTCTTATTTATCGAAAGTACTACGATAGATCCCATATACTTGTGGGTCATCACCACATCATACAATGGGTCGGTTTAGTACTATTGTCATTCTGACAATAAACTATTATAGTTGTGTGACTTATACAAAGTACATGCTCAGGAAAACGTGATCATCTAACAACAAAATAGGCTAGTCTTAGACACATGATTAGGAACACTTTGGTATTGTTCATATCTCTACACGTGCATTGGAGGTTTTCCTTTGAAGACTCGCTATTCAATTGCCAATGCAGTTGTAGCATAAAGATATAAATATTTAATAATAAACTTGAAGATAAATAATAACTGAATATTATTGTCTCTCGGGCATATCTCTAATACCAAGCCTCGCGTGCGTCCACCGGAGAAGAAGATGCGGCGGCGGGTGGCGGGCCGGCGGGGTCAGAAACTTGGCGAGCGAGCTCTATGGTGGCCGGCGCAAGGGACGTTGGGCAACCCGTGCCTCCCACTGGCCGGTTTTGCTTCATTTTTATCTGATTTGATTCATGTCTTTCTTCCCTCCCGATCTAAACATTTGCTTCACTATTTGAGAGAATCATGTCCATGTTTGACATTTTTTTGTACAGGGTGTGTTCCCGATCAAGATCCAATCTGCTCCAATATTTCATTTTCGGGCAGATTCGGTCCCTCTGTCACTGTAATTAATTTACCTTACTGAATGGTGAAGTAAACAAATCACTTATTAAGGAGAGTTGATGATTACTTTTACTGAATGGTGAATAAAATAAATCACGTTTGATTGATCGAACGAAAATTTTGCTAGCACTGGGATCCCGGATGGGGAAGAAACCGAGTTGAAAACATTTTTTGAGCTGGGACGGTGCACTCTTTTTTGTTGTTTTGTTTGTCGACGACAACAAAAGCTGTTTATTTTTCCCGAAGCGAAGCGAATCACGGGCACATGGTGCTTTCTTTTTGCAGTTGGTTTTGCTAAAATGTACGACACGGTTTCCTTTTCTTTGTGACACGAACAGCCCGCACTGCCGCAATGCTCCAAACCACACCACACGTTTAACGGACGTGAACGGTAGCGTGGATCACGACACCAGATCAGATGACCCTAAAGGCATGCGTAGCTACCCACCATGGCACCAAATCTGCATTTGATTAATTTTATATAATAAGTTTTGTAATTAGGAAAATATTTGTATGTTGTTAACAGAAATGTTCAAAATAAAAAAATAATTGTTTACGTATAAAAATATGTCCATGTAATTATAATAATATTTGCATGAAAAGGAAAAAATATTAGAAATTAAATTCATGGTTTACATAAATCATGTATTACATAAAAACATGTATTTAGAAAAATGTTAGTGTACATCATAAATATGTTAATAATTTGAAAAAATTCATGGTTTCCGAAAAATGGATTTATGACAGTCATAAATTATTTGTATATTTACGAAAACACATTGTCGTGTAATAATAATAATAGAAAATGTATCTAGAATTTAAAATAGATAGTAATTTTTTTATTTAACTAAAAAATGCCCATGCCTTTAATGAAATTCATGTATGTATACCGCAAATATAAAGTTTTTTTTATCAAAATGGTTAACCTGATTTCAGTATAAATTAAAACTACAAAGTTCACATCCCACGAAACTACAGAATGGAAAGTAAAAGAGGAGAATAATATCTCCATAAAAATAATGTTTTATACTAGACAAAGAAAAGCACTAATGTCTGCAACCAGAGAATGAAACGGATACAGATAACTGAAGACAAGAAAATAACCAACAACAAAAATAATTAGAAAAATGGGTGCCACTAAGAAGAGGCCGTTCTTCACAAAAGTCATTGGCTAGCGACACGCACAGCATGCGGACTCGTTGGCGAACAGCACAAATGCATAATAATGTAGCCTTGTACTTCCAAGCACAGGCATACTAGTTTTGAAAGTACAACATAATTAAATTGGGATTTTTAAGTACACAGAACGAAGTACATAAAATTTCTCTCATACATCACAAGAAGTTTGCAAAATACAAAGTGCAAGTATGCTAAGAACGGACGTACCAAAATACAAGTATATTGTGTTACAAAATATAAGTATAAGTACAAAGTACACTAACCGAAGTATTATTTTCTTAGAAGCCAGAGTACAAAGTACAAGTATAAAAAAAAATCAATGTACCAAGTACACTAACTTTTTTTTTTAGAATCACCAAGTACACTAAGTCGCTAACCGAAGTATTATTAAGTGTACTAAAAACGAAGTACAGGAAAACCAAGAAATACAAATACACTAACACTCAAACTGCTATGAAGTACGTTTTCGATGTACGAAAACTAAAGTTCTTCAAAAACTATAAACATGAGATATAGTTTTCGCGACAATTATTAAGCATGCCATGCACCACATGTCGCAAGTAAAGAGAAAGAAAATAATCTTTGCAAAGATCAGACTTTTGAGATTAGCGAAAATTCTTGGCTGCCAACGATGCGGATGAGTGTCTGGCCCATCTACAAAGGTGGAGTCGGCCCTTTTTATCTGTCTCTGAAAGCCGAGCTACCAGCTGCTGCCAGTGTAGGCTGGAAAAAGTGAGGCCCATCCGCCCATGTGGGCTACATAATGCAGCCCTTTGCCGACCATACACGTTGACAACACTTCCGGCGCAATAAACTTGTTAAGATCAATGACCCTTTGACGTGTCCATGTTACCACCCCGTCGATTTTTTTCACCATGGACCATAGATGGAGATTGAAACCTTCGACTCCGGCGAAACCAAGCAGCCCATCCTCTGTGGGCATGATGATAATCTCCCCCTCGTAGCTAGCTAGCGCGTCGTACGGAATCGTCTCGGTCAGGCCCAGCCTATGATCATCCAAATCAAACTCAAGGATGCTAGAATTATCCAACAGCCAGTAGAGCGTGTTCCCAACGAGAGCCGTCGGCTTGGCATCAACTGCTAAATATGGCATAGCGATGGAGGTGATCTCACTCCAGATGCCGGTCTCGGAGTAGACGCAGGCACAGGCCACGTAACTGCTTGGACTGCACACGTACACCACCAGGAACGGGCACCTCGAATGGCAGTCGCCGTGGCCGGCCGCGCGGAGAACCGCGGTGTTGAACACGCCCCCACAATCCGGGGCCGGCGGCACGGTCAGGTAGCACGCGTCGCCTGCCGCGAGGTCCCAGACGAGCAGCTTCGAGGTGTGGCGGTTTTCCAGGAGGGCGAGGCCGTCGCGGCAGTCCAGAGCCCACCAGTCCTCGTGGGACATCGTGGCAGCGGCGGAGGCCGCGAAGGCGTCGGCGGTGGGTACGAAGAGGGGAGGTCCCGGCTGGTTGTTGAAGAAGCCGAACACGGGAGGCGTCCCCCCGTGGAACTCGCGGAAGCCGCGGAGGAAGCCGGCGTCGTCGACGAGGCCGCGAAAATGCTTGGAGACGAGGCAGGCACGGCGGAGGTATATTGGCTCGGGCGGGAGGCGCAGGAGGATCTCTACGAGGAGGTCATCGGGAAGAATCGGAATCGGAAGCGGCGGCGGCGAGGCGGCGCTGCGGTTGGCGGCGAGGTCTTCCATTGGATCGAAGGATTGGGGAAAAGGATGGTGCAAGGTTTTGGTTTGATTTTTTTACTAAGTCTTCTAAAAATGTCCTGAAATTGAAATCCACATTAACTATTTTTGGGAATATTTTCGATACATGCCTCTGCTCGAAAAATAAAACGCATGCGTATCGAAAATTTAACTACTCAGTGGTGGTATACCGCAGAAAAAGAGTGAATTTCATTTTTTTTTACCTCACAGTTGTGCATATGTGACTCTTATTACCCATATAGAGAGCAAAATCATAAATACATCATAAAAAAAATTGAACATGGTTTTACCCATTTTGGCATTTTACACGTATCGTTAGAATAGACCGGCATCTTAGATCTATGTGTCGCGCCAAAATATGTAAAGATCAGAGGGCATCATCAACGACAATGTCTAGTTTTCTCTTCATTGTCGTTATCCTATATTTTTTAGCCGCAATAATCACTTTACACCTTGCCCAACGGAAATACATAAAAAAAGAGGGTGCAAAGTTTTTAAGATGGGGAATATAGCCGATTGTTAACTAGATGAGGTAGTTATTGTGACAAATGCATAACTATAAGGTACAAGGTGAAATCCATTCCAGAAAAAAAAAGTACATTGTATAGGATGAATGCACATGTCAGTGTGATGGTGTGCATGAACTGGGCGGGTTATCGAGATAAATAGATACAGGGTCAGTTGTTGTGGAAGGAACGTGTGTGCCCATATCAGGCCCGTCAATGGCCATGTTCGAACTGCTCGACCGAACAGGGCCCCCGAATTCCAGAGGCCCTCGATTTGTTGCTGCCTAGTACTCTTTGCTTCAGCTAGGCAGCCACGCAGCAGCCCATTTAAAATTTCCTTCGCTTTTTGCGGCCCACAGTCCAGCTCATGGGAGAGCTAACAGCTTAACATGCCACGATCGGTGATTCATTGGAAAAACAAAAGGCTAGATTGCCAGAAGTTCCGCCGTCCGCGCCGCGACCTTGACCGAGATCGCCAGACGGTCGCCCGTCGAGTCGCGAGAGCGACGACTGCACTGCACGCACTTCACCTCGCTTCGTCGCCGTTCGCCCGTCGACCCGCCGTCTCTGACTCTCTGAATTCTATTTCTACTTCTACGGATTAGCAAACACGTGTGAAGCTTTGTGAAGGTAGGATCGCAGCCAGGCCTGATCGCAGCGATAGCTGCAACCTGCAACCTTGTCTAGTCTTGTTAAATTGTTCAATTGTTTTAATAATTTTTTTTGATATGGAACAGGACGGATCATGAATAATAATATCAGAAAAACAAAGTGTCAATCTGGTGCGGAAAAGAAGAGGAAAAGAGAAAGATTGGAAGCAGCAGCTCAATCTCAAAAGGGTGCTCTAGATAGATTTATTTTGAAGGAACCTCAATTTTTTTGTTTTGAAGCCTCATTTTGCGTTTCGCACTAGGGCCCCCGATTTCTGGAGACGGGCCTGGCCCATATCCATCCTCAGAAGTGATCTCTCTCGCTTTTCACCTTATTTCCTTGCGGTGGTAGGGCAACTCCAACGGCACCCCAAATGGATCATACATGTCCGTATGTGTTCGAGCGGACATGGGACACGTCCCAACGGCCCACCGCAAACGGAGACATAGCGGACATTCCGTTTCGCCCCAGATTCAGCCCAACTTTGGTCCGGGTGTGCGGTGGGGCGGACAAGCCGCGGACGCACCGCGTGCCATTCGTGCGACCCGACCTTCCCGGCTCCCACAACCTAGTCCTTTTTAATGGGGAGCTTCTTCTTCCTCGCCCCATCTCAGTTCCCACTCACACCAAACCCTAGCTCCCATCGTCGGCCATGAAGCCGTCATGGTGGAAGCCCGGCCGCAACGACAAGGAAGCCGGCTCCAACTCCGGCTGCCGCCGTGACCATGTGAAGGTCTCGACCGAGCTGTACTAGGAGATCGCCTAGCCCCTCCCATGGAGAGATGTGCATTTTCCCGGCGGCTGGCACCTCAACCGCCGCCGCATTCTAGTGTCGCCCATTCCCTGCACTGGTCGGGTGTGGCTCCGTGAGATCTGGAGCCGTCGCTCCTTCCTCCCGTCAGATCTCCTTCGCAACCCCGCCTACGCCATCGATTCTGATCGGTGGTTCGAGGCGGAGCATGACCAGCACCGCCGCTCCTTCTTCACGGCCTGGGCGCTGAAGCCGGAGGACCCCATGCTGAACGACGAGGACTACATGGACGAGGAGGAGGAGGAAACCGTCATGGAGGAGCCTGAGACCGAGCCCGACTGGGTCGCCTACTTTGGGGCCCAAGCGCCGCCCGCCACCGCTCAGGAGGAGCCAGTGGACGCCGGCCTCTAGGCCGCCATCGACGCCTTCAACCTGGTGGAGCTCGGGAAGTGGCCCGACCTGGCACCGGCGCTCCGCGCGTCTGCGGAGGAGCCAGAGAGCGACCCGGCTTGCGGCAGCTCTGTGGTCGCCATGGCAAGACCGCGAGGCTCTGCACGCCTGGGCACCTGCGCCTGCGTGGCCACATGCGCTACCAACACCTCCTCCCACCGCACTTGTGCCTGCGTGGCCACATGCGCTACTGACACCTCCTCCCGCGCCTGCGTGGCCACATGCGCTACCGACACCTACTCCCGCCGCACCCGCCCCTGCGTGGCCACCGGCGGGCTGCGTGGCCACCTCCCTGATGTGGCCACACGTCATCATCAAAATTGAGGACGATGATGACGAGTAGTAGGCCACCGGAGCAGAAGAGCAGAACGGCAAGGCCACTAGAGCTGCGGCAGGATGGCGAGTCCACCGAAGAAATCCCCGAACGGAGTTGAGTATGTTTCTTATTGTATTTTGAGTATGTTTTAGTTAGTTTTGGTGTGTTGAGAGCATGTTTAATTGTAAGGTGAAGGATTATGTCTGACATCTCATGTCAATGGGTTTACAAGAACAACGGAATACTGAACCATCGCAAGCACGCATACGCATGTACTCGTTTTTGTACAACAAAGTTGCTCGGGTTTGCAATTACAAACATGGTTCATGAATGGCTTCGTAAGATTTGGCATCTAAGAAAATAGAGGATTGGCTTTCTCCTAGATATTTAGTGGTATATGGAAAAATACTACTACCTCCGATCCATATTAGTGGGCACAACTTTATCTAGATACACATGTATCTAGTCTAAATAATTAACTAGATACATATGGATCGGAGGGAGTACTAGTATTCATTAACTGATGGGTCGTAATATGCACAGCTGAGTTTTTGCATGTCAGGCTGATGCATGAGCTGCTTGCTGTTGCACGCGGGACCAAGACGACGCGGAAGGGCTCAACGAAGATGGCAAGGTTGACACTGGATTATAGGAGGCGGACGACGGTTGCGCAAGACGACTGATGTGGTGGCAGTGGCGCTGGCGCCGCAGCGTCGGTGGATGGCGCGCGCCAGTACTCAGCCACACTCAGCCACTCACCGGATGATCGGAGCTGCTGCCCGCGGGGTGGCGCAGAAGAGGTCGACCAACCGCCGCCAGCGACGTGGTCTCAGATCGGGCCAAGGACGTCGAAGATTCACGGCGAGGTTGACACCGTTGCCACGGGCGATGACCTCGGTGGATGTCAAGGATGTGAGCGTTGAAGGCGCCGTGCGTTGATGTCACGCAGCACGGCGGCAAGGGCCAGGTCGGCTTGGGACGCGGAAGGAAGAGGCTGGCTGGGCCGAGGGCGCTGTTGGTTACCAACGTTCGGCTGTCCAGTCGACACTCTAGTCTGAACTCTGAATCAGATCGAGGAGAGGTCAGGCTGTGTTACCTGTCAATCAATACAATGATTCACGAGTTTACCGCATAATTCTATGCGTTGAATCTTTCGGATAGGAAGTCAAAATTGAGCCGTACCGGCATCGATCCTTCGGTCCTGGATATAGAATACGATACCACCAATCTAAACTTCAGAGTTCAGAGTATACGTTTGGACAGTTGTTTCCTCCTTAGCGACTGAAGGAAAATAGGAACTGTGTCAAGGCAATGATTCATGGCTCGTGCATATCCCCATCCTCAGGCAACAGGCAGCAAAGCAATCGTCTCGGAAGTGAACTCTGCGGCTTCCTTGTGTTACTACTACCCATGAATCATAAGGGTGATTGAGGATTTCGCCTGACAAGACTGGATCTTAGGCGTTGGGGTTACAAGACAAACGGAAGACCTGTGTACATCATTTTGTACACCAAAGTTGGGCTGTTTACAAGGATAGTTCATCAATAGCTTCGTAAGATTTTAGCATAAAAAAAATAGGGGGTACATGGAAATACAGTGTTGATTGACTGATAGCTCAAAATAAACACATCGATGAACTGCTTGTCAGGCTACCGACACATCAATTGGGTGTATAACTACTGATGGCACCCGATTGGGTGCGGGTGGAGGTTAACCAAACCCGCACCCGCATTCTCTTATTTGAACCACACCCATACCCACACCTGCATCTAGGTATAGATGTTGTACCATACCCGCGGTGCGGGTATTAAAAACCCGCGGGTAAACTCACCAAACAAGTTATTCATTCACAATATATAAGAAAGCCATCAACATCTATGCTCATTTATCCACGGATTCGGCAAACGGCACACATATATGAAAATAAACAATAAAATAACACAATGTATACAAAAAAAATGAACATAATTTGCATATTACCCGTAGTATTTCGAGATTTTTCTCAAGAATAACCCTATGTACCACAGACCTACATGTCAAACACAAAAATAGATGGGTATGTGGGTATGCGGGTATGGGTACTACTTTATCATACCCGCACCCGTAATACTCACAGGGTACACACTTTTAACCATTTGTTTTTCCATTGGGTAAAGATTTTTTACCAAACCCTTACCCTAATGGGTAAATACCCACTGGGTATGCGGGTAATGGGTACCTGAAGGAAAAAAACAGAGATAAAAGGAAGAGTTTGCACTGAACCAAGGCAGAACAGTCGGAAAAAAAACAAGATACGAAATTAAATTTTTAGTGTTTATTATTGTCGTGCCGCCCATCCTCCCTCTCTCTCTGGTTTCGTAGTTCCAGAAGAGCCACGAGTTAAAGTTAATTATTACATCTTCTGCCTGATTAGGCGCTAAGAGTACTAAATAAATGATTACAACGGCAGCCGTTCGATCTGCCTGAACAGGTATGGTGTTGTCGTAGCCGTTGGATAACTGAAGTTTGACGACGATGTCTGAAGAACAAACGCTGCAGATAGTAGTAGCGATCCTGACACTGCTCCATACGGGGGCTGCGGAGGCGTCCTCAGTCAGCCAGAAAAGCTTTGAATATTTCTTCTGAGTTAGTGGATCTGGAGGGACGCACTGAAGGGCCTGGGTCCCCAATTATGCCGGTGACGTGGTACTTGGTGTGGCAGAGTCGTCGAAGAAACATGGAAAGGTTTGTGTAGGAGTTGGCAGACCGTTGCTGTAGGCTACAACGTCGGTGGCGCCCTTGAGTCCGAAGAGCGTAGAAGGTGTAAGGAAGTCTTGGCCACGCTGAGTACGTCAGGGTCGCAGACAGCGTGGGCGCCCGCGCTGTTGGTTACCGTCGTTCGCCTGGACTGTCGCCAGTCTAGTCTGAACTGAAGCAGATAGAGGAGAGGTCAGGCTGTTTGATATCTATCTGTAGAATGATAAAGTTAATTCACAAACAGAAATCAGTTAATTCACGAGTTTACTGCTGCAGAATTCTATATATTGAATCTTTCAGATATGAAGGAAAAACTGATACGTACCGGTATAGATCCTCAAGTCCTGAAGACAAAATTGGAACCCAGGCGCCGATTCGCCCTTCCCCTCCCGCACGACGCCTCCACCTCTAGCCCGGCGAGGCACCTCGGCCTCCCGCATGACGAGACACCACCTGGAACCACCACGAGCGCCATCTTGCCGAGGCCAAGTCCCCGGCGAGTCCACCACTGGAGAGGGGCTTGCTTGATGGGGGCCTTCACAGGCGGCCACTTGATGAGATTCTGCACAAGCGGAATCCCGCAGATGTTACATTGAAACTGTTAAGCGTGGCAAAACTTCTGTTTGACATTAGTAGGCTTGATTAGTAAAAAAGGGAAGCTGTACAGACTCATATATGTAGACGAAAAAACGCAGGAGCATGCAATTAGAGGAAACGATCCAAATGACTTAAGTGGCCGCATCGAGCGTGAATGAAAATCATGAATTAAGGAGCTGAAGTTGGTTTTGCATGTACGAACCGGCGGATTGACTTCAACGCGTGTGATCCTCGTACAATCAGCTGCATGATGCATAATGAATTGACTAGGCGATCACTGCAATTGAGACAAGTAGACCGTCAGATTTCAGAAAGTATGAGGCATCACGTCAAACCAAAGAAAGCGGGAGCAGAGATAGTTTACGTACCACGTAATAGTTCAGAGAAATATGGGTCTGTTTCTTCTAACTTGTTGGCTTGCTCAGTTAGCACGTAACTGCAAGTAAATACTAGTAGCATTTGCAGCGAAGTGGGGAGGCCATCCTTTGGTGGCAGCGATTGGATTCTCATACAAGAAGAGATCTCTAAGATCTCGAGAGAGGAAATGTGGTGTAACCCTTGAGGGAGGGACTGCAGAGCAGAGCAGGAGTGAAACGAGAGTTTTCTGAGGGAGGTGAGGAGTTGAAGCGCGTGCTCTTGCTCTTCCGTGAAGGATTCCACCAGTTCATCACACCTGAACTTCAACGTTTGGAGGGTACGAGCAAGGTGGCTGCAAATGGGAGCAACGAGCACTGCGGAGATGCTGTCCACGTCAACTCTTTCCAATTGGAATGAACCTGCATGCATTAACTTGCTCCTTGCCACCTCTGACAGCAGATCTGCTGCTACAGAGATACTATATTTCTTGGAGATGGTCAGGCCCTTGAGGTTGACTGTGATTAGAGGATTGAACCCATCCATTGTTAATTTTCCATCATAGGATAGATATAGTTCTGTGAGACACGTGAGGTTTGAGAGCAGACCCATTGACTTCATGCCTGCTTCTCCGAAAAGGTTAAGTGTCCTGAGTGAAGGAGGGAAAGGCTGGATGATATGAGCTCCGCCTGCTTCTCCCAAAGACCATTGAGAAAACAACCTATAACTGCTCAACACTTTAATTGATTGGAGCATCCTGAGGTCACCCAGTCCTCCTCCATCTTCGAGAGGCAGAAGCTCCAGCTCAGGAGACCGCGTGATCATAAGCTCGGAAAGACCAGGGAAGCACTTCAACGCCTTTGAAAACAGTTCTCCTTGAATACATATTTCCTCAAGGTGAAGCTCCTGAACTGAATGGAGGACAACACTGTCATCCATTTCTGCAGAGACCAAGCCATCACATCTTCTGACATGTACACCTCTCAGGGACTTTAGTGTTTGTAGTTCTGACAATGAAATGTGTGATACATTACTAATCCTCAGATTCTGTACAGTATCCATATTATGGAAGATCAAAGCCCCATTATACCCATTAATACTCAGCTGATTTACACTGTATGACAATGCTGACCCATTGTTACTCACATTCATAGATGTTAGTATGGAATTGTGGGGCATGGGGGGAAACTGAGGCAGCTTAGGACAATTATCAATGTCAAGGGTAGACAGCATGGTAAACCAGCCAGAGCACTCCAAGAAGGGAAATGAGCAAAGAAAGGGACAATCCTTGCATCTGATGCTTTCAAGCCTTGCAAACAAATGGCTGTTAGGTTCCCCCACCCACTCCACAAGTTCTGGCATATCCTCAAACCAAATTGTCTTCAAGTGCATGAAACTTCTCTCCGTAACACCACCAAAGCCAGGCCCAAAAACACGCATTCCAACATTTTTTAAGCTGAGTTTGGTCAGGTTTGGTAGCTGCTCAAAAGGCGGAAGAGTGTCCCAAGATAAACCCTCTAAATGGAGGGACTCCAACCTTTTTGTGGTAATGTCACCAGACAACCAACTAGGACAAGCCGCAACACCAGGATTTATAATGCAAAGAGCTCTAATATTATGGTGTGGTTGAAGACCATCAAGAACATCATCATCTACACTCATGTGCTCAATACCCCAAACCAATCTCAACTCCTTCACATTTTTTTTATTTTTTAATTTGGCATCCATTGCTTCTCCCTTGAACGCCACTGTTTCAAGATTACATATACTGAGTTCTCCTTCAAGCTCTCTCAGTTCCCCTAGCTCTTTCAGCTCGAATCCAATACTCTCTTTCTTGACATAGAATTCTTTTAGCTCCTGTAAGCACTTCATCTTACCAACCTCGGGTATATTGGAATGGAGTTCTTTGGAAGAATACATATTGGCTAAATTCACAAGACGGCTAAAGTCTTTAGGAATTTTTTTACTACCATGCCAGTGTTCTAGGTCCAAGAATTTCATGTGGTAAAATCTAGGTAATGTGCTAGGTAAAGTTATCTGGAAACCATAAGGTGAACTAATTTTAAGGTATTGAAGGTGGATTAGGTTTGAAAAGTTTTTTGGCAAAGATCCTTGAGTGTTCATTACTATAAATAGAACTCTAAGACCCTTTATATATTCAAATGTATCCTTTAAAACATTATCTATCCGTGCATTATGATATCCAAAGATCATCAAAGTGCGCAAATTTTCAATGACGTCTATTACGCCTTTCAGTTTACCCATTTCTTCGCTAAAACTTTCATCATATATATCTTCTATGGTGACTGACAAGTGTCGAATAGAGCGTGGGATGCTATCAGCAGTAAAATTTAAACTGCTTATATTAACATATTCTTGTGATGAAACACTTCGAGATAGTTCATGTAGTAAATCATGCATCACATAGAATTGACCATACCTATCACATCCCTCCATAAGAAAACCATTATCCACTAGTTCTTTTAAGTAATTATTATTGTTTTGGCAACTAGAGTCAACGAGACCTATTGCTATCCAGAAGCGAGTAATTTCTAAATTATAGAACTTATGATCTTCAGGAAAAAGAGAACAACATGAAAAACATTTTTTCAAATGGTATGGAAGATAATGGTAACTAATTTTCAACGACGGCATAATATCGTCTTCATTTTTAGTATTTTGCCACTCATTCTTTTCAAGAACTTCCATCCAATAATCTCGAGAAGGGTTTTTCTTCAACAATCGACCAACTGTATTGGCTGCCAATGGTGAACCCTTTAGTTTCTTTGCAATATCTCTTGCAACATAAATTAACTCATCTTCATAATGGTCTGGTTTTGTATGGTCAAATATGCATGCTTCAAACAATGTGAAGAATTCATTCGGCTCCAAACCATGCAGTTCTATTGGATCAATTTTTGACACCATATGTGCTATAGATGGAAATCGAGTTGTGACAAGAACCATGTTGCCCTTGGTTAGCCCCTTTGTGAATGGAGCTAATAGGTTTATCCAATCACTCTCACTGTTGCATTTCCATATATCATCCAGAACAATTAAAAACCTTTCGGATTTCAGTTTCTCTGCAATGGATTTTTGAATCTGATCTAAGTTGGATGTTTCAGTTACTCCATTTCCTGTTGGTGATATGCAGCTAAGGATCTGACGAGTGAGGTTGATTACATCAAAATCAGTTGAAACACATACCCATACCCTGACAGTGAACTGTGCCTCAATTCTTTTATGATTATACAAGTGTTGGGTGAAAGTTGTCTTTCCTATACCGCCAGGACCAACAAAAGGCAGAACAGAAAGGGTTTCACTATGGTATGTGCCGTTGGTGAGCGCATTTACAGTTTGCTCAAACATGACACTTCTCCCATAGAATTTATCTTGTGCAACCATTGAGCCTGTGGGAGGCCGTTTTATGGTGACCACTTTGCTACTATTTGGGATTTTGTTCAACAAGTCAGAGACAGGATCACATAGGTTGTGTATGCTCTCTATGACTAACTTGATTTTGTTGGACATGGCAACTCTGTCGAATGTCAACTTCCCACTGTCACTATCAGGCTTTGGTGTATCGGTAATAATAGTAGCAGCAGCAGCAGAATCATCATCTTGTGTAGGCGAGTAAGAAAAGCATGGAAGCCAGTTACCGAAGGTGTGGCGAGTAGCATGGCGACCATGGAGAGCATGACCACGGAGACCACCACCGAGCTCCGGGGCAGCCTCCTGGGTCCCGTCCAACTGGTCTTGGATCATGAAGTAGTGGAGCTCGTCCAGCGCGTCCTCGGCCTCATCGGCCTTCTTGCTCAGGTCCTCCAGCAAACTCTGCAGGCCTGGGTTGCTGCTCACATCCCTCTCTTGGGCTGTGTGCAACAACCCTTGCATGTACTTTAGCTTGGTTTTGATCTGCTCGGAGTTGAGGCCGAGCTCGGAGCTGGCCACATATGCAGCCACCAAGTCATCAGACAGCTTGTTCAGCACCTTGCCGATGAGCCAGTTTGCTGCACCGATAGCTGTCTCCATCTCCTCCGACGGTCGGGATGGTCCCGGTCGCCGGGGAAATTGGTGTTTGGTGTGGTGGGCGTACTGCAGAGAACAACTCGCGGTAGAAAGGTTAGTGATGTGGGTGCATCTTGGAAGAGGGCTTGATGTCTCATTTTATAGCCTTGTTGGTGCGGTCGTATTGCAGGCAAAGCCAGACAGGTTCTATTTAATCGTGTTAGACGCAATTATTCGAAAGGCCATCACTGACATTGGACTCTGCACCGGATGAGGGATCTAAGAAGACGCTCTCTAAACTAAGAGCAGCTCACATCAGAATCGAGCTGGACACCATGTGAACATGTGAAGTTAGGGACTTAACTACAACCATTTGGCGTTTTATAAATACTTTGCTAGAGTGATGGATCCATGGATAGGCGACGACTTAGCAACTCGATCGATGCTGTACCAACGGTTGCTTTGTTTGTGCACTCAAGGGGGGCTGCTCCGGAGGTTTATTTAAGAAAACGTATGGGAGGAGACAATAGCCATGATTTACATTATTACAAGTTGCTATACAAACTGTTCGGTAGTTGCCACCATTAGATCAGGACTCGCTCAACTTATAAAGGATAGTCATAGGTTATCTTTTAGACATCTTTGGCCAGCTCTTCACACTATTTCTTTGATGATGATTGATGAGCTAACACATTACATTGTAAATGAGGTAAGCAGGGTGACGTTTCCTCAAGGGCTGAACCACGAGCCTACTAAATAAATGAGGAACAGCAGCGATGACAAATAGACAAAACAATTACTAGCGTTGTTGGGCTGTATGCATGTATGATGCAAATGCGGGGGATAATGAAAGATTTCAGTTTCTAAATAAAAACAGCTGGGGGTGCTACCTGTCTGCCGGATGCCGAAGACGAACTGTCTCTGCTCTTGCAAAAAAAAATTCAGCAATTGTGAACTTTGCCTCTGCCTCTGCTCTGCTTTCAGTTTCTAATGGTAATTGTGAACTCGAGTAACGGGCAGTAGCCGTGATCCGCCGCACAGAGAACCAGGTCGTTGCACGCCCCGTCACAGGCCGGGGGCAGGTAGAGCTCGTCGCCACGCCAATCACGAGGTCCCGTACCAGCAGCGGCCAGGGGCATTGGCGGCAGTCGAGGGCGCACCAGTCGTCGCGGGCTCGTTGTGCCGGTGGAGAGCGCGAAGCCACCGGAGGTGGGGACGAGGAGGGGAGGCCCTTGCGGGTTGAAGAACCCGAACACGGGAGGCGTTTCCCCCGAACTCGCGGAAGCGGCAGAGGAAGGGGGCGCCAGTGCTTGACTTGGAGGATCTCCAGGAGAAATTCGTCCGAGGGAAGCGGCAGTGAAGGCGGTAGTAGCGGCACGGCGGCCGGCGAGCTCGTCTATGGGGTTTGCCGGTTGAGGGATTATTTGGTTAGAAAGTAACTCGGCCGTGGGTTTCTCTTCTCTACTAATATTAAACAAGCAAACATATTCATTGCTAAGTGCACCCAGCCCAGCCCAGCGTACACAGAACAATACGGACCAATAACAGCCTTACGATTAGCGCACTTAAGTTGATCTAATCTCTACTAATATTAAACAAGCAAACATATTCATTACTAAGTGCACCCAGCCCAGCCCAGCGTACACAGAACAATACAGACCAATAACAGCCTTACGATTAGCGCACTTAAGTTGATCTAACCAATGAGAATATGCTAAGCCTCCGCGATAAGTGCGTTTAGCAATTTGTCTTGGCGGACGAAAACTCTGCCAGGCAAAACTTACCGCGCCGCGCATCCACCCATCAATTAGTTGTCTAATCTAATCACTAATCAGAACCCCTAATCTCTCCTTGTCTTTTCCTCATCTCTACTAATATTAAACAAGCAAACATATTCATTGCTAAGTGCACCCAGCCCAGCCCAGCGTACACAGAACAATACGGACCAATAACAGCCTTACGATTAGCGCACTTAAGTTGATCTAATCTCTACTAATATTAAACAAGCAAACATATTCATTACTAAGTGCACCCAGCCCAGCCCAGCGTACACAGAACAATACAGACCAATAACAGCCTTACGATTAGCGCACTTAAGTTGATCTAACCAATGAGAATATGCTAAGCCTCCGCGATAAGTGCGTTTAGCAATTTGTCTGGGCGGACGAAAACTCTGCCAGGCAAAACATACCGCGCCGCGCATCCACCCATCAATTAGTTGTCTAATCTAATCACTAATCAGAACCCCTAATCTCTCCTTGTCTTTTCCTCATTTGCGCTCCTCCCTCCACCTCGCAGATCGCCGCCTTGACCCAGTCCGACACCGTCTCCATTGCTCCCTTTGACGCCGGGACAGCCCAACGCTCCACCCGCCTAAACGCCGCAGCATCCCCACTTCGCACGCCTGGACGCCGCCGCAACCTCGCAGTCTCACGCCTGGACGCCGCCGCCTGGAACCTTGCCGACCACGCGGGAATTGCCCAGCCTCGAGGCACCGCCGACGACACAGCACGACGCCTTGAGTGTGGGGGCGTTTCGGTGTCCTTACGCACTGCCGTCGCCACAACGCCGCCCCGACATTCATAGCCATCGATTGCCCTCCGCGCTCGGGTCGAGGGTCGGCAAATTGACCAGGGTTCCCGCAGCGTGACGCGGGCGTAGTGGTCTGCCCCGTACAGATAAGGACCAGCACCCGCACTGTCGTGCCGCCATCTCCGTCGTCCGCCGGCCGGCCGGCAACAGAGGTACGATGTAGATGCTGAAGCTATGTAGTGTGGGAGCTTAGCTTTGCTGTCAGATGAGATGCAACCATTTTTTTATGAGACTGCTTGATGCAACTTCATACGATAACATAATCAACATACACAGAGTGAACATAGGAATAGATGGGAACCTGCAGCATACACTCGATAGCCAGCATATAACATACCGCATATTGCAGGCAAGAGAAGGCAGGTCCATCGAAGGCAGCATGGCACCAGCAAGGCAATTTCACATACTTGTCACACTGTCGGTCAGGCCATCTGCCGAAAATGGCTGGCTCGGCTCTGAATGTCAGGTCCAAGAGACCAAGACTGTTCGTGGGATGTGTCAACAATTCTGAATCCCTGTTTTATGGCACACAACGAGATCGCAGCTTCGCCGCACTTGCAGGTGGGGTGACTTTACCGAGTAATTTACTTATGTCCTCACAGGTTTCTAGATCCAACATATACTCGAAAGGTAAGTCTTCGTTCCACTAAGTTACTTCTACTGCTCGCCTGAGCAAAACCATAAGGAAATATGTCTTGTATGTGCCATGTTTCTGATGCAGGTTGGGGGCATGGAGTTGAATTTGATAGCAAGAAAGACTTATTAAGTCTAGATATTGTAGATCCAACATTTTTTATCAAGGCGCTTTGAGAGACTTCTACAAAATGGAAGAGCAACAGGTAATTAAAAATGACATATGGCTAGCTTGTTACATAGAATTTCCGGATAGTATTGATATAGTTCTTTCATCCTGATCTTTTTTTAGTCCAGGTTACAGGTCTTTCTAGATTGATGGGAACTATATTATTTATAGTTGACATCTTCACACGAATGGTTCAGCCGTTTTTGGTGAATTCATTTCCATATATCCGCAAATATTTTTCTGTCCAACAGGTGCTTGTCCAACGGATACAAAACATATGCGGGTATTGGTTGAGCTAACAAGTCGGTATTCTGCTTCCCTTGATTCTTTGTTCCTTCTAGGTCAGAAAGTAAAATTTGTGATCTTGAGTAACTCAAGTGCATAATTAACTGTCTTGCATCCTTTTCTATCTTCTTACTTAATACTTATGCACCTTATTTCTTACCAAGTTAGCTGTCATTCCTACATCATCATGGAATTTTTTTTTTTTGCAATGTCTTGCCGTAGTTTGCTAATCTTAATTAGTAATATTCATAGAGCAACTCAAGAAACGAAGACTCATAGGTGGTTTAGATTTTTTTATCAGGCATGCAGTAAGGAAAAATGAGACGAATTTCAATTCTGAAACTGTGTTGGCTCCATATATTTGTGGTATGGGCTTCTCACTTCTTTCAGAACTTCAGAGCCCAAGCCATGCTACTGGACATACATTGGATCACCGGTTCACATTCTAAATTGTTTCAGGGAATAGTCTCAGTTCCTTAGTGCTCAGGCTTGATCAACTAACTCTGAATTTTATATTTACTTAAGTGTTGAACTGAATATAAATATTTAGAGTGCACAATATTTAAAGTCCAGTTGAGAAGCATGAACATTTGCAGCCTCAAGAAAAAAGTGCTAATTTTTTGTTCGTCGTTATCCATATTTAAGTTAGCCACCGACTGTTTTTATCATTCTGTCTTAGTGATGTGTTCTGAATTTTCTTGCCCACGCCATCTTTCAGGCATAGCATAGCATAGATGATTTCTTTAGCTTCTCAGGTAAAAAAAACATTCCTTTATGTATATTTTGTGAAAGACTTTGTCTAGCAATCATCTGGTGTGTTCAGATTTTCTCTGGTTCTAACTTAATTACTACCCTCTCACATTTTTCACTTATTGAATAATGCTCCCCACTGACCAGATTTAAGTGAACAAATTTGCACGCCTGAACTTGTTGTCTGATGGTAATCTGTTGAGTCAATAACACAATCGGTACACAAACTCTTCCCCTATGTGCATTTTCATACAACAACTCTGAAATTGTGAAACCGTGGTACAGGAACTCTGTTGCGGATTGGTTCTTGGTACAGACCAATGTGATTGCGACACGTGGAACTGCCAGGTCGGACAGGACACACGCCTGGCCTTGACAATTTTGCAAAAAAAAAACCCCGTATTCTGTAGCAATTGCAGGTTGGTCCGTTTCAATGTTAGGAACAGAATCCCCAAATCGTGCAGGCGACGGCGAGCCGTAACCCTAGTTCTCCGCGGCGGCGCCGTATCCTCGGCGTTGAACTCCGATCGAGCGAGCGGACAGTTGGGCGGAGGAGGTGGTGCGGTGGGGTATGTCTGGCATGCGGGATAGCCGACGCTGGGCACGAGAGGGTGCAGGCGTTGGAGCATCAGGTCGGGCGAGTTGCAGCGGCGGCGACGGCGAGCCTCCGGTGAAGGTACAATTTTGCTCCAACGCACCACTTCGAGCCTCCGTATTCTGCTGATGTAGATGTCCAATTAGAGCTATGTTCAATCAACTTCATGTTCGCGTCTGAGTAATCTCGCAGTTTCAGAGGAGAAACAAAGAGCCAGAACCTGTAGGTTTACTTCTGTAAATATGGGTGATTTAGATTCAGTTCCAAGAATCAACCTTTACTTGTCGTCTGGTCTATAGGGCCATCTCAACCAAATCATACCACGCATGTCCAAGTGCAGCAACCAAATCTGGTGCTTTATAGAAGAGATATGCATGTAAATGAATAAATCTGGTACTTGTGCCCAGTCGGTGATTTAGATGTCCATTTAGAGCTATGTTCTTGTTCTTATTTGTGTTGCTGCTCTGAGTACCGTTTTATTATGCAGAAATTTGTGCCCAGTTGTGATCATAGCCTCAAGAAAGAGGAAGGAGATGAAGAGAAGGTGCGGAAGAGAATTGAAGAACTTGAAAATGTCAGAATCAGAAGCTTGAGATGACAGGAAGGGACAGGAAGGATGTTGTCTTCGTGATAGCTGTAGCTAGATTTGCAGTAGTGTACTGTGTATTGTCTATGTTAGTTAGAGGCTTGGTCCGAAACAAATCTTTTGTAATGCTGTGTTTTGTTGACCACAAGGATGAAATGAATAAACAGAAACAAGTCTTTGTTCACCAAATTTCTGTTGTCGATATACTGAAATTCACCACATCATCCTGATGTAGATACTGCATGAACCATACTAATCAAATCACCAAATATGTGTTGTCGATATGCTGAAATTCACCACACCATCCTGATATACATAGTGCATGGACATGATCGTGCTAACAAGTTCATGGTTTAAAATCCCTAACATCATCCTGACAAGTTGGAAAACAAAAACGTGCATTAAATTGGTGTTTGCTGCAATTATCATGTCTCTGCAGGTGTATTCAGATCAGGAACTGTATCTCCAGGTGGTGTTTGCTGCTGTTGCTCGACATCATGATGGAGGTCTGCATTTCTTGCTCTTTGACTATCTTGCTGTCCATCTTGCATCTGTGATGTGCTTGCATCTGCTGGTCTTTTTCTTGCTGTACCTCTACTTGTTTCACCTTTGTTGGTCCTTCCTCTACCTCTGCTCCTGGATGATGCAGTACCTCTTCCACTGGACCTTCCCCTTGATGTTGCAGCACTAACTCTCACTCTGCCTTGTAGTATAGTTTCTCTAGCTGCTTGTACAAATGAACTTTCATCTGGTAATGGACCATGTGTCCTGTCAGGAGGGACATGATTCTGGGACAGAGAGAGGATGTGCATTAGTGATAGTTTACTCAAAAGATTGGTGAACTATGTTCTGGGATAGATAGAACTTGTATTACCTGCTGCAACAATTTGTACACCATCGAGTTCATTTGCTCTGTAGGGTCTAATCTAGGGTCTGCAGTTTGAGGAACAATGTTCTGCAAAATGAAGTAATTCATTGGAAATATTAGCAGCACAGAGTAATTAAAGGTAAACCACAATTAGCTTACTGATATTACCTGAAAGTGAGATGGATCATCAAAAGTTTCATCTTCTGGATCAATTACATTGTGTTGAGCATCCTCTTGCGCAACTTGGATACTTTCAATGTACTTGGCATGACCTAATTTGTTGTGGCCTTCTTTTTTGCGGATGGAGTAATGCATGACTACACCATGCTTCGAGAGAACAATCGCCCCATTTTTGACTTTCTCCTCTGGTCCCTTCCTTCTGTTCTTCTTGGGCCTTCCCATGACCTTTGTGTACAGTGGAGGAAGCACCTGCACTCCATTTGTCTTCTTCTAGAACTCCCTGCCCCTTAAAGGTATCAAGTTAAATCCATATGCTACGTTGTAAGTGTCTATGCTATAACAACTGTGAACCAATGTTTCTGGATCAATGTCTTCGTTTCTGCAACAAGCTATTGCATGATGACATGTTATTCCACATAGCTGCCATCTTTTACAGTCACATGTTCTAGCAACAAAATCAACATTGTAGGGCCCCTCGAATTCACTAGAACCGACACTGAAAAGACCATTTCCACCTAGCTTAACCATGCAACCTGCACTCCAGGAAGTAAATTTGTCTAGCTTCTTCTTGATTTTCGGACAGATAGTTCCAGGCCACTTTTGTGCTTCAACTTGCTTACTGTATACTCTGTGCATTAGCTTGTAGAAAATTGTTTCCAACATGGACAAGATAGGCATTTCTCTTGCTTGCAAGATGTAGCTATTGAATACTTCAGAATGGTTGTTTAACATCATGTCACACTTAGGAAATTCACTGTAAAAAGCTTTGATCCAAGTGCAAGGAACCCATGCTTCAACCCATTCAAATGCCTTCTGACTAGCCGCTCTCATCTTGTTCATGTTCTTGTCATACTTTGGTATATGTGTGGATCTGCCAATCGCCCACAAATTATTTTTAAGCACTTCTCCCCTGTTTCCTGCCTTCTGAAAATTTTGGTATAAGTGTCTCACACAAAACCTATGTTCTGCATCTGGAAATACTTTAGTGACAGCTTTTATGAGTCCCTGCAAATGATGTACATACAGAACAGTAACAACATGCTTATGCAAATAGACAACTAAAAGTAAAAAATGGCGAACCATGGTTTACACACCTTCTGCTTGTCACTAATTATTGTCCACGGTGCACTGTTTGTAATTTGCAAATCATCCCTTAATGTTAACAAAAACCACTCCCATGAGATTGTGCACTCAACCTCAACCAATCTCATGGCTATTCGATATATGCAATCGTTGGGATCTATCCCCACTGCTGTCACTATCTGTCCCTTGTATTTAGTTTTCATGTGACATCCATCCACACAGATCAGAGGCCTGCAACCCCTAAGGAAACCTCTCTTCAGTGCATCATAAGACCAGTAAAGCGAAGCTAAATGTTGCTTCGTTTCTTCACCATACTTCACTTTGTTGCAAGATAGGAAGAACTTGGAACCAGGATTTGATTTCCTTAGTTCTTGGCCATAATCCCACAACTGAGAGAATTGAGCATCCTCATCACCATGTATAATAGCAAGTGCTTCTTTCCTTTCCCTACCCAACTTCCATCTATCTGGGCACATGTTGAATTCCCTCTGAACTTTTGTTGCAAAAGTTTTCAGATCCATCTTCATATTGTCTCTAAATTCGTCAATAAATTTCTGTGTTAGAAATGGTGCTGTCAATGCCTTGAGTTGCCAATCTTTCGAACAGGTGTGGACACCATTGTATGATCTCACAACAAAAGCACCTGTTCTGCTATCATTTGATGCTTTGAGCATCCATGGGCACCCATCTTTGCACTTCGCATCAACTCTATTTTTCTCATTCCTAGGTTTTGTAATTTTTCTTCTGTTCCTTACACTGTATGCCCTCAAAGCTGATCTCATTTCATTCACATCAGCGAAGGCCATGCCAACCTTGAACACTGGATCGTCCATATCTACCTGAGGATTGAATACAGCAAATTTGTATTGCAATTTGTCATGCCTATCAGCCCTTAAATTGAGATCTCCATCATCCAAAGCAGAATCATCTTCGTGTTCTTCAACTGGTACTATCTAATTGTTGTCATTAACATTTGTGTCTGTGTTGTCAGCAAACAAATCATCATCTCCTTCCTTTGCTGCATAGTCACTGTCAACAAAGTCTGAATCTTGATCATCATCATCTTCTTCTTCTTCTTCCACGTCTAATGTTTCTTCATTTCCTCCCACAGATCTCGAAGATGACCTAACAAGACCTGCACCTGCAGTGCCCGAAGATGGAGCTGCACCTGTTGTGTCTGACGATGGACCTGCACCTGCTGAGCCTGAAGATGAACCTGCTCCTGCTGTTCCTGAAGATGGAGCTGCACCTGCTGTGCCTGAAGATGAACCTGCTCCTGCTGTGCCTGAAGATGGAGCTGCACCTAAATTGCTGATGGATTCAGGCCTCAAAATTTTCAGGTAATTCGAATGATCAACAAACAAGACTAGTGTCTTGTGTGTCTCTGCTGCATTGATCATCTGCACTATATCCGAATCTCTTTCGATGCAAACTAGTCCCTCATGAATTTCTTTCCAAGGTGGAGACCAATACACAGTCAACCTATCATCCAGTGCATAGCCTAGCTGTTGTAGGATATCTTGTATCCACAGAATTGACCAGGTATCTCTATTGCAAAAATCAATATAGTCAGGTGTTCCCATGCAATATGTGAGAGTGTCTCAGAAAAATCCATTGTTCTCTAGTACACATGTGAATAAATCTTCATTACCACCTGCACATAAGTTGATTCAGTTAAAAATGACTGATTCTTGTGAGTTTACACTACACAGTACTGAAACACACTGAAATTACAAGTGTTTGACAATTCTGAACCTGACAGAATAATGCATGGTCTCGTAAAAATCGAAGAATCAAGGCATAAAGCCGAATCTCTTTGATGTTTTCATGCTAAACTAACATGCAGCAATGTCATGTAATGTCAATTGATCCATCAAATGATCAAAAACACCCAGAAATTTACATACTTGCGGACACACACGGTGCGCCGAAACAGGACAGCAAATTAATCTTTGTTCAATCAGATTTTTCTCGTACCAACTCTTCCATCACTGTTTAACTGCTACTAATCGTTGATTTCATCCACAATTTGGAACCAATTTCGGCCCGATCAACCTGGGCCCAATAACCACGCCCGCCAACAGAAAACGGAGACGGGAGAAGAAGAGTGAAGGCGCAGGGGTCACGTACCGTAGTCGGGCTGCTCATCGAACCATGGCCGCAGCCAAGGATCGGGCGCCATTGTGCGGCGGCGCAGCGGGCGGCGCGGCGGCGTCGGGGCAGCGCACGGCGTCGGAGCGTACAAGGAAACAACCGCCCCCAGCGTACAAGAAAACAACCCCCAGCTGCGTGAACTGTGGAGATTAACATGGAAACGGGTAGGGACCTTGACGTAATTTGTTTTCACTGCTGACAAAAACTAGGGACTTGTTTGTGAGACAGAAAAGGTACTGATGACGTGAAACACACGTTCGTTGGGAGACCCCAAGAGGAAGGTATGAAGCAGTGCAGCAGCAAGTTTCCCTCAGTATGAAACCAAGGTTATCGAATCCAGGAGGAGTAGTAGCACTTCAGAAGGTTGTCAACGGCGCCAGAAAAGTGGCTTGAAGGACGGTCTGGACTGTTGACGTGGAACCTGCACACAACACAATCAAACTACTTTGCCCCAACGAAACAGGAAGGTTGTCAATCTCCCCGGCTTGCTGAAAACAAAAGGTTAAACGTATGGTGTGAAAAACAGTGTTTAATTGCAGAAAGTAAAAGAGAACAACGATTGGAGTTGGTGGTTTTATCAGTGTAAAAGAATGGACCGGGGTCCACAGTTCACTAGTGGTGTCTCTCCATAAAGATAAATGACATGTTGGGTAAACAAATTACAGCTGGGCAATTGATAAAATATTGAGCGCATGACAATGCATATATATGACAAGATGGCTACCATGATATTTAATTGGGCATTACGACAAAATACATAGACCGTTATCCAACCGCATCTATGACTAATAATCCACCTTCAGGTTGACTTCCGTGTTCCCCGTTGGTATTAAGTTGCAAGCAACGGATAATCGCATTAAGCATGTGCGTAAAGTAAACAAGTACATATGACCGTGGACATAGCATTGTTATGTTACTCCTAGTAGCAACAGCACATCCACAACCTTAGGCGTTGCTGTCACTCGCCCAGATTACTGGAGACTGAACCCACTATCTAGCATAAATACTCACTCTTGGAGTTACAAGCATCTACTTGGCCAAAGCATCTACTAGTAACGGAAAGCATGCAAGATCATAAATAACATGTAACATAGATTAATAATCAACTTGATCATAGTATTCAATATTCATCGGATCCCAGCAAACACAACATGTAGCATTACAATAAGATGATCTTGATCATGTTAGGCAGCTCACAAGATCTAAACATGATGGCATAAAGTGGAGAGACAACCATCTAGCTACTGCTATGGACCCGTAGTCCAAGGATGAACTACTCACGCATCACTCCGGAGGCAGGCATGGCATGTAGAGCCCTCCGGTGATGATTCCCCTCTCCGGCAGGTGCCGGGAAGAGGTTCTGGACCCTCCCGAGCTAGGGTTGACGACGGCGGCGCCTCTGGAACTTTTCGTGGAATATGACTCGGGTATTTAGGGTTTTCACGTTGGGGGAATAAGTAGGCGAAAGGCGGCGGCTGAGGGCACCCGAGGGGCCCACACCACGCTAGGGCGCGGGGGGCCCGCGCCCAGGGTAGGTGTCGCCACCTGGTGGCGCTCCTCCGTCTCTCCTTTGGACTCATGTGTGTGTCGGTGAAATAGGGACCTCCGTTGATTTTCGTCCAATTCCGAGAATATTTCCAGAATAGCTTTTCTGGAATACAAAAACAGCAGAAAACAGGAACTGGCACTGTGGCATCTTGTTAATAGGTTAGTCCCAAAAAATGTATAAAGTGATATGAAGTGGATGTAAAACATGTAACAATTGGTATAATATCAACATGGAACATCAAAAATTATAGATACGTTTGAGACGTATCAGCATCCCCAAGCTTAGTTCCTACTCGTCCTCGAGTAGGTAAACGATAAAACAAAATAATTTTTGAAGTGACATGCTACCATCATAATCTTGATCAAATAGTATTGTAAGGCACATGTAAATGAATGAAGTGATCCAAGTCAATGGTCTATAGTTTGCTACCAAATAGATAATGAGTAAACAACTGAATCACACAAGCTAAACTTTTCATGAATAGTACTTTGGAGACAATGCATCCACAGGTTTACATAAGTGTTAACTCATAAAGCAATAGATTCTAACAAAAGGTATTTAACCAACACAAAGGAAGATTTAAGTTTCAGCATTTGCTTCAACTTTCAACATATTTATCTCATGGATATTGTCAACACAAAGCAATATAATAAGTCCAATATGTAGCATATAACAAATGTTGTACCAAAGTTGACACTAGTGTTTGCTTGTGGAAGATAGAAAGAAGTAGGAAAACTGACTCAACATAAAAGTAAAAGAAAGGCCCTTCGCAGAGGGAAGCAGGGATTAAATCATGTGCTAGAGCTTTTTAGTTTTTGAAATCATATAGAGAGTAAAAATTAAGTTTTGAGAGGTGTTTGTTAATTGTCAACGAATCAGCGGATGAAAACAGTATTTCCCCTATCAAACAGACTTTTAAGAGCGGCTCCCATGAAGGACGTTATTTCTACCAGCAAGGCAGATCATCCCTCTTTCTCTTTTGTTTACACATGCAGATGTTTCACTGAGTATTCAGTTGACAAAATGTGAAGAGATTAAGCGGTTAAAGTTGTAATTAATTGGGACTGGGCACCCCGTTGCCAGCTCTTTTTGCAAAATTAATAGATAAGCGGATGTATATGCCGCTAGTCGGGTGGTAAAGTCTGTTTGACAAGTGAATAAAGAATAACCCACTACTTCTCATGAGCTTGGTAAACATTGACACAAAAAGGAGTAATAACAATTTTGAATAGTTTAAAGGTAGCACATGAAAATTTACTTGGAGTGGCAAGGAAATACCACATATAGGTAGTTATGGTGGACACAAATGGCATGGATTTTGGCTCAAGGATTTGGATGCACGAGAAGCATTCCCTCTCAGTACAGAGTTTAGGCTAGCAAGGTTATGTAAGCAAACAAGAATATCAACCGGTACACCAAGTTTTATATGACCAACATATTGCAAATATTATAAGACTTCACACCGTCTTCCTTGTTAACCAAACCCTTTTATTAGAAAATATCTAGACCTTAGAGATACCACTCATGCAAACCAAATTTCAACAAGCTTTACGGTAGTTCTTCACTAATGGGCTTAACTTACATGATGCAAAAGTTTAATCATGATCTACTTGTTAACTCAAAACAATTGACAAGTATCAAATTATCCAAATTAGTGATCTACAAGAGTATGCAAGTCTTTTCCATTATACCATTTACCACATGCAACATTTTCTGTTCCAACCAAACACCAATCAATTTATTTCAATAACTCTCCAAACAAGTATAAGTGAAGTAAGAGAGTACTTTCTTTAAAAGAACTAATAGCTCTGACAAGAGATACATGAAAACAAGAGCTAAAAGCTAACAGCGCTAGATATGAATACTCAACAAATATAAGTGAAGAATAGGAGTATTCTCATGAAAAAGCGGAGCGTGTCTCTCTCCCAATCAAGAATGCTAGGATCCAATCAAGTTGATCACAAAATAAAAATAACATACTGAAAATAAAAGCACACAGACGCTCCAAGAACAGCACATATGATGTGAAAGAATAAAATATAGTTTCACTAGAGATGACCTGATAATTTTGACGATGAAGAAGGGGATGCCTTGGGCATCCCCAAGCTTAGACGCTTGAGTCTTCTTGAAATATGTGGGGCGATCCATGGGAGCCTCCTCAAGCTTGAGCTCTTCACTCCTCTCCATCCTATTATATCACTCTTGCCTCTTGACCCTTGAAAACTTTCGTCACACCAAACTCAAAGTAAATCTCATTAGAGGGTTAGTGCATAATCAAAAACTCACATGTTCTGTAAGGAAGTGATGACGTGAAACACACGTTCGTTGGGAGACCCCAAGAGGAAGGTATGAAACCAAGGTTTAATCGAACCAGTAGGAGCAGTAGCACTTCAGAAGGTTGTCAACGGCGAAATATGATGCGGCGCAACACCAGGGAATCCGGCGCTGACATGGAACCTACACACAACACAATCAAACTACTATGCCCCAACGAAACGGTGAGGTTGTCAATCTCACCGGCTTGCTGAAAACAAAGGATTAAACGTATGGTGTGGAAAACAGTAGTAAAGTGCAGAGAATGAAAAGGAACAATGTTTGCAGTTTGTGGTTTAATCAATGTAAAAGAATGGACCGGGGTCCACAGTTCAGTAGTGGTGTCTCTCCATAAAAGATAACTAACATGTTGGGTGAACAAATTACAGCTGGGCAATTGACAAAATATTGAGCGCATGACAATGCATATATATGACATGATGATTACTATGATACTTAATTGGGCATTACGACAAAATAGATAGACCGTTATCCAACAGCATCTATGACTAATAATCCACCGCCAGGTTGTCATCCGAGTTCCCCGTTGGTATTAAGTTGCAAGCAACGGATAATTGCATTAAGTAATGTGCGTAATGTAAACAAATACATATGACCGTGGACATAGCATTGTTAGGTTATCCCTTGTAGCAACAGCACATCCATAACCTTAGGCGTTGCTGTCACTCGCCCAGATTACTGGAGACTGAACCCACTATCTAGCATAAATATTCCCTCTTGGAGTTACAAACATCTACTTGGCCAAATCATCTACTAGTAACGGAAAGCATGCAAGATCATAAATAATATAATAAGATAGATTGATAATCAACTTGACATAGTATTCAATATTCATCGGATCCCAGCAAACACAACATGTAGCATTACAATAAGATGATCTTGATCATGTTAGGCAGCTCACAAGATCTAAACATGATGGCACAAAGTGGAGAGACAACCATCTAGCTACTGCTATGGACCCGTAGTCCAAGGATGAACTACTCACGTATCTCTCCGGAGGCAGGCATGGTGATGTAGAGCCCTCCGGTGATGATTCCCCTCTCCGGCAGGGTGCCGGGAAGAGGTTCTGGACCCTCGCGAGCTAGGGTTGACGACGGTGGCGCCTCTGGAGCTTTTCGTGGAATATGACTCGGGTACTTAGGGTTTTCGCATTGGGGGAATAAATAGGCGAAAGGGCGGCGGCTGGAGAGCCCCGAGGGGCCCACACGCACCCTCGGCGCGCCATGAGGGGGGCCGCGCCCTGGCCACGTGTGGGGCCCTCGTGGCTCCACTTCGTCTCTCCTTCGGACTCCAGGTGTCTTCTGATGAAATAGGGGCCTCCGTAAATTTTCGTCGAATTCCGAGAATATTTCCTGACTAGCTTTTCTAGAATACAAAAACAACAGAAAACAGGAACTGGCACTGCAGCATCTTGTTAATAGGTTAGTCCCAAAAATGTATAAAAGTGACATAAAGTGGATGCAAAACATGTAACAATTGTTATAATATCAGCATGGAACATCAAAAATTATAGATACGTTGGAGACGTATCAGCATCCCCAAGCTTAGTTCCTGCTCGTCCTCGAGTAGGTAAACGATAAAGCAAAATAATTTTTGAGGTGACATGCTACCATCATAATCTTGATCATATAATATTGTAAGACACATGTAAATGAATGAAGTGATCCAAGTCAATGGTCTATAGATTGCTACCAAATAGATAATGAGTAAACAATGAATCACACAAGCTAAACTTTTTCATGAATAATACTTTGGAGACAATGCATCCACAGGTTCACATAAGAGTTAACTCATAAAGCAATAGATTCTAACAAAAGGTGACAAGCAAAAATGTGAATAGAATTAAGCGGTTAAAATTGTAACATATAGAGATGACACTCCTCCCAACCTTTTGCTTACACAAGCCATGGCTAACCGAATCCTCGGGTGCCTTCCAACATTCACATACCATGGAGGAGTGTCTATTTGCAAAATTAAGTTGCTTACTGATAAATCAGGGCAAAACATGTGAAGAGAATTATTAATGAAAGTTGTAATTAATTGGGGCTGGGCACCCCGTTGCCAGCTCTTTTTGCAAAATTATTGGATAAGCGGATGTATATGCAATTAGTCCAGGTGTAAAGTCTGTTTGACAAGTCGAATAAAGAATAATCCACTACTTCCTCATGAGCTAGTAAACATTGACACAAAAAGGAATAATAACAGTTTTGAATAATTTAAAGGTAGCACATGAAAAATTTACTTGGAGTGGCAATGAAATACCACATATAGGTAGTTATGGTGGACACAAATGGCATGGATTTTGGCTCAAGGATTTGAATGCACGAGAAGCATTCCCTCTCAGTACAGAGTTTAGGCTAGCAAGGTTTTGTAAGCAAACAAGAATATCAACCAGTACACCAAGTTTTATATGACAAACATATTGCAAACATTATAAGACTTCACACTGTCTTCCTTGTCAACCAAACCCTTTTATTAGAAAATATCTAGACCTTAGAGATACCACTCGTGCAAACCAAATTTCAACAAGCTTTACGGTAGTTCTTCACTAATAGGCTTAACTTACATGATGCAAAAGTTTAATCATGATCTACTTGTTAACTCAAAACAATTGACAAGTATCAAATTATCCAAATTAGTGATCTACAAGAATATGCAAGTCTTTTCCATTATACCATTTACCACATGCAACATTTTTTTGTACCAACCAAACACCAATCAATTTATTTCAATAACTCTCCAAACAAGTATAAGTGAAGCAAGAGAGTACTTTCTTTAAAAGAACTAATAGCTCTGACAAGAGATACATGAAAATAAGAGCTAAAAGCTGAACAGCGCTAGATACGAATACTCAACTAATATAAGTGAAGAATAAGAGTATTCTCATGAAAAAGCGGAGCGTGTATCTTTCCCAATCAAGAATGCTAGGGTCCAATCAAGCTTATTACAAAATGAAAATAAAGTACTGAAAATAAAAGCACACAGACACTCCAAGAACATCACATATGATGTGAAAGAATAAAAATATAGTTTCACTAGAGATGACCTGATAATTTTGCCGATGAAGAAGGGGATGCCTGCCTTGGGCATCCCCAAGCTTAGATGCTTGAGTCTTCTTGAAATATGCTGGGGAGATCCATGGGAGCCTCGCCAAGCTTAAGCTCTTCACTGTTCTTGATCCTATTATATCATCCTTCTCTCTTGACACTTGAAAACTTCCGTCACACCAAACTCAAAGCAAATCTCATTAGAGGGTTAGTGCATAATCAAAAACTCACATGTTCTATAAAGACGCAATATGACTTGTTACTTTAAACATTAGCTACTGCCACTGATGTTATGTGAACCTCTTCCACCCAAAAAAGAATTTCACTCAACACTAGCAAAAGAGAGAATGCGAAATAAAAAGGCATAATCTGTCTAAAACAGAACAGTACGCAAAGACGAATTTTTTCGAGTCACTTACGACGCTCAGATTGAAAAACTTTGAACTAACGAAATATTCAGACATTCATAAAGATTACGCACAAAATTTTCAGATTTAATTAACAATCTGGTGATTTTACGAATTTCGTACAATGAACAGCAAAAATCAGTTTCTGCGCAGCAATCAAAATTTAGCATCATCTTAACATTAGAGGCTACTCTTGGCACAACAATGCGAGAAAGTAAAGATACAAAGGAGTTGCTACAGAAGTAAACAAGCTCCTTGACTCAAATAAAGAAAAATTGCAGAAAATAAAAAACAATGGGTTGCCTCCCATAAGCGCTTTTCTTTAACGCATTTTAGCTAGGCACAAAGCATGCATCAAGTATTACCAAGTGTAGAAGCATCCAAAGAGAGGTCGAAAGTTTTCTCAACAATGCATTGTATCTTATCTATGTAGGTTTCAGAATTCCCCCTTTCAATACCCTCAGGCTCATCATATTCATCAAATGGGTTTTCAGGAACAATCCAATCAAAATTCTTTTCTAGTGCTTGCTGCATTCCTATAAGCTTAAAAGGTATTGGTATCTTAACTTCCCCCTCACAATTAGTTTCTTTAGTGTATTTAAGCCTCTCTTTTTCAAGTTTTTCAAGTGTATTAACAACATCAATACAATACCCAAGCATCTTATATTTAATAAAAACTTTTCTAGCTTCCCTAGCAACATCACCAAATTCTTTAAGTAAGGTTTCTAAAACAAAATCTTTCTTTTCACCTTCCATATCATGAAGTTTTAGAAACATGTGCTGCATTATAGGACTAAGATTGACAAACCGAGCCTCCAACATGTGAACTAGAGAAGCTGTAGCAATTTCATAATTCGGGCAAGTTCTACCAAGGATCTATCTTCAAAATCTTTAAGCCTACTAATGTGACTAAAGAATTCCTCAATGTTATCTCTTCCAATGATAGATCCACTACCCACAGATATGTCCTTTAAAGTATACTTAGGGAGAAGCATGATGAAATAACAAAAACTAAACGGAAAATAAACTAGATGCAAGTAACTATTTTTTTTGTGTTTTTGATAATTAAAAGCAAACTAGATAAAATAAAATAAACTAAGCAAGACAAAAACAAAGTAAAAAGATTGGAAGCGTGAAACTCCCCTTGCAGAAGCCGGCTGTCTCCCCGGCAACGGCGCCAGAAAAATATGCTTGATGACGTGAAACACACGTTCGTTGGGAGACCCCAAGAGGAAGGTATGATGTTGTCCAGCAGCAAGTTTTCCCTCAGTATGAAACCAAAGTTTAATCGAACCGGTAAGAGCTGTAGCACTTCAGAAGGTTGTCAACGGCGAAATATGATGCGGCGCAATACCAGGGAATCCGGCGCTGACGTGGAACCTGCACACAACACAATCAAACTAATTTGCCCCAACGAAACGGTGAGATTGTCAATCTCACCGGCTTGCTGAAAACAAAGGACTAAATGTATGGTGTGGAAAACAGTAGTAAATTGCAGAGAATGAAAAGGAATAATGTTTGCAGTTTGTGGTTTAATCAATGTAAAAGAATGGACCGGGGTCCACAGTTCACTAGTGGTGTCTCTCTATAAAAGATAACTAAGATGCTGGGTGAACAAATTACAGCTGGGTAATTGACAAAATATTGAGCGCATGACAATGCATATATATGACATGATGATTACTATGATATTTAATTGGGCATTACGACAAAATACATAGACCGTTATCCAACAGCATCTATGACTAATAATCCACCGCCAGGTTGTCATCCGAGTTCCCCGTTGGTACTAAGTTGCAAACAACGGATAATTGCATTAAGTAATGTGCGTAATGTAAACAAATACATATGACCGTGGACATAGCATTGTTAGGTTATCCTTAGTAGCAACAGCACATCCACAACCTTAGGCGTTGCTGTCACTCGCCCAGATTACTGGAGACTGAACCCACTATCTAGCATAAATACTCCCTCTTGGAGTTACAAGCATCTACTTGGCCAAAGCATCTATTAGTAACGGAAAGCATGCAAGATCATAAATAACATAATAAGATAGATTGATAATCAACTTGACATAGTATTCGACCGGCCCTGTCACTTGCAGATCCTGAGACGCTGGAAGCATTGGCATGCAGGGAAGGGCTGGTCATTGCTGCCGAGTGCCGACCTGATGCTTCAGATGTTCAGGTTAGATTCTCATACTCTCTCTGATTCTAAAAAATGTCGGGAGTTGTAGTATTAAGTTTTACGTGATTGATTTAAAAAAAAGTTTTACGTGGTTAGTTTGTTTCCAGCGACATATTTATCGGATCGGAGGGAGTAGCAGTAATGGCATTCAGAGCTTAATGGGCGGTGGAATGGGGACGTACGGTCACATTGTCAAGGCAAGGGCAGCCGATTTCTATACTGTCGAGTTCGTCCACGAGGCGAGAACCTCCAATGTTGACGCGCATAGTCTGGCAAAAAGCTAGATTTTTTTTTGAAACAAGGTAAAAGCTCTACGTGTTTCATCATTGATTAAGAAGAGTTCAAGTTACAACTAGCTCAAGCCGAAGCTTGGTTACAAATGTCCACTCTCACGGCATAATATTACACAAATGTTTTGCCCCCGCCGTGCCCTAAAGGGCAGCATTTTTCTTAATGATATCAAGAACCGCAAAAGGCATAGAGGCCACCGTGCGGAACACCACCTTGCATTTATTTCATTCCAAATCTCCCAAGCGGCGAGAAGGATCAAGTAGGAGAGACCGTGACGTCGACGCCCATTTGCTCCGACGATGGAAACCCACCAATTTTTGACCGAAGCGTAGCCACCCCATTGCGTGGTGTCGAGATCCATTAGACCAATCCACTCTTGAAGGCCACGCCAAACACGGAGGGAGTACCTACACTTGAAGATGAGATGCGCCGCGGACTCCGGTTCCCTCTTACAGAGTTGGCAAAAACCACAATTTGGCCATCCTCTTCTTGTTAGCCTATCCGCCGTCCACACCTTGTTTTGTAGAATTAACCACACGACAAACTTGCACTTAGAGGGCGTGCAATTCCCCCAAACCGAAAAAGCTCGATTTACCTAGAAGTTGGCAGGCATGTGATATTCCAACTGATGGTGTTTGTAACAATTATCTGAACACTAGTCAATAGATGGGTGGAGATTTCTCAGGAAAAAAAACTCGTGATACTTTGAATTCTCTCTCACAAAAAATGTTAGACTTGAATTTCCTCCTGCCATCTCTGTCGTGACCGTGTCTCGGCTAATTCCTCTTCCTTTTTATCATACGACTGAATTTTTGCCTATGCGCGTTTCTGATGGCCGCTGCATTCTGTTCCCGCCAGCGTGTAGTTTACTCTGATTTCCTTTTCGCAAAAGAAACTCTTCCTCACTCTTCACAAATAGAATAGGTACCTGCCATTTGCCATTATATATCTGGATCTCATTGCGATTTTTGGCTAGATAAAAGTAATATCTTGACACCATCTTCCAGTTCCAGCTGTGATAAGTGTCAACGTCTACGTACTATACTTTTCCTCAAACAAATTTGTTAATTCCTCAACAGCAACAAAACGCCTACGCACGTACTGTCGTCTAATTCTGTTAGCTAGTCTTAGTAGGCAATGTCTAGTTCGTCAACGCCCATAACACCAGTGACCAAGTGCGCACTATGCCAGTACACCGACAGACATGCGGTGGCCGAACCGCGTGCCAGCCAGCCGCCGTTGTGCGCCACCATGAAAATACACGAACCACGCAGAATTATTCAGCAGACTACCCTGTCTGTCACCATGTGATATGCTCCTGGGAATTTCCCCTGAAAACGCCACTTAACATGAGCTTGCTGGCAAAATACATACGACTGCCACCGTTCAAATGGTTGGTGACAGGGGGCTTGATAGCCCGACGTCTCCAATGATACGCCCCCGGCATTATCACTGGGGAAAATTTCCAGCCATATGTCAGGTTCTTCCCCAGCTGGTGATCCGATACACGGCACACCCTATCACAAGTCACAATCCAAATTAATCGCGTTAACAAGTTGTTATCTTCTTTCTTCTCTGGCTGACAGGTTTTGATAGCTAATTCATTCATTGTTTTAAGTACAGACGACGTCTCGTTGAATGTTCACTCCGGCCGTTTAAGAATTTGTGTTCGAATTCGCATCATCACGTCTGAGAACGTATCCAGTGCACAAAGCGAAATGGTGCACCGGGTGCATTGCGGCTGAATGAAGAGATGGTTACGATCTGTTAGCTGTAATCATATCTGAAAAAATAATACTGTGCTTCATCAAAATCATTCCATACTATTAGCTTGTGCCTTGTTGGATTTGATGCTCACAGTTAGCATCAAGTTTTGAACTGTCCTATACTCCGGTGTGGTCACATATGTTTCCCTTAGCGATAATTAGGGTTTTTTAATCGTCTCGTGGCACCACGGGCCAGGCTGGAGCTGGACACGAGCCAGCTCGGGCCGAACCAGCGTTTGGCTCGCTCAATTTCGGCTCGGTTCGGGCTAACTCGATCGAGCCACACCACGCGCCCGTCCGGTCGCCCATCTCCGACGAGTCCTCCACGGCGGCGAGTCGGGAATGCCGCGGCCCTATGCCGTAACGCGAAGAGAAGAAGCGGAGCGAAAGGACAAAGAAGTGAATCCCCTTCCCCTTTCACCGCGGTGAATATTTAAGGGGATGTGGAGCAGTAACCGCCCCGAGATTGCGCCGCGTGGCGGGCAACCAACGCCCACGATCGCCACGAGTGCAGGCCAACCGTCGGCCCACTACTTCCACTCAACGGCCAGTTGCCGCACGCGATCCCGCGTGTGGGCGGCTGCCACAGAAGATCCCCCGCACATGAATCGAAGCGGCACCCTGCACTCTGCGCGGCTCGCCGTGGCCTACCTCATCCCTGACGTCAAGCGGGGTACTCGATTTGACCGGCTCCTCTAGCCGGAAAATCTGTCGACTCCGCCAGCCGGAACTCTTCACTAAAACAACATCTACGACGACAACTAATCTCTTTTTTTTGGAGCTCACGCAGGCTTCTTGCCGTACCGGCTTCAAAACCTCCACGAGCTCGGGGGCTACTGTCAGGGGAATAATCCCCGGGTGCCAGCAAGTACCCGGAAGTCTACATGCAGTCGGCCACCGGCCACCTCCCGCTACCCTCAGCTACTCGGCTACCCATAGTAGCCCCCGAGCCGTTCACCTCCTGCTGACGACGGCCACAATACCCGCCAGCCGGGTCCTACCCACCAGCCGTTCATCTCTCTGTAACCGGCTTCCCGTCCAATATAAGGGGAGCCAGGCGCCCCACAGAAGGGGTTGGCTGATTCATCCCCGGTTGGGCTCACTTTTTACGCATACACCACCATAGCCCTCGTTCACCGAGAAAGAGAACACCGCATACAGCTCAAGGACACCTTTGTAGTTCCCTGTGATCACCTATACATCACTGGGCAGGAGTAAGGGTGTTACCTCCTTCCGAGGGCCCCGAACCTGGGTACGTCTCGGTCTCCACGTTCTCGTATCCGATCCCGAGCGAGCGCCGTCGTTCGCCACCTGAGGCTCCACCCACTTAAGCCATCCCTATGGCACTGTCGTGCAATATACCACGACACCTATGATTTGTTTCGAGTTCTTGAAATACCTATTGTATGAATCTCTTTCTGTTTACGATAAACATGATGATGAAATGCTCACATCCTTTGTTACGTGAAGTCGTAGGGAGTGCTTTTTTTTTAGAAAAGGGGGTGCGGATCCCCGGCCTCTGCATCGAGCGATGCACACAGCCTTCCGCAATTATTGAAACCACACCTTACAAGAGGAATACAAAGATCAACCCGAAGCGAACCACCGAACTAGCGACATCTCGCTACACATACAACACGGATGAAGGGGGTGGCCAGGAACAAACCCTGACAATACACCAACGCACATCATCAAAAAAAAAACTTAAGGCCACACCAAGCCGCCCGATAGCGACCAGGAGGCACAACCAGTCCAGCAAACCCTCAGCGGCACCGATGCACCTGCTACAGAAGTCGCCGCCACCGTCTTCCTCAGACCCATCATCATCTTCAGGAAAGAACCAAAGTATTATCCTTGTCAGGCATGTCATCGACGTCGCCACGACGCCAGACAACATATCCGATCTGCGCGTCATCACATCACACGTCCAGCGCCGAGACTCCGCTGCGCCGCACCGCCGAGACTCGCCGTCGACGACGTGTTAGATACCTCAACACGCCACCTCTCCTTGCCCGTCCCATCCAGCAGTTGCTCCAAAACAATGCCCTCATGAGGGAGAGCGACACCGAGAGCGCCGCCATCGTCCGATCCGGGGAGCCCGGACCTAGGGTTTCCCCCGGAACAGTGCGAGTGTGTAGATGGTGGCTGCATTGGCGATGCCTTCACGAAGGTAACGACACGTAGACGCCGCCATCGCCGGCTTGAACGAAATCAAGCCCGGTTTTCACCGGCAACCACGCCTCCCAACTCGCCGCTGGGGCTAACTGTGGGATCCAGGGATCCGCCACAGCCAGCCGGCCGACCATCTCCGGCGGAGGAGAAGGTCACCGCCGCCATGCCCGGAGCCGAAGCTCCTGGCTTCCTCGTGCCGCGGACTAGCACCAGGAAGGCTCTTCTGCCGTTGGAGTCGAACACCGCAGCGACGTCCGCGGGTCACGGCCCGGCCGAGTCCATCTGGGCCTAGATCGGGCCCGCCGCCACCGCCGCCCACCGCTGCGCTGGCCGTCGTCGCCGGTCAGCCGAGTCGCCCGGCCGCCGCTAGCCGCCACACTGCCGTGGTTGATCCGCCGCAAGCGGGCGCCTCCACTGCGGACGGAACCTTGGCCGAGGAGATCCGCCGCCGCCACCACGCCACCCGAACCGGGCGGCGCCCCGGCGGCGGCGGCGGAAGGGACGTGGGCTGGGGAGAGGCGAGGGAGACGCGGGGGTGGACGCCCCGGCGCGGCGGGCGCCGCCGCGCGGAGGTGGAGGGAGAGGTTAGGTTAGGGACGTATGCAGAAGCTTATGACGCGGACGCGCTTCAAAATGTGAGTATGTAATGTGACCACTTCACCAGTCGTAGGGAGTGCTACATGGCTCCGCCCCTTAAAATACATATATGAGTATCCATATACTTTATTTATAGCCTTGACAATGGCAATGGTGAACCCAAACATCTTGAGAACACCTTTATTATCATATTGATCCGCTTTATTTCATTATATGTTTTGTTGCTCTTTTATTATTGTTTCATGTTCTTTTATTTACTTTACTTTGGAATATCAAAACTTGCCCCCGTTACATTCCGCTAATATTTCTGGATGGGAAAAAATCTCAGAATATTACAAGAAATAATTGGCCAACACTTAAGCTCCATGTGGGATCTATATTCTTACTTTGTAAACCCGTTTTGACTAACCATGTGCATTAATAAGACAACATTATTCATATCATCTTCCTGATATACCACCCCCACCCCCTATCACAGAATCATGGTGGAAGTTCCATGGCAGTTGTGTCGCCTAGCGGCAGAACCTCATACTCCTTCAGTCGTTTAACGTACTTCTCAACGATGAAGATGGTGACGCCACCCTCTTAGGAAGCAGAAATCAACATATGTGATGTGGTGCGTTCAGAGGCTAAAACGAGCACTCTGCAGGATTGTCCATAATACCGTGTTTTCTTCATCGTTTCGAGAATCTTTGTAACATGTTTGTAATAATGCTTAGACCAATGAGCCAAGCCGTCAAGCCGAGCTGCTTTGGACATGTAGGGCGCGTTTGGTAGCCTGCAGCCCTTTCTCACCTGCGACGGGGCAGGCTGGGGAGGGCAGTGCTGGGCTAAAACGGACTCTGGACCATGTTGGGCTAGTTGTTTGGTAGCCTGCAGCAAAGAACGCCGCATGGGCTTAGCCACTCTGACTGCGTGTTTGGTTACGTCGACTGCATGCTGAAATGCAAGCAGGCATGTGTTTGGTTCTATGCAATGCTGCTGCTACGGTAACCTCTTGCAGCCTATGGTGAGGTTACCAGACTATGAAATGCACACAAATGAACATGATCAACATAGCATAGAAGTACGATAGTTTTAACCAAGTATCATAATCGACATACAGAAGTAGGCTCGCAGAAACTTAGTCTGATCTACCTAGGACGAACATTCAACAGTCTTCGTCTTTCTTGAAGTTCAGTGGGTGCTCAGGGCACTGTCTCACCACCTCACAGCCAGAGTTGTCGAAAACGATCACCTTGTACTCCATTCGACCGAGCTTCTTGAACATGACCAGATAACCAAGATCTAAGCCGTATGCTATGGCAAATGCTGGCCAACCTTTGACGAGGCAAGCTCTTCCATTGACATCAGCAACGTTGATACTCCAGATGCACCCAATGTTCATCTTGACAGTGATATCACCAGGCACCTCACCCAATTAGGGCCTGAAGGCGGCAGGAACTGGGAGGAGGTCAAGTCCGGGTGCTAGCACCACTTTGCAGAAATGGTTAGGGAGGCTGTGTCCTTGATCCATCCATAAGTTGCCTTCCTTCTTTTGAATACGGTGTCAATGTCATCCGTGGTCATTGTCATGTTCGAAACCTGCTACAAAGATAATGGTATGGGTTATAACACTTTGTGTAATCCCCAGTTTCATCATTGTAATGGAGATTGTACTGGGTGGCCTCAGTTTGAAGAGATGATTGAGACAAATTTCCCACCAGACTAGCCAACAAAAGCAAGTAGAAGCCACAACGATCTGTGGTTCTCATTTTTGTTGGACGTCTGGTGGTGATGGTTGTGTCCCAGCCCTTACATCATTGGCCTTAAGACTTACACGAAAATCATAGCTGCAACTCAAAATCGAATGCACAAAAAGTGTTGCTTGATCTCAGCACATGTAGAACCAGGTACGCGCCTACTGACTAGCTAGCAAAAGAAAAAAACAGCCACATAAGATGGTGGCTGTTTATAACTTTTGCTGGCAGTCAGCAGGCGACAGCTCTAACACATTTCATCATGGACCTAAATTGCGTCAACATGCCTCAGTTAGCTACTACATTGAGCTGTAGAATCAAAATAAGAACCGCATGACAACCAACAAAACCGAGCAGAACACACACGTGGAATTGTGCATGCTGCTCAATTTTGGTGGCTGCCTTGTGGTTGCAATGCATTCTCTGACTCCTTAATGCAAAACCATTCATCATTGGCGCAAAATCTATATTCAAGCCTCATATGTGAAGGTATCAGTGTGCCAAAAGAGTGCCTACAAGAACGAAGTACAAATAATAGCACTCTGATTGCCATTACCCTTGGTTCTGTAGGCAATCTTCTTGCAACTAGGATGCCTTCAGTTTAATCATCGGCTACCATGGAAATTACTCACGAAGACTATGAAAAGTTGCTACAAATATAGGCCTCAGACTTGCATTATGACATGGTACGTTTGAAAGAGGTGATACCACTGAACCAAGAACACATCATAATCCATTAATGGTACGTTCGTAAGTTGCACAAGGTTCAGTACCACAACCTCTATCACGAAGGGCGCGTTTGGTAGCTGCAGATTCATCATAGGCCAGAGAAAAATAGATCGGACTTTGTAACATACTGTAAAACCATGGATCAAGTATGAAGAACACCCCAAAATGACCAGAACACACCAAAATGAAGAACACACCAAATAAAATGGAACCTGCTTTGAGTGCAAGCACAGATCTGTAATGAACCCTAAAACAGCGTAGATCTACGGTGCATGTCATAATACCGGAGTAAATCAAGCCGGATCTACAGATCTATGCTGCGAAAGATAGATAGAAGGAGTCCAAATCATCATACCGCCATTGACGAAGAACTCGACGAACTCGAGAGGACTCGGGGCTGGCGATGGGACAACGAAGCTCCGCTTTGGCCATGGACGAGTCGACGATGGTCTGCCTTCTTCTCCCGCCGAAAATGGCCGCCGATGTGCCGCCGGTGAATCAACCGCCGTCGAAAAGAGAGAGGTGAGAGGAGAGCGAGTGCAGTTGGGAGTGGGAGAGTGGGCGGTGAGGGGAATAAATGGCGTGTGTCCCCGAAGGGACGCGGCGTCTCCCCGTGTGCGACCTGCTGCCACGCTTGCGCTCCACTCGGCATGGCCCCAAGAAAACGGCCGATTCGGCCGTTCCCGCAGGGCCTGGCCCGAGGGTGCTTTGAGAACCGTGCTATGCAGGCCCAAGAGGAAAAACGGATAACCAAACGCCAGCACCTCGCATCTGGCGGGCCGGGCCACCCTATCTGCAGGCTACCAAACGCCCCCGTAAACTCTCGCACTTATGTCTCAATGCCACGTCAGCCCAGCAGCAGACCAGTGGTAAAAATTGGCACACAATGCGAATTTAGAAGTAGAAATGGGCACTAATTACGAACATTGAGGTAAAAAAATACAGGCAAGAGTTCGGAGTTGGATGGGAATGTCATCACAAATGTTAAAGTTGATGGTCAAAATTAAAGTGGAATGAAGTATTTGTTTCATGTGGAATTTTCCATTGGTCTTGCTCCCGATCAGCAGAATTTGGCAGCTCCGAAAAAGGAGTAGAAATTAGCAGCTCTCTTGCTAATTAAGAGGATATAAAATTAAAAATACCGTCTGATGATGAGCAACGGTCGCTGGCCAGTTACATCACATGGCCAGATGTTTACTTCCATCCTGGCTAAAATAGGATAATAAAGTACCAGTCGCATGTCCAGTCGAGGACCGGACCGTGAAGTGCAGAGCATATATATATATATCCGAAGCAAGAATGCTAGTAATCCATATGCTATCTCCAAGTTTGTCAGCAGACAATCGAAACTCGCTTCTGTTCACGCATGTGGACGCTCCACTCCAGGCAATAATTGAGTACTCCCTCCGTTCGGATTTTTTTTTTTTGACACAACCAAACCTCCGTATATTCAGCCGTCCACATACACAGTACACAGACAAAATACAAAGAAAGTACAATACGAAGGGGAGAAGGATCCAGAAGCTTCGAGCACTTCACCGCCGCCGTCGCCGGAGACGAGGGGAACCAGCCGCCGTCTTGCCGCTTCCAGGGAAAACATTGCCCTATGAGAGACGCCGCCGTGACCGTCCGCCGCGCCGCGGCGGAGCTGTTGTCGATGATCGACCCGGGCGAGCGCCCCCCTAGCCCCTCCGATCCACCTTGCCTCGGCCGCCCTCGTCGCCGTTGCCGGAAGAAGAAGAAGAGCTCGGCGAGCCCACGGATCCGCCCGCGGCCCCAGCCACCAGATCCGTCGCCTCGGATCCAGCCTGGGGTCGGGGAAGACGCGCACGGCAGCCCCCAGGGGCTGCGAGCACGAAGGAGACGGCCGCTCCACGGCGAGGCTCCGAAGAACACCGCCGGCGAAGGGGAGGAGCGCCGCCACCAAAACCACCACCACCAGCCGCACCCCCGCCTCCAGAGCGCCGCCGGCAACGAGCCCAGCTAACCCTACACTATGTACACACCGAGATCCGGCGTTCCCCCACCCTCCCGCTGCCGGAGCAGCCGGCGGAGGGGAGGAAACGGCCGGATCCGCGGCGGCGAGGTGGGTTGACCGGGCAGTTTTCAGAAAATCGCCTCTCCTCTCTCGGGACGAAGGGGAGGAGACGGGCACGACCCGTCTGGATGTATCTAGACACCATACAAGTATAGATACATCCATATTTAGACAAAACCAAGTCAATTAATATGGAACGGAGGGAGTAGGAGCGAAGGAGAGCCAAGCAGCCGTCGTCATTGGCGCCAATAATGCGAGGTGAGGTGTCAAGGCTGATGATAAGGACTCATGGCTATAGGATAGTACAATGATAGGAGGGCTAGAACAGGGACGCACCACCGCACACACGAATCAAATCATGCACAAATGTAGAATTAATCGTAAAATTGTTATAGACTGATCATCGACATGACCAAGAGCTTGTTTGGTCTTTACGTCTTTCTTTTCTGGACGCTGCAGTCTTGGATGGATGGTCATTATCTTTGATTAGTTTCGTGTTTAGGCCAGGTCGCTGTTAGGATGACTCCAACGGGCCGACGCAAACGGAGGCGCGCTTGGTCCGCATTTGGTCCGTTTGCGTCGGCAAACGGACAGGCCCAGTCCGCCCCTGTCCGCCGTTGGTGGCAGTGCGCCCAATGGTCCGACGCATCGAGTCCGTCCTGGTTTTTTTTTTAGCTAAACAGGCCATATATGGGCCTTTTCTATTCATATATAGGGGGTGGGCCACAAACGGCCTTTTTACATAATATTTTTAAAAACAAAAATATTTAAAAACTACAATATTTGCCCTTCGCGGGCTTCTACTCCTCTTCGTCATCCCCATCGAGGATGACGTAGTCCAGCTGCCTCCAGAGGTGCGCCGGTGGTCCGCCGCCTGCCTGCGGTGGGACGACGGCTGGCGGCGTGGGCGGCTGCTCCTCCTCCGCCTGCTCCACCTCCCAGGCGCCGCCATTGAAGACCCAGCGCTGCCCTCGCAGGCCTTCTGGCAGCGGAGGCGCCGGTGGCAGGTCCTCGTCCATGGCCTGCCACCATGGCTGTGGTTCCTCCAGGACCGCCGCCTGCTGCGCCTGCAGGGCCGCCTCCTGCTCCCTGGCGACGTTGGCGAGGACGATGGCCCAGCGCTTGCGCTCGTCCTCCACCATCTGCTTGCGCGAGGCCTCGAAGACGGCCTCGAGCTCGGGATCCAGCTCGGGATCCACCTCCGTCTTCACGCGCGGCGGCGGCGGCGGCGATCCAATCCGCAGCGCGCGCGGCGGCGGTGACCCAATCCGCAGCGCGCGCGGCACTGGCGGTGCGTCCCGGCGCCGCGTGTGCGGTGGCGGTGTCCAACGCCCAGATGGCGGCGTCGGAGCCCGCGTGTAGAGGGCCTGCCGCCGCAGGTTGTGCTCGTCGCGGAACCACTCCACCCAGTTACGGGATGTGGCCGCGAAGGCGGGGTCGTTGCGGAGCTCGGCCGGGAGGCGCCGGCGGCGCCGCTCGATCTCCTCATCCCGTGCCCGCTCGCTCGTGGGCATCGGGGGCACCGGGATGCGCTGCGGGTTCAGGTGCCAATGCTCGGGGAGCTTGACATCTGGCCACGGCAGCGGGGTGGCGTGGTCCCAGTACCACTGGCAGTCTTCTTTCCACACATAGACGCGGTCGCGCAACGCGCCGCCGGGCGGCGCGAGCTCGAAGACGGCGGGGACCGGCGCCGGGGGAGAATGTGGGGAAGGGGGAGAAGGTGGGGAAGGGGGAGGTGAGATGTAGCGGCGGCGGCCAGAGGATGACCCCGCCTCACCGTCATTCTTGGCCTTGCCGAATCCAGGCCACCGGAGCGGCATTGCGACGGTGGCAGTGGGCTAGGGTTTGGCTAGGGTTTGGTCGCCGGAGACGGTGCGGCAGTGGGGCAGTGAAGTGGGGTTGGTGGGGGCTGGCCGTCCCTATCCCCTGGCATTAAAAAGGACTGGGCCAGGGGGAAGCTGACCGGTGCCCTGTCGCTGACATGTGGGCTCGGGGCGGACGCCACGCGTGGACGCGCGGACGCGTTTTCACTCCGCCGCGCGTCCGCCCCGACGCATCGGTGACCCAAATTTGGGCCAGGGATGCGTCGCGGCGGACCAAAAAACGGACCACGGTCCGTTTGCGTCGCCCCGTTGGGCCGTGTTTTTTGCCCCCGTGGACAGGAACGGAGGCGCGCGGACTCGATGCGTCGCCCCGTTGGAGTCATCCTTAGTTCAAAACGAATGAACATTTGTTGAAAGCTTTTCCGGGGGTCTGCTTCCACTTCGGCGGAATAATACCGCGGGGAGGGAGGATTGGCCTGTTATCCGTTCAGAATTTGTCCCGGCCGGTCGCGGTTAACACCATCGTGCTCGTGCACGGCACCAGGCCTCCTTCTGCTTATCCTGATCGCACAAGACTCCGCGGTACGGGGCACGGCGGAACGGTAGCGACGCCGCGGCGAGTCAGAGCCAAAGCTCTTTTCTTCTCCTTGATTCAGGCCAGCCATTGATAGACCGAAAGCGCACGCCGTTGCTATCAGCATGTGCCACTCACACTGAGTCACTGATGCGCCCACGGTCCATGAGATCTCGTAGCTAACCTATAATGGCGCACAAGACTCCATGGCAGTACTCGTCTTCTCATCCAACCACCGGTCACAAACCAACGGCGCCACAAGCTGCTTGTGCCGAGCTGTTCCCGCGTGGACCAAGGAATCTCAACGCCGTCGTCGGGGAAGAAGAAGAAGAAGAAGAAGAAGAAGAAGAAGAAGAAGAAGAAGAAGAAACCCGGGGGCGCGTCCGTGAAGCGGTGGGCGGAGGACCTTCGACGACAGGCCAACTTGGCGTTCGTCACAAATCAACGCTCTGGCCGGCAAAACAAATCCTGTTGGCTGGCGATCGTTCGTTCAGATGGCTGGTGCCACGAGCAGCTGATAGCTCGGGATCCGGAAATGATACGCCCGTCGCATTATCACGCACACATGCTCTTTCGTCCCAGTCTCCCAGCTGGTAAGTGGTAACCCCAACCCGGCCGTGTACGGCACAAACACGATGCTAACACAAGTCGCCATCCAGACTAAACGCGCCTGTTCTGCGTTCATTAGCGTCATCTGTCTTCTGCGGCGCCGAGAGACATCGATTTCGATGGCTAACCAATTCATGCATAGCGCGCGCAGTGGTTTAATCCATACTAGTTAAATTTTGCGCGGCGTCACGCCGCGGCCTCGCTGAGATTAATTTGTGATAATTTGTGTCTTTTTTTAAAATCGTGGTATATATATTGTAAGGAAAGGCAGTAGTTATAACGTGTATAATGTAGTTAGCGCAAATTCAATTTGAAATCATCCTCAAATGTGCATGTAATAAAGCGTTATTTAAATTTAAGTTCATATTTAAAGAGATTTAAGTTTACTTTAAGCATTTAGTAAATTGAATCGCATAATTGGAGCGAGTTTAGATATTTTATTTGTAAATGTTAACCTAGTCGGTTTGGTATGATATGCTTGTGTTTTATCTTACATATTAAATTTAACTCAATATTCGGAGGGAATTTTAATTGAACACAATATTTGGAGGGAGTACATTGCTTGAGCATTTTTTGAATTTAATTTTAAACTCATAATATGAGGAAAATGAATTTGCAGGAAATATTTTGTATAAGTATTTATTAAAGTAAGTCCATAATTAGCTGAAATGAGTTTGTATTTCCTACAAATATCGAACTAATCAAGCATTTTTAAATCTAAATAGAAATTAGAGAAAACTTAGCCATATTATCTCTAATATGTTAGCTAAATTGAAATGATAAAATTTGTTTCCTATTCTGACGTAAGTAGTTCATTTAAATTCATAATTAGAGGAAATACATTATGATTATATCGAAATATTCACCAGATTGAGCATTTATTAAATTTAACTACATATTTGGAGAGAGATTAATTATATTATATCTAAATGTGAAATATCTTGAAATGTTTGTATTTTGCTTTAATCATTTATTAAATTAAGTCCATAATTAGAGGAAGTGAATTTGTATTTGCTTTAAATATCCATCTAATAAAGGTTTTTTTAAAATTTAAGCATACAATTAGAGAGATTTTAGTTATATTACATCTAATATGTTAGCTAGATTAAAATGGTAAAATATGTTTTCCTTTGTGACATAAATATTGTATGTAATTTCATTTTAAGAGTAAAAATATTATGGTTATATAGAATTATTAACCAATTTGAGTATTTATTTAGTTAAATTGCATATTTAGAGAGAGTTTTGTTATGTTATCTTTAAATGCAAACTGGTTTTTAAATGGTATGATATGTTTTTATGTTGTCTTAAATAGTTAATTAAGATACTTAAGTAGAGGAAATAAAGTATATAATATTTTTTTAATTCGAAATCAGCTTTATTTAATCAGAAGAAGTGCATTTTGGTTTTTTTGTAAATGTTTACCGATTTTGAAATGCCCAAAAATATTTGCATTATGGTACAATTAATTAGAATTTATTTTTCTGGTTGTTGCGATATATTTTGCATAATTTTCTAGCAGGTAGATTCTAAACCATTAATTTTATAGTATTATTCATTTTCTGTAAATTATGATATAAGTGAGTTGGGTCCAATTTAAAAAATGTCAAAAAATGTTTGTATTATGATATAAGTAATTAGAATTTGTTTTTCTGTTTATGCTGATATATTTTTTACATTTTTCTGGTAGATAGTTCTTAAACTATTGATTTTCTAAAAAAATTTCATTTTCTGCAAATTCTTTAAGTGAACTGGACCCACTTGTCAGGGTTTTAGTATTCACGCCGCGGCCTTTAAGAGAAATTTTATGTATGAAATGTTTTGTTATAATGACATAATAATTGTCGAAGGAAATTCGAATTTGACGAAATTCGTGGAATGGTTGCGCGAATTTGGATCTAAAAATTGCGGAGTTAGAGTCGACCAAACTCGAAAGCGATGACGGGGATGGAACCTACTTGTCGACGCGAAAATATTTCATGTATATATAAGTTTTGGGGAAACAAAATAAAATTTGAGGGAAAAAAGTGGGGAAAAAAATGTTGCAAAAAAAAAAAGAAAGGAAAAAAAAGAGGAAAGGCGCTACAGTACCCTGGGTAATGTAGAACACTGTAGATGGCAAAATTCGTGAAATGTTTGTGCGAATTTGGATCCAAAATCGAGGAGTTAGAGTGGACAAAACTCGAAACCGTTAATTTTTGGAAGAACGTGAGGATTTTTCTGCAAAAAATTTGAAAAAAATTTGTCAAATGTTTGTGCGAATTTGGATCCAAAATCGAGGAGTTAGAGTCGACGAATCTCGAAACCGTTCATGAGAATGAATCTGCTTGTCGACGCGAATATATTTCATGTATATAAGTTTCGGGGAAAAAAAAATTTGAGGAGAAAAAGTGGGAACAAAAATGCTTAAACAAAAAAAAAAGAATCTCGAAACCGTTCATGAGAATGAATCTGCTTGTCGACGCGAATATATTTCATGTATATAAGTTTCGGGGAAACAAAAAAAATTTGAGAAGAAAAAGTGGGACATAATAAATGTCGAAGAAATTTCGAATGTGATGAAATTCGTGGAATGGTTGCGCATATATTTCGTGTATGTATTTTTTGGGAAACGCGAGGTTTTTGGCGAAAAATTTAACAAAATTCGTCAACGTTTGTGCGAATTTGGATCCAAAATCGAGGAGTTAGAGCCGACAAAACTCGAAACCGTTCACGGGGATGGAACTCACTCGTCGACGCGAATATATTTCATGTATGTAAGTTTTGGGGAAACAAAAAAATTTTGAGAAGAAAAAGTGAGGGAAAAAATGTTGAAGAAAAAAAAAAAAGCTGCCAAAAAAAAAAATGCTACTGTAGATGAACAGTCCATCTACAGTGCCCGGGCGCCTCACAGGCCGCGGAAGTGCACAGCTTTTATATATACTATATATATATATATATGATGATGCATGCTCTTAAAACCAAGAGACAAAACGGAAAAGGCTTCAAAACCTGCATTTACCAGAAAATGCATGTTTTACGAACTTCTCTATGCATGAACGAATTATTGGCTTGGTGCCACCTTTTTTTTTTTTGGCTTGGTATCACTTTTTTCGACACATGGAATAACTAATAATTAATATACCAATCACACTTAGTATCTGCACCAACATAATGTTAAGAACTAGACGAGATATAAAAATGCACACAAGAAAAAAGGAAAAAAATCTCCACCGCAATGCTCGATCACTCGCACTAGCGGGATTCGACCCACCAAAACAACACTCGGGACTACAAAATAGGTTCTCCAAGCGATGTCTTCAAAAAGAAAACAGTGCACAAGCACCGTCGTCGCGTAATTTAAAATTGTAGGTTTTCACCCATGAGAAAATCTCAATTCTTGAAACAATGCCTTCCAAAGTCGAGGCCAGTAAGCAGGCTTTAACAGGCTTCAGCCTGCCCTGCGAAATTGTAACTTTTTTTTTACTACTAGTAATCTTCCAAAGGAGGCCCATTAGCTGAGTATTCCAGCCCAACTTGCACACGCATCGCCTCACATCGCACAGGCAGTCAGGCATCGCATCCATCCCCAGTCAGGCAAGTCGCAACCAAACGCAAGCAAAGCAGGAGACGGAGGCGGGCAGGCGGCCATGACCGGCCGACCGGCGAGGGCGCGAGGCGGCAAGCCGGCGACCGAGGAGGGGCTGGGGTCCGGCGGAGCGCTGCACGCCCGCACGACCGCACCAACAAAAGGCGACGTGAGGACGGCGGACGCGCCCAGCCACCAAACCCTAGCGGCAGCCGGCGTCGGACGAGTAGTTTTGGCGGGGGCTGAGGAGCGCGCCGGCCTGCGTCCTGCCGGAAGTCTCTCTGCACCAGAGAGAGGAGCGCCAGCCTGGTCGCCGCATCGTCAGCATCGGAATCGTCAGCGTTCTTCGGTGGTATTTGTCCTCCAATTCTCATATTATTTTGCTATCTCCAATCCTCATATTGGCTTATTTTCTACGAAAGTAGTCGTTTAGTTTAGTCGTCGTCAACTTTCAGCGTACCCTCCAAATAATTCCTGGACTCGCCGTTGATTCCTTCGATAATGAATAACAATAACATGTCCAACCAACGAAGGGCATGCTTAGGGTTTTTGTTCTTAATATCGAGAAGACTCGGCACTCGAAAAGCACCACCAAAATTGAAGTCGTCGAGTGCTGCCACCTCTACAGAGACCGTTGTTAAGCACCAATCATTATGTTAGCATGCACATATGCGGTATGAACAGGAACTTCGTGTTTCAGCCATGCCCACACACCAGCCTGTTAAGTAATGTGTTCGTCGTATCAAATACTTCGCTTCCGCTAATACTGGTCTTCCTATCATAACCGTCTTGACATTACCATCTCTGCCAACACCATGAAAATTGTCGTGACACGCCCCCTTGAAGCCCCACGGATTGAAAATTTCTGACGCGCATGACCGGAACCCATCTAATTCATAAGTAAGGAGCGCATACGTCAGTCCGTTAAAACTGCCAACTGAGTCATCTGGAACTTGACATAATAACAACTACGACCGGTAACAGGCAGACCCACAACTTGAACAAAAGAATAACACTAGGGCCACCACGCCCTACCTCTTTTATTCGAGCCAGGCTACCGCCAGATGGATATGAGATCGTCGCCGCCTCCTGGCCGCTGCCGCCAGGCGCAACCGATCTCCGTCCGCCGTGCAGCCGCGACACTAATTTACTGTCACGTGTCAGAAATCTGCCACGCTATGGTGCTCGGGAACAACACCACACCCAAATCCATAGTCATTGGCCCGCTCCGACCCCTGCGTGTGGGGACAAGAAGACCTCGTCACCGCGGGTGCCGGCCAAGGTTTGCCTGACCGCGCCCTCTGGCGGCGGCGAGGTTGGGGAAGTGTGGTCAATCAACTCGTATTATATATTTATATGTATGCTTATGTCACGCACATACAACTCTTGTAGAATATCATATGCACAAACAGCTCAAGGGCTCTTGACAAATTTCGCACCGAAATGACATCGTATGCGCCCTGTGCAAAAATGACAAAATTATGACAGAAAATGAGATCCAAAATTTTGAATTTTCTGTCAGAATTTTGTCATTTTTGCACAGGGCGCATACGATGTCATTTCGGTGCGAAATTTGTCACGGTCGTGCGTGCCATCATCAGGTACGTGCATGATTTTTTTCGGATTTTTTTGAAAAGTTTTCAAAAAAATTTATGCTCCCGAAAATATCGGGAGCATATGAGCCCGGGCTCCAATATGAATTTCCGTTATATATGATACTACTCTTATAATGCATAGTATCATATAGTAGTATCATAACCCAGCTTATTAATTGATTTGTAGAATCTCAATATAAATATATGCAAAAAAAAATCTCAATATAAATATGTGTACAAGACTTACTTGCTATTAAAAATATCTCGTTTTACGTGTTATGATAACGTAACATAGGTATAATTAGATATCACTATCATCTCTTTACTCATTAATTGTTTTGCCATATCAGATTTTTACCAACATGTCATGCTTGATACTAGCTATGATACTCCTAATATGGTTAGTCGCACATGTGGATGCACCGGGCAATAATTGCATATATTAGTGTTGTTTTTGCCTTGATGTAAGTCATCTGGCGCCAATAATGTGAGGTGAGAAGGTTGCTTGTGCTCCTGGAGGATTCCTCCGTTGTGATGCACGAGTGATTCCGGTTATGTCGTTCTTTACACCCTCGATTTGTGTCCCTTTCACCGGTAGTAGGAACACAGATGAACCTGTACTTCTGGCTGATTGCGAGAGCATGTAGTTTATGGACTAATAATCCCTGGCGGAGATTCCCGTATATCCAGGTTCCAGTTCAATCGGGCCACGCAGAGCAGCTGTTTCAATAAACAGCCACAGGTAAATGCAGCGTACATAATCGTCAAGTTAATTACAATCACGTCTTCTCGTCACATCATCCATCTCCGTCGGAATAATGCAGCCAATATTTGCCTGTTTTCCATGAACACCGACTGACCCCGGTGAGCCTCGTTAGTCCGCGAGTTCCGTTGACAAGCTGGCGTAGGCGGCCCAGGCGGTCCGTGAATCGCCGACGGCAGACCGCGCGCCGTGGCAGTGGCGGGCGGTGCTAACAGAGTGCCTACTACGGCCGGCAGCGTAGCATACGCGTGGCTAATTTTGTTAAAATAGCCGGCCCTATTAGGTAAATCCTACCGCTTAACGTGAAGAGCAGGAGGAGCCAGCAAGTCCTCCTCCTAGGCCGGTTGTGCCGGAGTAACAGTCGGCAAGTCTGTCCCGGCAAGACGAAGCGCCGCGGACATACGGCCAATTTTGTTAAAATTTCCGTGATCTCCATCGCCCCACATCGGAGGAGGATGACGACCTAATAGTTTAGTTAAATCTATTTATTAGATATATGAAGTGAATTAGTTCAATTGTGGAAAGAAATGAGCAAGCGGACCAAATGGATCGTCATGTTGGGTCCAGTGGTCAGGAAAGACTAGACCTATAATGGCGCACAAAACTCCATGGCTCGTCTTCTCACCCAACTACACCGGTCACAAAACAACGGTGACAGAAGCTTCCCTTTGCTGGGCTGTTCCCACGTGGACCAAGAATCTCAACGTCATTGGGAAGAAGAAGAAGAAACCCGGGAGCGCGTCGGTGTTCCGGTGGGCGCACGCGAGGTGGGAAACTGTGGCTGACTCCGTAGACGGGCGTGGGGGAGACCTTCGTTGATAGGCCAACTTGGCGTTCGTCAACTTGAGGGACGTGTGCCTGGCTGGCCAAACAGCTCCTGCTGGCGATCGTTTAGATGACTATTGGTTGTACGAGCTAATAGCTCAGGGTCAGAAAATGATACGCCCGCCGCATTATCACACACAAATCCCAGGCTCCCCTCTGGTAACCGTAACCCGTGTACGGCACAAACACAATGCTGCTAATTAACACAAGTCACCATCCACACTAAACGCGCCTCTTCACTGTCTTCAGCGGCGCCGAGGAAGATCCATTTTCATGGCTAACCAATTCATGGCGCCAACTCACTGAGCAAGGCTTCGATCATGTAACCTCTCAAAACGAACAGACAAAGCGGAAAAGGCTTCAAAAGCTATATTTAAATTCCATTCGTTCTCCCTGAACTGAGCACGGGGAGACTTGGGTAGAATCTAACATTAGATAAGATTTATGAGATCAATTTTTTTTGAATGGACAACACAAGCTTAAATATTTTCAAAAAAATTGACAACACATATCTAATCTCCACTAATATAAAAAGAGAGAGTCTGTCAGATCCGGAAGATCCGAACCATCCATCAGCCCTGATCCAACGTCTCAGATCTGTCCAATGTTGTATGATGTGCACAGGGGGAAAACGCAGACGAAGCCCACCCACGCGCCACTGCCGTTCCCCAGAACCGCCGCCCACCCACGCCGCTGCAGTTCCCCGCCGCCCACCCACGCCATTCTCCACTTCTATCTTCCACTTCTCTTTCCTTACTTGTCTGCTTCAGCGCAAAAATCCACTAAGCGAGAAACCCTAACTCTAGCGCGAGACGACGGTCATGGATCCGTCGCGGGTGGCCGAGCTGCGCCCCTACGTGGACGCCTGCAGAAGGAGCCGGCGCTCCTCGCCGACTCCACCCTCGCCTTCTTCCGCGACTACCTCCTCTCCCTCGGTGCTGACCTCCGGCACGCCGCCAAGCCAGGCCCCAAGGTTGTGCTCCCGATCTCTCGATCCCTTCTCCATTCCCCGATCTTCTTTTCCGCCGAGCCTGACAAATTGATTCGTGATCCCCTGTCACGTCCATGGACGACATCGACGACGAGGACGACGGCGAGGAGGACGACTACGACATGCGCGACACCAAGCCCGAGCCCGACGAGCTAGACGAAGACATTGAGTCCGACCTCGATCTCGACGACGACGTCGTCGAGCCCGACCACGACGACACCCCGCAGAAGCTCGGTACCTTTGCCTCCCCACCACCAGTGTCCCGGGCGGGCAAAATTGTTTTTGACCTAGAGATTTTCCAAATATCTGCATCGAGTGAGCTGAACGGCGGCGACCTCCTTCCACTCCCCGACATGGCCTCGCCTCTGGCTGCAGACACCTTGGACGGGTCGCTGATTAGTCTTGGTTGGTCTCTCTTCATTGCAATTTGATCTTCTATAGATGAACTTCTGATTCCCTATTCTTCTGAATCTCCAAAGCTTCAGAACAGAGCTTGACTATTGATGGGCACCCCTGCCGTCGGTGCGGATGATTGTCCTGGGCTCTTAGCCCCAACGAAGCAGGAACTAACGTGCTGAGGAGAGGACAAGGCGCTCGCCCAGAAGACTTGGTTCTAGGTTCTGTGCTGACCAGCCTGGCGTTCACGACCAGTCTGCACCCGTCGCCGGCAGGCTCCAAGCCACTTCTGGCAGGGAATCCCGCGCGGGCACATATGTCACCTCCTCATGTCCCGCACTTGTTTTTTTTATTCCATTGGTAAGTAAAAGTAAGAAACATAAAGAAGCTGCCTGTTGTTTGGGTGGTGCATGGCTGGTGTTTGTAGAAATGCTTCCACGATAGCACGCAATTGTCTAATTTGTAGCTGCTGTAATTTTTTGTCTACATGTGTCAGTTCATACTAAGAATTAGCGACAATGAAGAATTAAAATGAAGACCGCTAGCCTAGCAGGTTAAGTTCCATATATACATTCATATGACCACATAAGCATGTTCTTTTTATCATTGATAACTTCACGAACACAAACATGTAGTACAAGCTGTTTTGTCTATCATATTGCTGGTAAGAAGCCATTTACATATAGCACCATTTATGTTGGAAATGAGAAGACATTGCACATAGCTTCCACCCAAGATTGACCAATAGACTCGAGCTCCCTGATCCCTTGTGTTGAAGCTAGGTATGCTATATATATCTCTTTCTCATTAAATGGATATTATCTCACAATATTAGAACATTTTGGATGAAGCTTATCTGCATGCAATTGGTCGGATAGTCCATGTAATTGGTTATGGATAAATTACAATGGATAAAAATCCATCTAATTGGTTATGGATAAAAATCCATGCAATTGGTTATGGATAAATTACAATGGATAAAAACTCGCTTCTCTCTATGTCATTCGCTATTAGATCTACATGCCATCAATGTCTGAAGGTGTGTTGATCAAATTAGCCAACTCATCATTGAAAAAGTTTATATCCGACATGCTAATCATTCGTTCATTTGCTACACAGAGTATATACATATATGTTCAATGTGGACAGGATCCACAAATCATTTCTTATCTCTTCGTTAGCAGAACTTTACCACCTTTCTCATGTATGTGTTTGCAGTAGTAAAATCCATATCACGTTTTGAACTTGCAGGTGGAGTGTGTCTGCTTCTCCATATTTGTGATGAAAATTTGTATGTAAACTTGGTAAGTAACAGTTTTTATATTGTGTTTGACAGTCTGAATTTTGTGTGCTTGTAGGTGGGTCAAAGTCAGCTGATTTCCTGCATGCATTGGAAGAGTGCCTACAAGCTATTCTAGAAATGGAAACTATGGTAACTCACATGTTTTAATATGTATAGCTTCGTGAATCTTTGCTCTGAAATGATTGAAATGCTTGAAAAAAAGCAGTAACTCACTTATTTCTTCCGATGTGAATGTTTTTGGACTAATTACGTACCACTTGCCTTCCATAGATTAATGTAAAATGAGCCATCCTCCCATTTTCCCTTTTGCCATGTTGTTTGTTGGCCATCAATGTTAGTTGCCTCTTTTCCTCTTTTGCCTTCTAAACCTGTGAACCTTGAAAAGATGATTTCTAAATGAAGCTGCAGGATGACTTCTATAGGAATAGCAACACATGTCTTTGCTTCAGGTGCAAAACTATTACCTCATCCTTTAGACTAAATGGTTTATCTTTTCACTCTGTTGTGAGTAATTTGTATTTTATTGGTGTAACTTTTTTGTTGATGATACGAAGTTTGTGTAAGGAAGATTTTTTAGTGCAATGGGTTAGCAGCTGGCTGACCATTGTTTGGTCCAGTCCCTTGGAGAAATTATTATTGTATCTACAAGACTACAATAATCACTTTATGAACCGAAACCCTACTTAACTAATAAATCGTGTCGGCACCGTGTAACTGTAGTGGATAGACGCCGGCGCCGAACTGCAGTGGATCGACACCACCGGTGCCGAACTGCAGTGGATTGCTGCAGTTGCACTGCACTGCGCTGACCGTATGCACCCATCTGGAACGCTTCTTGCTTCTGAATTTGATTGGTTTTCAATTTCTGAAGGTGTCTCTATTGTTCATGATCACAATCAGAAAATTCTGTTTATTTTCGATTCTGAACTATACTGCCACTGTTCAGTCGTCAGAAAATTCAGACTGGAACGCCGCCGATCACTTCTAGATCGGTCGGCCGCCGCAACGTGCATAATAATGATGGTGTAGTTGTTCTCTGCATATTTTAGCTCCAGCTGTACAGAATAGCAGCATCGACAATGAGCAATGGATGGCTTCCAGAAGAAGGGAGCGTATATAGTATTTCAGGTGCTACTTACTTCATGTACTAATTAATTAATTATCCTTACATGTTTCTAGCATCGTCGATTTTTTTGTTGATATCTGATCACGTATTTCTCATTCGTTCTTCAGTTTCTTTTCAACCATGGAGAAAGATATTTGTCCAGCCTATGCGTATTTGAATCACTATCTCATTACGCATTTCTCATTTGTTCTTCAGTTTCTTTACGACCATGAAAGGAAGATATTTGGCCAGCCTATGCGTATTTAAATTAGAGTTTGTTCTTATTTACCTTTTCATGCAATTATCAGCTTATTCTCCTACTTTCTGGTCAGTACTCATCATATTTGATGCTATAGTTACTTTGATTAGTTGTTGCAATAGTTTAAAGTAAGTTATCAGGAATAATGGCAGGTCATGGTTAGGGGGATATGCGCCCTATTTCTCTATTACATTGACACCGGACACTCAAATAAAGTACCTGATTGAAATATATATATTAGTATATCATATGACTGGTGGCTGAACGGGGTTTTCCTTTTGTGCTTGCAGAAAGCTCCTATCGACCCGTTCACAAGAGAGGTATAAGCCGTCAGCTTCACAAGGTGTGCCGCTTGGACGGATGGGGTATGACTTCCTGGCTGATGATTCTGTCTTTGATCTGCTTTATTTGTGTTCGCATCTTGGTTGCCTTAGATTTTGATATCCGTACATTGCTTTCACAGGAGTGGTAGCATTTCAAGAGGATTCAGGGGAGAATTCAGGAATTGGCACATCATTCCTGGTTTGCGTGAGAACTTGCCGGTCATGGAGAATCAGTTTTATATAATGCTTTCCTCTCTTATTATCTTACTGAGATTGTAATAGACCTTATATTCATGTTCTGACTTAACTTCTCAGAGTAGCACTTAAATCTTCGCGTGGTGTAATTCATAAATATTGCAGGTTGCAGCACAGTTAGTAGATGAAATAATTGGCATATATATGCTCCTTGCCTGAGCTAACTTGGAACATGGATTTGCAAGAGGTGTTGTAGTCCGCTTCATAATATAGCCTGCACTTAGTATTATTAAGAGGGCTCACATATATATCCTATTTACTTATAACCAGCTTTTATGAATGGGTAATGAATTTGCACTCTTTAACAAAAAAGAAATGAATTGGAAAGAGAAATATTTGTCAATATCTACATTAAAATTATTTATAATACGTGCATTGCACGTGCACTGTTACTAGTGTTAGATATGCAACACCAAAAATTTGCTGCTTCAAATTCAACATATACTTAGAGAGGCAAACGCTAGTAGGGAAAAGCTTACTAGTAGCGTGCGTGTTTTGGCTACTAGTAGCGTGCGGGCGCACGCTACAATAGTCACGCTACTGCTATTAAGTAGCAGTAGCGTGCGGTCCCGCACGCTACCAGTACACGGTAGTATAAGGAATACTAGTAGCGTGCAACTAAATTGGCACGCTACTAGTACATATTTTGGGATTTTAATAACAAATTACGAATTAAAAAAAATTAATTTAATTTTACATATACAGATCATCCCACCAAATACATATAAACGATTCAACATACATCCATTCATCCATCTATTATACTCCCAACACCGTCGTTGCTGCCCCTACCCCCCACCGCCGGCCTCTAGGGGATAGTCTCCACAAGTCGCCCAAGCTTCAGGTGGCCGGTGCCGCGAGAGGGAGAGGGAGAGGGAGAGCTTCATTTCGCCGGCGCCGCGAGAGGGAGAGCTTCAGATCGTAGAAGCTTCCGGTCGCCGGCGTCGCGAGAGGGTGAGCTTCAGGTCGACGAGGCCGGCACCTCCACCATCAGGCCGCCCCCTCCAGCAGGTCGTCGCCTTCAGCAGGACGTCTCGCTACAGCTCCTCTGCGCCAAAGCTCGCTGGTGTCCCAGGTTGTCTCCGACCCAGCTACTCGCCACAGGTCCTTGCCCCACCAAGTCCTGATCAATTTGAGATCAACATTAGTAGCAAATCAACTTCAGTAGCAGATCAAGTTGAGACAAATTTCACAACAGATCAACAAGAGTGGATACATGTACAAATGCATATTCTTGTTCATCAAATTGTTGGCATGTTCCTGCATATTCTTGTGACAAATGCATATACTCTACAAGACTAGATACATGTCTCCTGTCTAAATTAGTATATTTGGACTCTTACTTAATCTGTACAAAACCTCTACAGAGCGTATACATTCATGCTTTGTCCAATTAAAGCTATGGAGTATGGAACATGAACTGTAGTGTATCTTGTGTGACACTACAGTACCTACACTTCTAAATTAAAGCTTTAGCTCTACCTACACTTCTAAATTATTCCTACGGAATTTTTTTCACCACTTCTAATAAATAATGAAGCCAGGAGTATTTCTTTTACTCCAACTATTGCAAGTATGCAGTCTTTGTAGTCTTTGTATATCTAATGACAAAAGTATATTTGCAACCTTATTTTGAGCTCCCTGTTTTCTGCAGTAAGTCCTATTGTGTCTCTCTGCCCAGCAAAATATAACTGCTTAAAGTATTATCAATGTTGCATAATGTATACAAAACAGGAAATTATTTTAGTTCTGAACCTCGAATCACCAAACCAGACATCAATTTTATTGGGCCTAGAAACTAAATAGCTAGCATCAAAGCCTAGAAACTAAATTCAGTTGTCCATTCATTTAGAATCAAACCACAGAATTGGATCGTATGACGCTTATTACCTCTGGGCATCCTCCTCGGCAGTGCTGTCGTCGTCCCATCCGACGGTGGTTGAGCACGACGGAGCAGGCGAGGTCGAGCGGCCGGAGCAGGGAGAGGTCGAGCACGGCGGGTGGAGGCCGAGCACGGGAGCGACCGGCGGCGACCCTGGAAGGACACGGCCGTGGGCGACCATGGAAGGAGGGAGACGTGGAGGAGCATGGCAGGGACGGCCCGGGGCTGCGCCGGCCGCGAGCTGGAGGTGAGGACGGCGGCGCGCGCCCGGCAAAGGAGGGGACGAGCATATCGACACCGTCCGGGGCCCTGCAGGTGCGTGGTCTAGCCGGGGCCTGGAGGCGTCGCCGAAAGGCGAGCGGCTAGGGTTTTGTCCCTCGGATCTCGCGGCCACCGGGACGAGGAACTTGGCGGCGGTGAAGGTGCTGCTCCACCTCCTCCGGGCTGCTGGTCCTTGGCTCGCACCGCCTCGTCGGTGTCTAGAAACCAAACCGAACCTTCCGCCGCGCATGGCGGGGTCGGGGACGGCGAGGAGCAGCGGCCTGGCCGGAGGGAGGAGCTACGCCGGCGGGAGGCGGGGCGGTGGTGAGGGGCGGCGCGGGATTGAGATGGGGATCGATGGGGATGAGAGGAAAGGAGGAGAGAGGGGTCGCGTGCGTGCGTGCGTGGAGGAGAGTAAGGGAGAGAAAGAGGGCTGTGTGGCCCTCCATTTTTTATGTTTTAGTAGTAGCGCGCGCTTCTGGCCGCACGCTACCTGTAAATCGGACCCGGGGCGCGCCCCGTCAGAAAGTACTAGTAGCGCGCGGTTTTAGGGGCACGCTACTAGTATTTGCGTACTAGTAGCGTGCGCCTCCAAACCGCGTATTTTTTGCTAAATCTGGCCTCTTTCGCGAACTAATGACGCATCTGGCCGCTCGTGGAAACTAATTCCAAATCTGGCCCCTGAGCTCGGCGCCAACGCAAATGGAGCCGACGTTGTGCAGTTCGGCGCCATCCAAATTTTGCAAATCTGGCCCATGAGGTCGGCGCCAACGCAAATGGCGCCGACCTTGTGCAGTTCGGCGAAATGGCGCGTCGCCGAACTGCACAAGGTCGGCGCCATTTGCGTTGGCGCCGACCTCAGGGGCCAGATTTGCAAATAGTTTCCGCGAGCGGCCAGATACGTCATTAGTTCGCGAAAGAGGCCAGATTTGGCAAAAAATACCCAAACCGCACGCTACTAGTAGTTTCTGGACAGGGGTGGTCTCGACAGAAGTTACTAGTAGCGTACGCCGCACGCTACTACTAGTCGGTAGTAGTAGTGTGCGGCTCTGCGCGCACGCTACTAGCTAGTCAGGCCTCTATAAACTTTTCCCTACTAGTGAAAAAAGAGAAACTTCGGTCTTAATAGTGTCAAACTCTATTCACTCAAATCTGATATTATTCACAGTATAATTTAGACTTTTTGTTTCTCAAACTTCAGATCGAACTTTGAGCTGAAATTTTTTGGAGTTGTAAAAACGGCCCGTAGGTATGTTGTGTAATTTTTCAGATTTTTTAACAATTTGTAAATATGATTTTTGTGACATGATCCTATGATTGCACCTATGATTGCACCTAAAGTACAAATCCTATACAAGTCTCCCCCGGCATCCATCCGAACCAATTTCAATCACTTTTTATGTCGTTTTCACCTGACCTGAGATTATTTGCGTTGCCCCCAAACTTATCGTTCTTGATATATCATAATTAATATGACGTGCTACTTATGTATAAGCATTTTTACGAGACAATGACGAGTGAGCAACCGTGCCGTGTCGTGGCATAAGACCTCGACAGCGTTCATACCACCACATTGTCTGCTGCCGTCCCACACCCACACTTTCCGGGTAGGTTGATGTGGAGTTGTGTACCGCAAATTGAGCTTAAGCACGCCTACTGCTGCGATAATGATGCATATGCCAGATGATACGGAATTTTGAGACGGGCATGTACCAAAGAAATGCATAAATTGATCAAATAAATATGTTTCGTTGTTCTTCTGCGCCCCTCTCGTCTGCCCCGTGTGGCGGCAGGAGGGAACCTCACCTAATGCCGCCAAAGGGCACTGCCAGCGAAGCATGGTCGGCTCTGGCGGTGGCGAGGTCTTCCTCGTCTCCTGGCGCGCAGGGATCGGCGTGGGCCAATGCCTACGGGTTTGGACATGGTGTTGTTGCCGGGCACCATGGCGTGGCGGCTCTCCGGCGCTCTCGAGTGTGGTTGTAGCGGCTACGCGGCGGATGGAAATCGGATACCAGGGTGTCTGCCCTGATTTAGCGGCGGCGTGACTCCCTAGCGGTGTGCGTTCCGTCTTCCTTGGCCTCGACTCCTGCGCTATCGCTGCGTGGTGGTAAAGGCGCCGGCGGCGCTGGGCTGGCGTGACAATGATGGCCGCGGTCTGTTTGCAAAAGAGTCTCCGAGGGAACCCTAGATCCTCAGATCAGTCGATGGTGGTGCTCTGTGTATCACATCCCTCCATGGAGGCATCGTCTAGAAGCTCTTACTTTTGTTGCAGCCGATGTTGTCCTCGTCTAATAGCTCAGGATGCTCCTGGCGAAAAACCCATATCTGGATCTCCCGGATCTGACGATGGTGGCGTTCAACGTCGTTTCCCTCTTGGGTTGGGGATCTAGAGGTGGTGCGGCGTGGGATCTACCGCATCGTCGACGGTGAGTCTCGACAGCATGGCGCGGCGGGACGGTTGTGTTGTCTGGCGTCGTGGCGATGTCGATGGTAGGTATGATAAGGCCAGTGCGTTGATTACTCCCGAAGATAGTTTTGCGGAAAACGGTGGCAGCGGCTTCTTAGTGCGCGCATGACCGGTTTGTGCTCCCGACTCGCTGTTTTAGGGCTTGATGACGCCACCGGATATGAGATGTGCATTGGTGAGTGAAGTTAGGGCACATGACTCCGATCCGTTCACCCCTTCATCAAGGTTACATGGCTCCGATTAGTCCACTGCCTTCATCAAACTTGTAGGCGTAGCGACATATGTCGCTAGGAAAGTGGCTTCGGTTAATCGATGTATTTCTTTGTAAAGCTTCATGGATTTTCATTATAATAAAAGAAAAAGGATGTGTGTATCATTTTGATGCAGAGGCCGGCGTTCAACCTTCATTTCGAAAAAATGTGTGTTTTCGTTTAGTGTTAATATCTCGTCTTACTAACTTTTGTATGCATCGATTGTTGGCTTGCAGCCTGTTTTATTGATTAACATTACTCCAGATTCACCCATTTAGGGTAAGCTATTGCTTCATTTGCAGATGGTCAATCACCATCACTATGGCCAATCAATTCGTATTATATGTATGATCACGTGTCACACACACATACAACTCTTATAGAATATCATATGCACACACATCTCAAGAGCTCTTGTCATAACTGGACTAACCAAGAAAAAAACAATGGAAGAACCGAAGAAGATCTTCGGTGTATCAACTCCTGAAATAAATTAGAACCAAAAAGGATCGCCGACTAGTTCCATCTCCTAGCTGTGACATGTCACATTGACACGCGTGGCTAAAATAATGCTCAACTCACATTCCATGTCAGTGGGGTGCAGAGGGGAAATCATCTTTAAATATTTGCACCCACTACTTAAAAATTGTATTTTAAAATGTTAAAAAATTCTCAATAAAAAATTCAGATGTACACAGGGATATTCTATCTTAGCAAAATAAGTTTTGTGAAAAAAATTACACTTTTGGTGTCTTGTGTAAAAATGACAAATTTCGATGATCCAAAATGAATTTTCACGAAACTTTTATTTGTTATTTTTACACAGGCCACAAAAAACGTCTTTTCTTCATGATTTGTTTGTGCAATATAGAATATCTGTACACCTGACATTTTTTATTTAGAATTTTTTGATATTTTGAAAAATATTTAAATTTATTTTTTATAATGTGTATATCTACACTACGAGGCAAAACATCAGCACGGGTGCAGAGCATATATATAAATCCAAAACAATGCTCTCCATCGCTATTTCGTCAGTCTGCAGAATCATTGATCGCTCAACTTACTTTTCAGCGTATCTGCCGTATGACCGTTCATGAGTGTTGGCGCATGTGGATGCACCGGACAATAATTTGCATATTCTACTATGTTTTTGCATTGATATAGTCATCTAGCGCCAGTAATGTGAGGTGAGGTGGCTACATTGACAAGGACTCACTGCCAAAGAAGAAGAAAAAAAGATAAGGACTCATTGCTATATACGTAGTACTATTAATCATGGTGCGCACGAAATGAAATTGGGCGACTTAAACTCTGCTACCGCCAATTAGAAATGACAAAAATGTCTGAGTCCTTGTCACTGGTAGTAGGAACAGGCTATATATGGAGAAAAACCGGGTTGATTCTACAAAACCGGGTGTGGACGGCGGATAGGTTTGAGCGAAGGGGGTGACAAAATTGTGGCCAATGCAAGCTTTGCAACCATGCACAAGAAACGGCGGCACATCTCTTTTTTAAGTGTCGGTTTACCAAGAGAATTTGCTCCTCTTTGAGGGATTGGATTGGGCTTCATGATCTTGATCCATCGACGTGGGATACTCTACAAAGTGTGAAGGAATGGTGGACTAACGTCATCCACAAAAGGAGAGCTAACCGGAAGGCACTTGCTTCGCTTGCCATGCTTGTCTCATGGGAAATTTGGTTGGAGAGGAATGCCCGGGTTTTTCAAAACAAGGCGATCACGGCTTCTATGCTTCTCCAAAAGATCAAAAGCGAGGTGGTTTTGTGATCTACCGCCGGTGCCAAAGCGTTGTGTAATGTAATGCCGCGAGAGTAGGTGTTTATGGTTTCGTTGATTTTGCCTCTTTTTGAGGCAAGGCTTGGCTTGTAAAACTTCTTCTTAATTAATGAAATGGCAAGCCTTTTGCATTGTTTCAAAAAAAAAATGGAGAAAAACTTGTACTTCTGGCTGATTGCGAGAGCATGTAGTTTATGGACTGATGATCACTTGCGGAGATTCCCGTATATCCAGGTTCCAGTTGAATCTGGCCACGCAGAGCAAGCTGTTTCAATAAACAGCCACGGGTAAATAATGCAGCATACTCGGTCTGATTAACCTGTGTCCGTCACCGTTCGAACTCTTCCCGGCGGTCCCGTCCGCGTCGATGCACAAGGCCGGCGGTACCACCAGCGAGCATATGTACCGATGTGATTAACCCGTTTCCAACACCGTTGGTCCCGGCGGCGGTCGATCGGGCAAACCTCCGCCATTGGAACTCTTCTTCTCCGCGGTCCGCGTCGATGCACATGGCGCCGGTACGGTGGTGGTACCGCCGGCATACGTACATGTACCGATCAGCAGACATGGGCCTATCTTATAGGCCACCTACGCTATTATCATTTGTGATTTGTGAGATCAGATCTGGTAGGACAACTAGAACTTAATTGAGACAAAGAAAGAATTTACAGAACTTAATTTATATGTACAACTAGAACTATTTTTATTATTCTGGCATGGATCCCAATTCCCAAACGAGATTGCGCTGGTTATCTTGAGTCCAGTCCTTTGTAGTTTATGAGAAGTTCCAGGGCCATGTCATTCTCTTCTCCGTGTTAACGGCGTTCGATCTCATCCACGCCTTGCACGGTGGCAGTTTCGAACGTTTTCCTCTCATTGCACAAGTTGAGAGAGTTGATGTGCGCGGCTTCTCCGACGACGACAAATTTGTCTCCACTCACAAGTCGCAAGAACTCTTCTTCCATCGGATTAAGTACAGAGCAGGGTCGCCGACCACCAGAGGGCACTCCATGGTAACACAGGCGCGTTAACAGGGACGAAACAAGAAAACCATTCGCGGCTGAAACAACAAATTTCGACCTGCCGGCGCCGGCCGGCGGCACGGCGGTCATTTTCTTTTACCCAAAGTTTGGGTGCCGAATCCGGCTCACCCTCGGCGGATCATCACACTGCCGAGGGCTTCACGGCCGGCTCGAGCCAGTCCTTCCAGAACGACGCGGCCTCCGCGCCGTGGCCCTTCACCACCTCGACCACGGACACCGCGTCGGCGATCTTGAACACGGTAACCTTGGCGACAATGCCGCCGCACTCTGCTTCCACGTACACCGGCCCGGCGCGGCTCTTCCCTTCCCTCCTCACGCGGTGCCCTTCCTTCCTCGCCGCCTCCACTACCCTGGCCAGCACGGCGGCCGCGGACTCGCCGACGAACACCCTCTCCGTGCCCGGCCCGGCGTCGAACAGCCCGGACAGGTCGGAGCCGGGGGAGAAGGCCAGGATGTCGAACGCGGTCATGTCTCGGCCAATGTCCTCCTTGAACTCCGTCTTGAACCACGCCTCCTCGTTGTGCCCGCGCATCATCCGCGCCAGCTCTTCGTCGCCGCTCGCGCCGTGGCGGAACCAGGGGTGGTCCATGATGCCGTCGGTGTCAATGCGCGTGGCCGGGTTGGGGTCGAGGATGCAGCGCAGCAGGTGGCGGAGCGCCGGCGAGAACCAGTTCGGGCACCGGAACCTGCCGGCGTAGATCTTGCGGTACATGTTGACGAGGCTGGCGTCGTTGAAGGGCAGGTAGCCCGCGGCGAGGACGAAGAGCACCACGCCGCAGGACCAGATGTCCACCTTGGCCGGCTCGTACCCCTGCTTCGCGAGGATCTCGGGCGAGACGTACGCCGGGGTGCCGCACATGGTGTGGCGGAGATCGCCGCCGTCCGCGACGGCGCCGAGGCCGAAATCGGCCACCTTGAGGTCGCCGGCGGCGTCGAGGAGCAGGTTCTCCGGCTTGATGTCGCGGTGGAAGACGCCGCGGGAGTGGCAGTACCGGACGGCGGACACCAGCTGCCGGAAATAGTGCCTGGCGAGGTCCTCCGTCATGCGGCCGGAGGCGTCGACCAGCGAGAAGAGCTCGCCGCCGGCGGCGAGATCGAGAACGAAGTGGACCTTCTTGCGCGTGCCTAGGATCTCGTGCAGGCGCACCACGTGGCGGTGCCGCAGCCGGCGGAGAATGGCCGCCTCCCGCTCGATCGGGGCCGGGCCGCATCCGCCGCCGCCGGCACGCGGGTTGGGGAACGACTTGATGGCGACGTCCCGGCCCGAGAGGAGGTCCTTCGCCTGGTACACCTTGGCGGACGCGCCACGGCCGAGGAGCTCGCCCAGCTCGTACCGGCCGAGGAGGACCTTCCCCTCGGCGGCGACGGCGGCGAGAGATCCGTCTCCCGGCAACGCGGCGGATGGGATGGCGCTGGTGGCGGTCGGCATCGTGGCGGCGGGGTCTGCTGTGTCGGCGCCGTCGCCGTGTGCGGTCGCGCTGTGGAGTAGTAATTTTCTACGGCTTGATCGGAGGCCAGAAATCGGATGGAAAGCCGCACGCTTTCTCGCCGGAGAGTTGGGAGATTCTGCTCTGGTTCTTGGGGTTTGAGTCGAGGACGATTGTATTTGTATGTATGTCTGGTATGCCAGCCGCCGTGGCTCTCTATTTATGCAGGAGAGTTTCAGGGGAGGCGACTCTGACCGGTGGGCCCGAGGTGGCAGCGTGAACAGCCACGGTAAGACGGTTGGGGTCGCGATGGTGGCAGCTGTCAGGAAGTTTCGTGCTATCTGGGCCCTTGATAGCACGCGTTGCTGCTTATTTTCGTTTCAAATACGTATTTTCTTTCTCGTTTTACTTTAGGAGAATTTTTGAACGTACTTATTTTCTGTTGCATGCTACTCTGGTCATATCAACGTCTAGGTGCGTACGGTTGTTGAAAATACCGTACCATATCGTACGAGTGGATAGCGTGTGCTGTTGCTGTTTGAATTAAAGGCGAGGAGTTAGTTTGGACGGTGTAAACAAGTGGTCGACAAACAAGTTAATTACAGTTGCAAAGTATGAACTTTCCATGGTAACTACGTTTGGGTTGAGGCATGACTGTGAGATATATTAGATTTTCATGCAATGATTTCCTTTTTTCTATGTGAAATTAGCAACTGTGTGTACGTGCAATGCATGTTTCTGGTGCATAGTGTCGTTGATCTATGTCATTGTTGAGAATAATCAAACTATCTACTTATGAAAACGTAAAGAGCAATATGAGCTTTGCCTATGAGTAGTGTTAATTTATGTCCGATAATAATATTTGAATGGTAGCCAAGACGCCTTTTGCACGTCCATAATTACTGGACCAAATAAATTTGTCAAATCATGAAAATTACAAAACATATGACACATGGTAAATAACATGAAAGCAAAATAAGTACAATATCCTCTACAAGCAATATTTTTAACGAACTTATATTATCAATAAATACTTTTTCACGTCATATATTTATGAACAGAGTTAGTAGCATAATTACTACAGGATTTTTTGCCCAACTAAATTCACTAGTCATTAGATTCAGATAGCTTGGAAGATTTTGCTAAATCATACCTTCTCATATTGTGGAGATATTTAAAACATGTAGTGATTTCACGAGCAATTATCATGTTTCTAAATACATGTGATACGTCCAATATTTGGGCTGACATATGAAAGTATCTTAGGTTTACTGCCGATCTTATAGCCATATATGTTTTATAGATACCGGTAATTGCCTAGTACATATCAGTAATACACACTTGTCATCCTAGAGTATTATTTATTAAATATTTTATCTGAGTTCAAAATTGATTAGGTGAAGAGAATTTTAACTAAAAATGGTGTCGGCCAAATAAATATGTCAATACATGCAAATTACAGACACACGAGACATGGTCAATAACATGGAAAACAAACTATTTCGCAAATAAACAACAATATCCTCAACAAGCAATTCTTATAACGATCTTATACTATTAAGTAGCATAATTACTACACGATTTTTTGGTGTAATTTAAGTTGAATGAATCCAACGAAATTCATTAGCCATTAAATTCAGATAGCTTGGACATATATCCATGATAGTTGGCAAGATATTCTGACCGATATGCATTAATACACACTTCTCATCCTAGACTATTATTTATCATACATTTTATTTGAGCTAAAAATTGATTATGTGAAGAAGATTATTAACTAAAATTGGGCCATCTTGTTCTATGGATACAACTCTAGATCTGCATGTATATCCGTCGATATTCCATATCTCAAAGCCAAACTAATAAATGCACGCCATATTTTGAACATTGGCCATTATATTTGTTTTCAATTATACAACTATTAAAATGGTATTTTCGTTTTAATGAAACCACACTAATCATATCACACAAGCTATAAACATTTTTGGAAAAGCTTAGTGCCAAAATACTTTCTAGCTAGCTTTTTTTTGAATTGCTTCTACTCTAAAAGAAACATTCAATGAAACTTATAGTTTCTTTTTGCGGGGCATTGAAGTGTATAGTTTGGTGACGATAATACTTTCCAGCTCCACACTTTTGGTGGCACAGCAAACTCTTGCGATACACAACAATATCCAGACCAGAAAAAAAAAAGAATCTATACCTTCCAAAGCAGGAGTATACCCATCGGACATGACGTTTAAAGGAGAAGGATCTAATTCCGGATATGCTGGTATGGGCAACGTATGCCACAACCGAGCCGACGGGCAGAGCCACAGATCCGTCCGATATCTCCGCGTCGCGTACGTCGGAATCGATGCCGGCCGGCGATGGATATATTTCTCTCCTCCGGCCGTATCTTTTCCATTCTCTTGCTTTAAGCAAAGTTCCTGCTGGATATCCCACTAACTTCGAAGTCGACTACACATCCCGCGGCAGTTGCGCCGGAAGTTCATATGTAGGAAGAAGCAATGATGTGGCGTACGTACACTGCAGTGCACACCTCGCTGGAAGATGTACCGTGTATTGCACCATTCGTCACGTATGGAGACCTGTTCATTTCTGTCTAGCTTTATCGAGGGCCTTGGCAGTCCAGGTAGAATATTTGTCTAATTTCTCTATCTAATTTCTCCTTATAAATTCATCGACGACCGCGACATGTTACTATAAGGATACGTCTAGCAGACGTATCTTTTTCATAGAAGAAAAAGCCGACATGGCCGAGTTACAACTTGTTTGGCACAGACGCAGGGACGCAACCACAGGGATCAAAAAAGACCGGCCCCCTCCACACACATAACACACTACTCTCCCACCCTCCACCTTTCTACTTGAGCCAGGGGACCGCGACAGGTTTGCTCGGGTAACCGGAACACGTGATACGTGTTTGCGTTGTGCCATCGTGTCCAGTTCGGGCGAGAATTGAAGTTTATATAGTTTGTATAGCTGTTAAATGATACACGTTTGCATTGTGCCATTGTGCCGTGGGCGGTCCTGTTCGGTCGGGTTGATCGAGGCCTCATTTTTCTGATTATTTGATATAAAAATTGATGTTAACCTGGTGTTAAATGATAATTAGCACAATCTGTTACTTATTTCTAAGTTCTCGCCGTAGATATTGATTTGCTAAGCTAACTCCAAAAACCTTCCAAAGTACACCCATGACCCATCTGACATGTCGTTTAAAGGAAAAGAATCCAACTCGATTTATAAGAAAGAATGTTTGTCTTCGTAATTTTGTCCATGACCGTGACAGGTTTGTTCGGGTACCGGAACACGTGATACGCGTTTGCATAGTGCACATGTGTGGTTCGGATAGGAACATCGTCTTGCAGCTAGGCTCACACAACAGCCTGGGAAGTAATGTGTTCATCGCATCCAAAACTCCACTTCCGCCAATACCGGTTTTCCAATCATAACCGTCTTGACACTCCCCACCCTTGTCCAAAACTATGGAAGTCCCTAGTTTCGACATTCCATGACATCAATAGAATGCGGAGCTTCGTGACACACCCCCTTTAATTAGGCACCACCGGTTGAAATTTGAGAACACGCACAACCCGATCTCATTCAAAGCAAAGGTTCAGAAGCTAATTCGCTAGTCCGTGAACATCGCCAGCTGAGACATGCGGAACTCATTGACGGCCAGATCAAGAATGTCCGACAACAAAAAGATAGGCATGTTGGGTGGAAAAAAGCCACTAGGGCCACCGCCGATCCACCTTTTATTCGACCCAGGCGTGTAGAACTTCATCGCCACGCGCTGGACGACCGGATCGATGGCAAGCCCCCATGTTATATGGGGTTTAAAGGAGAAGAATCCAACTCTGTTTAGAAGAAAGAATATTTGTCTTTGTAATTTCGTCCATGACCGTGACAGGTTTGTTCGGGTACCGGAACACGTGATACGCGTTTGCATTGTGCCATAGTGTCCAACTGGGGAGAGACTATTGACGAAATACTATATTGCAACTTCCGGTCTTTGCTGGGGTTTCGTCAAATCAACCGGACTTTTGATGAATTACTATAACTAGTGAATTCCGGTCTAGCCGGAGTTTGGTCAAATCAGACGGGCTTACTTAGCTGCCTTTGTTTGATCACTGGACAATAGCTGTTGATGGGAATTGAACAGGTTTGTCAAAGTGATGTTGCTTTTGACAGGTTGCGGAGATACATGCATGCGTACGGGGTGGTTTAGATCCGCCGGCCGCCTCGCTGCGCTGCACGTCTTGCCATCTGCACACTCTCTTCGTGGTTACACACCTGGATACGTAGTTTGTAATTGTATACGTACAATATTACACTGAATATACTTTCCGCCGCGGTAATACTTAAACATGTAGTACAAACGGTACTCCGGGCGAGTATTTTTCTGTTCCATCTGAGTAAAGCTTTTTAATACAACCGGGAGACGAAATCCAGTGTTCCGGGCGGACTTCTTGGTCTGAAGTACAAGTTCCTTTAATATTAGCTGAGCATAGGAATAGTTCGCAGTCGGGAAAAAAAGGTCGCACAAGAATAGTTCGCGAGACGGCTGCTTATTTTAAGCAGAACATGAATCCAAGATCCATTTTAGCTCAACGGAGCATCGGTTACTTTCACGGTGTCTTTCGCGGCTGTTTCCGCTTGATGTTACATCAACGACTCACCACCACACCTCGAAATAAAATCAACTGCTTATTCACTTTTCTTCGGGCCTCCGAAAATGTTCACCATTTTTCTTTACGATTCAGGTGGGAAATCAGCTGGGAAAAATGGAAAATGAGGGCCGGCGGAATCTGGCGTCCATTTCACAGTTCTTCTATCGGGACGTAAAGCTGAGAATAGTTTGAAAACTGAACCAAACCTCTACTGAACCCGCACGGTCACGCTTAACAACTCAACCTCAACTAAACCCATTTACTATTCACGTCACCCAAACCAAAACCAAACTGCCTTGCTTTTCCACCCAAACTGAACTAAACCTGTGGGTTGAAACCATTCACTGAAATGGGTTGGAAACTATTCGAGCAAATGGGTTGACGTGACGTACTGACGTCCTTGAAAGCTAGGAACCATAGCGAAGCAACAAGCAACAGACAGCTAGCTATCTAGCTAGATCGTCCTTCCTCCGGCGTATACGTACATCGTGATGATGTCATGTATACGGATCGACGATTCCTAAATGCTCTGTGCCATGTATACGTACATCGTGATGATGTCATGGTGATGTCATGACGTATGAATACGTCTTGCAATACGTGAACACACAGCATGGCCGCCTCAACCACAAAAACCGGAGTAGCTCCCACGCCGGCGGCAGCCCGCGTGCAAAGAGAAGTCTGAGAGCGGCATGGCGGTGTCCCAACAACTGCACTAGATGCCGGTCATGGTGATCGCGCCAGAGACGACTTTCCAGTTGTTGTTGCTGCCGGAGCGGGCGCCGGCGCCGACGAGCTCCGGCCCCCGGCACGTAAAACACCTTCTCTTTCTCCATGATGTGCCGGCGTTCATCATCCATGGAAGGATGGTGTGTTTCTTTGCTCGCTCCGCCGCCGCCGTGCTGCTGTTGTTGCGTCGGGCGACGAGGCTGCATCGGGTGACCGCGCTGCTCTGCCTCGTCGATGCCGGCGAGGGCGCAGGGAGGAAGGCAGTGCTATTTCTCTTCCTGCCTATGTTTGGCGGCTCCGCGGGCGCCACGGCCTTCGGTTGGTCGTTTCCTTGGGCGCCAGGGTGCGCGTCCGCCGGTTTGCGTGGGGCACGGCGAAGGCGGCTGACCAGAGTACGCGTAGCTCTGCATCTACGGCTGCTCTGAAAAAGACGAGCCCCACGCTATGGAGGTCGCGAAGGATTAGGCGAGCGTGAGAGTTAGAGACTGGGATTGGCGAGCGGCGGCGACTGCAGTTGCAGAGGCGGGGTCAGACGGCGAAGGAGAGAGCGGCAACTTTACTCCTAGATGCGCATCCAGCGGGAGGAGACGGCGGCGGCGGCGGCGGCAGTCGCGGAGGAGGCGGTGGCGGCAGTCGCGGAGGACAGTTTTTTTTAATCTATCACGCTCGAGAGTCGAGAGTGTCAGGTACGGGAAAAGATCAAACCTCAAATGCTAAAACCAATCTGGACAACCGGGTCTGAACCATGGGTTGGACTTGTCTAAAACGAAAACTGTTAGCACCCATACCTGTCTATACCCACCCGTTTGTAATACAAAACCGAACTGAACCCAACTGTTGTCACGTCTGCCCCATCCACACCCAAACCAAACAAGCCCATGAGGAAAACCAACCCAATGCACCCGGTTAAACAAAAACCAATCTCAGGTTTATCGGGACGTCCACCTCACGAAAAAGGTGGACATAATTATTATTTGTCCGCGCGTCGGCGTGTCAGACCACGAGTACTCGTACAGTCCTACGTCACATGATCCAATAATTTCGACGTCGTGCTCACACAAATATAGCAAGGCGTTCTGAAGGCTGCCGCTCACCGCAAGCTCTGTACCGTGCACCGCGTCACGAGCCACGGAGCCCGATTGTGCCCATGATTGAGCTTTAGAATATGTGTGGCAGAACCAGCAGCTTCTCGAACCAGGAAAAAAGATCGAGATCGAGCAAGTCTAGTGAGTAAATTACTAGCAACTGCACCCGCCTTTTACGTCTTTGCCATTACCAGCCAAACAAGAAATACTTTTTTTTTTTTTTTTTTTTTGCTAAACACAGTACAACGCAAGCGCTCATATACACGCGCACACACTCACCCCTATGAACGCACGCACGCACACCCTACCCCTATGAGCACCTCCGATAGACCGAGTCGGCGGGTCGAGTCTTGAGATTGACGAAGTCACCACGGGCGCCTCGCTGTCGACGGGAACGTCGCCTCCCACTGAAGAATATTCCGCCTTAAATGAGAAACACCAGCGTCAAACCTGGGGTTTGAACTCTGGTGGGCTGGGGGTACATCCACCCTCCTAACCATCTTGCCACAGGCAAGTTCTCAACCAAACAAGAAATACTGCATATATGCACGTGGCGACCGATCGATCGACCTCCGCGTACGTCCTCCGGCAAAATATCGGGCGGGCCATGTTTCCAGTTATGGCTGGTACGTTTTCTATTCCTAAGGTAGGCGACAAAGCTTCCGTTAAGTGGATCGACCTGACAAGGTGATAATAGTACTAGTAGCCACTTGCCAAATGCATGCGCCTACGAAAATTCTTGGTCGCCGGCGGCCGTCGTGTTTTCGGCTACGCATCGACAAAGGTGGCGTTGCTCTCGTACGTACAGTCCTCCGACCATGACGTGGCAGCGCAAACACACGTAATAGTCCTAACGTACGTGGTGTTCTGCTAGTGATTGCTGTGTGCCGTTTAAGTAAGGAGTTTCAAGGACCACCGTGAGATTTGAGGCATCGATAAAGTGAAGACGTGGCAGGATGCGTGTACATATATATCTTCATTAATACAGTACAGTATAACGATCCGAGCTCGACACATGCACGTACGCACGCATGGTGAGGTTTTGGTCGGTGTGGATCGTCCGATCTCTGGTGTGAACGGTAGGCTCAGTGTAACTGTGCACGTAAGTCAATGTTACGTACGTACCCTTGAAATTAAGGTAACGATCGATCAGTAGATGATTGGCCTGATTTTTGCTAACTAGTCTGGCCTCTCGGAGGAAAGATGGCCCTCGGTGCTTAGAGAGATCAAGCTTAGCGAGAGATTTCAGTGATCATGCACGTGGTACGTACGTAAGAAACTTCGGCAATGTTCTTGGCAGGGCATTGGTCCAATACAGTTACAGAGTTACTGATCGCCCCCGCAAAAAAAAAAAAAGGTTACTTCAGCCATCGATTTCAGATTCATTCGCTATCTCCGGAAGCGCGCTGCTAATTTGCTGTGCAATATCTTGGATCTTAAAAAGACATATTTGTCTGAGGATGATATCTGAAAAAACAGAAAAGGAAACGACCAGGATATCCGTTTCTGGTCTGTCAGTACGGCGGCCCCATATAATAAGCATCTATTGACGTATAGGGTGGTGGCGCCACCTCCGGCCTGCTCAATCGATGGATCGGTCCAAGGATTAGGTGATCGACTGTTAAAGGTGGCAAACGGAGCTTGGCTCTGATGGTTGGGTTCCCTGTGGTGGAACCAGCCCACCCAGGTTCAAGTCCTAGACTTGGCATGGGCGTTTGCATTTACCTGGATTTATTCCAGGATTATCCGGCGCTATTCTTTCAGTGGTAGGTGACGTGCCCGTCAACAGCGAGGCGCCTGTGGTGACTTCGTCAACCTCAAGATCTGCCGGCTCAGTCCTTCAGAGGTGCTCATAGGGGTAGGGTGTGCGTGCGTGCGTTCATAGGGGTGAGTGTATGTGCGTATTTGTGAGCGTCTGTGTTGTACTGTGTTCTCAAAAAAAAAAAAGACTGTTAAAGGTGGCGTACTACAGTCCCCGCACCAACCAAGACGTGGCAGCGTAAACACACGTGGTTCTGCTTTGGTTGATGCATGCGTGCCGTTTAATAAAGGAGCTTCATCCTAATTAAACCACCCGCCGTACGTACGTGTCTCTTTTGTTGGGTGATCTGAGACATCGGTCGGTGAATTGTGTGGCTGTTAGGCAGCGATGGATTGGAACGGAAGGCTCTACTGTTAGGCACCGGTTGTTGGTACACTAATTAACTAGTGACCTCTCTTGTGCCGGTACGTACACTAGTCGAGCTAGTTTTATGGCGGAAATAATGACGTGGCCCGAAGAGAACACGTACGCGCGCACGCACGCGTCGTACGTGTACTTCTCTTGATAGATTATTTATGGACTCGATCGAGCTCGAATCATGCACGCATGGTCAGGTCTTGGTCGGTACGTACCCAGGATAGTTGTAAGATGCCCTGATATTTGGTACTCTCGGAGAAATAAAGAAGGAGAAGAACGTAGGGGGAATAGAAGACGTAAGCGTCACAAAACCTACCGACATATATAATCGATGAGAACGGTGTTGCAAATAAGAAGAAACAAGACCTGGGATATCCGTTGCTGCTTCGCTAGTACGCAGTCGTACTAATCGGGAATGGAGTGCGTCGAGCCTGGATTGATACCAACGATGACCGTGCGGCGGCCGCTATCACGTTTTGCTCCATGCACACAACTTAATCCGTCTGCGTAGCGTGCGCCAGGCTGCAGTGATTTCTCTCTTCGGTCTGATACGCCGCCATTTTTTGCCTGAACCAGACAGCCCGCAAACCAAAAAGAACGCCAAGCTAGCAGATGGGGAACATGTTTGCCGTATTGAAAAGGAGACACAGGAGTTAAGTTGGGAGCATGCCAAATTTTCCACAACATGCGATTTTTTTTAACGGACATTTATTATCGATTAGCCAAATTAGTGCATAGCGCTACTGTTGAATCTCCAAACCAAAAATAGGTATGTCACAAGATTTTCCGCACAACTAGTTCAATTCGCAAGAATCTAACAACATACATTAGCCATTTAATTCAGATAGCTATGAGAATCCGCTCTTTTATATTGCATAGCTATTAAAAAACGTGTAGCGATTTCGCGCAATCATCAAGGTTCTAAAAATGGGGAATACGATGTCGAGTTATATACGTATCAATTGTTTAGGGATGCCAATCTTTATAGCTATATATTTTTTTCTAGCAACTAACATTACTCTATATAAAAGTAGCTGAGAATAACGAGCTGAGAGCCTCCGGGCACTGTAGCGTCGCGGGAAGCTACAGTACCTGGTGCTACAGTAAGCACATCACTGTAGCACCTTTTTCTTTTTTTTGGCAAAAAACTCAATATATATAAAAGTAGCTAGCTGAGAGCCTCCCGAGCACTGTAGCGTCGCGGGGAGCTGCAGTGCCCGTTGCTACAGTATGCACATCACTGTATCACCTTCCCTTTTTTCTTTTTTGCAAAAACAAATCTCAACTGACAGCCTCCCAGGCACTGTAGCGTCGCGAAAACTACAGTGCCCCGGTTGCTACAATACCCGCAGCACACTAGCACCTTCCTTTTTTTCCCAAAAAAATCTCATTGTGCTACAAAAATTATATACAAGAAATATATACGTGCCGACAAATAGGTTCTATTTCCGCGATCGGTTTCCAGATTTGTCGGCTCTCACTCCTCAATTTCGGATCCAAATTCGCACAAATATTTGACAAATTTTGTCAAATTTCTTGCAGAACAGTCCCCACGTTTTCCAAAAATTATATACACGAAATATATGCGCGCCGACAAATAGGTCCCACTCCCGTGACCTGTTCCGAGATTTGTCGGCTCTAACTCCTTAATTTCGGATCCAAATTCGCACAAACATTCGACAAATTTTGACAAATTTCTTGCAGAAAAGTCCTCGCACTTTTCAAAAAATATAACTCTCTGGGCGCTGCATTCTTGCACCAAAGTCCTCGCACTTCCCAAAAAAATATAACTCTGTCCCACGGATGCCGCTTTCTTGCAGTAAAGTCTTCGCACTTTCAAAAAAAATATAACTCGGTCCTCCGGAATAAAACAATTTCGCATAAGAGTCCTTTGTTTAAACAATTTCCAGAAAATTAATGTTGCAAAATCAACAACTTCAAATCTGTCCATCAGAAAATATGAATAATATATCAAAATACTCAGAACGATAAATGCTAACTATTTATGGCATAATACAACCATATTTGAACATTTTAATTTGGTAAATACTTGGAGATAACCTAAATGCATTTTCTCTAACTATGAAGTTAAATAAAATAAATGCTCATACATAATTCCATTGTACAAGTTACACCGTTTGCAATTAGGCTCTCGAACGGTTTTAATTCTAAAATTCCTCTTCCTCGTCTCTGGGTGCCTAGGTATCCACCGCAAGCCTTTCCTCTTTTGCTCTTAAAGGGCGCGGCGTGTCGTCGCGCCAAATTCCACTAGTATTGTACTAATAAGCGTTTGAAACCGCGTTGATAGCGAATGGCCGAAACAAAATTTAGGGAAATTCGCCTTCGCGGCAACAAACTACACTCTACCCGGGCGTTTCCACTTAATCTGAGAGTGCCTTTGTGGTCCACCTAGCAGCCTCCTCTCTCTCCGTCCTCACTTATTCCTCTTTTTTTTTGAAAGATATTCCTCTTCTTCTTCTATTATTTCACACGACACATTCACGGAGGGGGGGGGGGGGGGGGGGGGGTCGGGTCTGGGTTGATGTGGACGAGGTGCCACAGGATCGAGCCGAGAGCGCGGTGCCAAATTGCACTTATGGGGACAAGGAGTCGTGGGTCGTGTCGCCACGGACTCCTAAGGTGTGGGCATGGTGGGCCTTCGTAGGGCTCGGCACTGCGAGGTAGGCTACGACACTCGGCTGCACGAGCGCTACGGAAAAACATGGGGAACAAGGCCAGCCAACTGGGAGTGCCGACTCTCATTGTGGAGGTCCGAATTAGGCATGTAAATGGTCAAATAAATGGCGCCACAATGTCCATATAATCAGCTCGTTAGGCAGCACATTTTCGTTTATGTAACCATTTACATCCCTAGTCTGAATGGTTGTCTGCAACAACGTACGGTGGCAGTATAGTTGACAGTGGTTCGATGCTCAGATGGTGCTCGTATTCCGACAAGTGGACGGCAAGACAGGAGACAACGAGGCAAATACGTTGCAAGCGTCACCAAACCTCGGTGTGGTCGAGGGTGGCCAGAGTCGAAGGAGAACGGTGGCGAACTGCTCGAACAAGACGAGAGCGTTGTTCCGGGGTCGCTGGTGAGTGGTGACGGACGTGTGGCGGAGAAGACGCAAGGTGCTCTCTTGGAGGTCGACAAACATCGACACGGGCTCACTCAACGGCAATTGCTCGCCGGAGCAGGGCTACTACAGGATGGCTGTGTGTCAGCCGGTCCGGCTTCTTTCGGGTTTATCGAGGCCTTAATTTTTTAAATGTTGTTTGATAAAAAAAATGATGTTAACATGGTGTTAAATGGTAATTAGCGCAATCCGTTACTAATTTATGAGTTCTCGCCGTATAATTTGTAATTATTTTAACTTTCTTCAAAGTAGTTATTGCTTTGTTAAGCTAACCCCTTTAACCTTCCAAAGTACACATATCTAATATGGCGTTTATAAAAGAAAAGAATCCAACTCGATTTAAAAGGAAGAATATTTGTCTTCCTAATTTAGTCCATGACCGTGACAGGTTTGTTCGGGTACAGGAACACGTGATACGCGTTTGCAAACTTTGCATAGTGCCATATACTGTCCAACTCGAGCAAGACTTTGACGAAGTTGTATATTGCAGCTTCCGGTCTTTGCCGGGGTTTCGTCAAATCAGCTGGGCTTTACTTACCAGCTTGGGGAAGACTTGGACGAATTAGTGAATTACTTACTATACTCCAGAGCATTGCAGCTTCCGGTCTAGCCGGAGTTTGGTCAAATCAGACGGGCTTACTTAGCTGCCTTTGTTTGATCACTAGACAGTAAGTCACAGTTGTTGTTGATGGGAATTGAACGGGTTTGTCAAAATGAGAGTTGTTCACGTTGCTTGTGAGTTGTGACATGTCTCACCGCACTGCACGTCTTGCCATCACTTCGTGTTTACATATCTAGATAGCTCTAGCTATATTACACTGAATATACTTTCCGCCGAGTATGGATCCCTTTATTTTCCATTGGTCCCTTTATTTCCATAGAGTTTTAAAATCATGTTTATAAGTTATTAAAAAAATGTTAGTAAAATAATCTAGATGTACATAATGATGTCAATTTGAAATAGTTTGTACTCCGTGCTATCCAAAAAGTAAGAATGGATCTGAAACGGTGCATATTTTGAAACTTGAAAGTTTATCACATTTTGTCGTATTTATGTAGATCAGAATTCAAATAGTACAGCATTGCGATTTTGCATGATTGTACGGCACATCATTTAGTACATCCAGGATGCTTCATTTCTTGTTTCGGGGAGGGATTAGACCAGTTCCAGTGTCCATATGCATCCAAGTAGAGCGTTTGAATAAATCCGGGATAGGAAATCCGGCGTTCCAGGCGGACTTGTTGGTCTGAACAAGTTCCTCTGTTAGTTCGCGAGACGGCTAGCTGGTTTATTTTAAGCAGAGCATGAATCGAAGATCCGTTTTAGCTCGATGGAGAGCATCGGTTTGACGGGGTCTTTCGCGGCTGTTTCCGCTGATGTTACATGAACGACTCACCACCACACCGCAAAATTCAAGCGCTTCTACTAGCATTTATTCACTCTTCTTCTGTCCTCCGAAAATGTCCACCATTTTTTTCACGATTCAACAACTACCCCGCCGTGAAAATCAGAGCTGGGAAATTGGGATGTCCATGTCACGAAAAAGGTAGACAGAACAATTATCTATCGTCTGCACGTCGGCGTCAGGCCACAAATACTCCGACGTCATGATCCAATAATTCCGACGTCGTGCTCACACAAATATAGCAAGCCATTCCCAGGCTGCTGCTGCTCACAGTAAACCTTCCTACCGCGCACCGCGTCGCATAATTGTCCCTTTTGGCGCGGTGGAAAGGCCGGCCTGCCTCCAGCCCAGAAAAAAAAACTAATCTCCTGTTTGTTTGCATGCATAATTGAGCTCGATCTGACGTGCGTCGGCGAAGCCTCAGAAGGTTCTGGATCCATTGAAAATGGTATCAGTGTGCACGTAGCTAGCGACGGACTTCCATGGCAGGCAAAATGAGAACAGGTCGTCGACCTGGTGGCTAGCTGTGCGAGTGCGCACGCTGCCCACCCCGACTTCGAGCCTTGGGCTCGACGGGTGCTCGTGGAGTCTCCTATAAAAAAACGCCATCGGGTGCTAGTGCCTGGGATGGTCTCATTTTTTTTTATTGCAGGCAAAATATCGGGCGGGCTGTGTTTCCAGTTGTGGCCAGTTTTCTATTGCCCACGTACGTACGTACTCCCTCCGTTCATAAATACGGAGTATAAGAAGTTTTAGGTTTTGTTCATATTCACATGTGTCAACATTTATGTAGACATGTTTTAGTGTGTATCCACACTTATTTATGTGTGCACCTACTCAACATGTGAGCAAGCTAAAACATCTTATATTAAAAGACGGAGGGAGTACGTGTAGACGACCAACATGCGGTTAAGTCGATGATGTGACAACGTGATATAATACTACGTAGTAGTGGCCACATGCGCATATGAAAAATCTTGGCCGCCGGACGGGTGGAGGGAACGAGGGAGCCTCAGGCGGAGGTTTTTCTTCAACGCTGGTTTACCACGATCTGAAGAGCTTCCAGCAGCTCTAACAGCCCACGACACTTTTTTTGGTATCGGAGGTAGCACAACAGTAGATCGGAGCCCAGCTATCGACTACTATGTGTCGTGACTATTGTGCTACTAACTACATGTCATGGTGTGCAACCATCGAGTAAACAGAGTGTTCGACCAAAATTTTCGGGTTCGAAAGCACCATGTAATATTCCCTTTCTACGACGCCATCGATGTTGGTGTTGAAGCAACAATGACACCCAATGGCGATTTCTGCCAACTTGTTCCCACCTCTAGCATCTCCTGTGGTGGGCTTCCGTGTTTGCCCGCCTCACCCTCACTGAGAATATAGAGTAGTTTTGCCTGCTCCGAGCGGTATGCACGATGACCCTCCTCCTTCGCCGCAGAGATTGGCGCCAGCGGTGCACGAACGCGTCCCCCTTCATCCGGGCCCGAGCGGTGCCGTGGGAGCTGTTTACCGTACACATGGCGGTGGATCGGGACTAGTTGGAGAGGTGAGGCTAGATCTACCGGGATTGCTCGCCGAAGAAGATGAATCGTGCGCGGTGGGGAGAAATTGGGGCGGCAACGGGAGGGGAGAAATGAGGGGAGCTCATCTGAAATTCCCTCTTGAACCCTAGATATATGGATTTGGCCGTCCAATTTAAGGGGCCACCTCAAAATGTTTTAAGTGCCGAGTCGTTATACGGGCTCTGCTCGGACAAAAAAAAACGACATGAAACTCCACTAATAGAGTCGGGCGTACAGTTTTACAACCAGGACCCAGAAAAGACAAAGGTGGGTAGCCCAATTTATCTGATCCGAGTTTCGGCCTTTCTCCTTCAGTGCCCATAATGGAATACCGAGACCCAGAACACACGTACGTAGTGCTCCTAAAGGGTTCTGATTTTGGTTGATGTGTGCCGTTTAATTAAGGAGTTTAACCAGTAGCATGTGTGCCGTTTAATTAAGGAATTTAATAAACCATTGGATTCAGATGCCTGGCTTTCTTGATGTGGTAAGGAGTATTTGGGATATTCACTGCCCGGGTGACAGTGCCAAGTGTATTGCAGCCAAATATAAACTCCTGCGCAAGGGTCTCAAAAAATGGAGTACAAGTATTTCGGTAATCAATAAGTTGGTGGAAAACTGCAATGCTGTCATCTTTGACTTTGATGAGTTGGAAGAAGCTAGAGCACTTCACATTACAGAGTGGAACTTTCGCAATATAGTCAAGAGTAAGCTGTCTCACCTCCTTAGATGCAAACAAGCCTATTGGAAGAAACGATGCACAGCCCGCTGGGCTAAATTCGGAAGTGAGAACACTGCGTATTTTCACTCGATGGCTACAGTTCGCTATCGTCAGAACTCTATTGCCAGTCTGAAACGTGACGATGGATCTGTCACATCTGATCATCATGAAAAGGCAGGGATCCTTCGACAAGCGTTCAAGGAAAGACTGGGGACTTCAGTAGTGATTGATCCTTCATTTGATTTCGCTGCTTTCTTGCCTGCTCATGAAGGTTTAGCTGAACTTTCTCTGCCTTTTTCCATCTCAGAAATAGATGAGGTTGTGAGCGACCTGCCTACGGATAAGGCTCCCGGCCCTGATGGTTTCAATGGGCTCTTCATCCGCACTTGTTGGCCTATTATCAAATTCGATTACTATAAGCTATTTGCAGAATTCTGGCATGGTACGGTTAATCTCCAAAGTATAAATGATGCATTCATTACTTTAATCCCGAAGATCAACTCTCCAGAAAGTCCCAATGACTACAGGCCTATCTCTTTGCTGAATTCTAGCCTCAAGCTGCTCACCAAAGTTCTTGCAAATAGACTTCAACGTCAAATACTGAAAGTAGTTCACACAAATCAGTACGGTTTCTTAAAAACCAGGACGATCCAAGACTGCGTGGCTTGGGCCTATGAATACATCCACCAAGTGAAACATTCGGGCAGACAAGGAGTGATCATTAAACTGGACTTCTCCAAGGCCTTTGACATGATTGAGCACCAAGCAATCCTACAAATTCTTAGATGTCAGGGTTTTGATGATAGATGGATAAGCTGGATCAGCTTAATCTTTTCCAGTGGCACTTCCTCTGTTTTACTCAACGGTGTTCCTGGGAAGAAATTTGCCTGCAGGAGGGGGGTTCGGCAGGGCGATCCCCTGTCTCCAGTGCTCTTTGTTGAAGGTGCTGATTTACTTCAGGCAATGATAAACAAGCTGATGCGATCTGGTGATTTAATCCCTCCGCTCCCAATTCCAAACACGGACTTTCCGATTGTGCAATATGCCGACGACACGCTCCTGGTCGTCCAAGCTTGCTCTCAGCAACTTCTAGCCCTGAAGTCTTTGCTGCACCACTTCTCGCTTGCCACGGGCCTAACTATCAACTATGCTAAATCATGCATGATGCCGCTGAATGTAGATGATCGACGTCTTGCGGAGCTAGCCAACACCTTTGGCTGTGCTGTTGGCTCACTCCCGTTCCCCTATCTGGGGTTACCCCTTGGGACTTCTCGACCCACCATTGCAGACTTGGCTCCCCTTGCGGACCAGATGGAGAGAAAATTGAATGCCTGCTCTAGGTTCCTGGACTATGGTGGTAGACTGACGCTTGTTCAATCGGTGCTGTCCTCGCTTCCCATTCATTACTTGAGTTCTCTGAAGCTTCCGAAAGGCCTGCTCAAATCCTTTGATCGCGCACGTCGCCACTGCCTCTGGGCCAAAGAGGAGGGTAACGGAACTCCACACTCGCTTGCTTCATGGTCGCTTGTGTGCAGGCCAAAAAATAAAGGAGGACTGGGCGTGATGAACTTGGAAATTCAGAATATTGCCCTTCTGCTCAAGCACCTTCACAAGTTTTTCAGTAAATCTGATACTCCTGGGTGAAACTGGTCTGGTCTATATATGAACCCGGTGCACCGCAAGCTCAATCTCCAAGAGGATCGTTCTGGTGGAGAGACGTCTTCAGCCTTGTCTCCATTTATAGAAGCATCACCACTTCCCAGGTTGGCAGCGGCGACACGACCCTGTTCTGGAAAGATTTTTGGCACGACGATATGCTGCTAATGGACCGTTTCCCACGGCTCTTCTCTTTTGTCCTGGAAGAAGACCTATCTGTCGCTGACATGGTTCAGGTTACCCATCCTCGCGACGCCTTCGCCTTGCCACTATCTGTTGAGGCGTTCTCTGAATTTGATCAAGCCATGGCAATCTGCCACAGCTATACCCTGGACGCTGAGCAATCTGATTCGCGGATCTTTCCTTGGGGCACCAACTCCTTCTCATCTGCCAGATACTACAATTTCATTTTCGCTAGAGTTGAATGCGATCAGATGATCAAGGAAATCTGGAACTCCAAGTGTCTGCCGAAGCTGCGCGTCTTTCTTTGGCTACTCTTCTACGACCGCCTGAATACAAAGGACATTATGACTAGGAAGCAGTGGCATGTGGAGGAGGGTACCGACTGTGTCTTGTGTCCCAATAACGTGCTTGAAAATCGAGATCACTTGTTTTTCGAATGTCAGTTTGCAGCCACTTGCTGGGCTCGCATACATTGGACCTGGGATATGTCCAAATCATGCCTTGACAGGATTAGATTGGCTCGAACTGCATCTCCGTGCCCTCTGTTCCTGGAGATTTTTGCCTGTGCAACGTGGAATATTTGGAAGGCAAGGAACGAACTCATTTTTCAAGATCTGCAGCTCTCTGTTGAGAGGTGGGGTGTCAAATTCAAATCTGACCTGATGATCCACACCCATCGAGTGAAACCCTCCAAAGTGCAGCCACTGATTCAGTGGATTCATAGTCTTAGCTTTTAAAACATGTATTTCTTATTCTCTTTTAAACCCCCCTGATGTAATCCGTCTCTCGGACGGACAATTTTTGTCGGTCGCCCCTTATATATAAAATCTCTCACCGTAGGGGATTCCCCTACGGTAACGACCTTCAAAAAAAAGATTTCAGACATGGATCAAGCTGAATAATTGGTGGCTGTTAGGCAACCATGGAACGGGAGGCTCTAGCCGAGTGCGTGGACAGCATGCATCGATCACTGCTCACTGCACCGGTTGGTGCACAGCTAGCTTCTACTTCTTTCGTTTTTTAATATAAAATATTTTAGATGTTACACATGTTGTCTATATACATATTAAAACGAGTGAACATGTAAAGTAAAATGTGTCTACATACATTTGTGTGCATGTGAATGTGCACAAAAGTTAAAACATCCTATATTAAAAAATGAAGGGAGTACCTTCTTGCCTAGTTTTATGGCGGAGATCGACGACGTGTACATATCTTGATTAATATAATGCCTCGAGCTCGAATCATGCACGCATCGTGGAGGTTTTAAACGTTGGCCTCACCTAGTTTTGACTTCTTTCGGTGCAAAACATGTCTAGATACATCTATATGTAGATATATGTGAGTCAATTAAAATTGAACGGAGGGGTACGTCGTAAGATGATCTGATATTTCGTGATTTAAGTCTGGCCTCTCGGAGAAACGATGGCTCTCGGTGTTTAGAGAGGTCAAGGCTAGCAAGATATTTCGTTAGCTTAACGTAATGCATACTACACGTACGTGGACAGAAAAATGCGTCGGCATAGTGTGCAAATGGGGCTCCTGGCGTGACGAAACCAGGGGCAGCTCCTGAGTTACCTTTTACACAACAACTCATGCATGGGCTCGCCCGTGAAATTAAGCAAAAGCAGCAGCAGATCACGCCAGCCAGCCAGTGTACGTAATAAAACTTGAGCAATGTTCAGTATTGGACACCCACGCAATTTCTTTTACTGAATCCGTCGATTTCCTATTCATTCGTCATCTCCAGAAGCGCATCTGAGCAACATATCTTTGATCAGAGACTAGCTAGTAGCAAAACATTTTTTCTACACAGTCGCCGAGAATGCATGATACTCGAAAGAAAAGAAAAAAGAATCGACCAGGATATCCGTTTCTGCTACCGAAGCGGGACTACTGTTTTATGCCTTGCCGAGACCTTGTTTCTACAGGTTTGTGCTAATCGAGACCTTGTGAGAATATTGTGGGGAGTGCCTATACATCGCTCCTTAGCAGCGGTTCGACGCCTTACCGCTCGCTCCCGTTACTGGGCCTGGCCCATATGGTTGCGCTTCGCTTCCATGCTGTTTCAAACATTTTGGTCTGTACAGAAGCTTTCCAGAAAAAAAGATCTATTTCAAAATTGTTTAGATTCGAAATTAAACAAATTGCCAATATGATTTTTTTTATTTTGAACAAATTTCAAATTTTAACAAATTAGAATATGAACAATTTTCAAATTTGAACAAATTTTTAATATGAACAAATTTCGAAGTTGAACGATTTTCGAATATGAACAAACTTTAAATTTGAACAATTTTTAATATGAACAAATTTTAAATTTGAAAAAAATTAAACTCGAAGCATTTTTCAAAATCATAAATAATGGAAAACGAGAAAATAAATAGAAAAAAAACTAAAAGAACAAAAAAGAAAAAGAAAAAGAAACAGGGAAAAGAAAAGAAAACAGAGAAGAAAATACAGGAAGAAGAAAAATCCGCCGACTGGGCCGGCCCATCAGGAATTGCCTTCAGGCGGTGCGCGGGTTTTGCGCCGCTAATGGGCGATATATAGGTTTTGCCGGTTTGGTTATTTCCGCATATATAGGTTTTTGGAAAAAGTATACTTTTCACCCTGAAATCTATGGTTTGGGATACATTTCACCCCAAAGTTTAAAATCGGATAATTTGTACCCTGAACTTTGCAATACCGGAGAAATAACACCCTAAGGTGGTTTTTGTTCGATTTGTGGCGGTTTTGGGCAAATTTGGACTGTTTGACTCGTTGACGTGGCGGCTGACGTGGCAAAAATTTGGGCGCCTCGCCACCCGTCTGCGCGCTGTAGGAGTCGTCGCTGCAGCTCGACGACGTACTGGATGACGTAGCTGTCGACGGAGTTGAGGAGCAGCACCTCGTCCGCGGTGATGACGCACCGGATCTGCTCGAGGTTGACGACGACGACGCGCTCCCTGCCGAGGATGGTGGAGGGGTAGACGAAGAGCGGGTCGAGGAGGCAGAGGTCGCGGGCGGGGAGCTCGCAGCGGCGCATCATGGTGGCCTTGTCGATGTCGATGGTCTGCACGGAGCCCGTGGCGGCCTCCACGTGGATCCAGCTGCGCGCGCCGCCGCCGCGCTTCTTGAGGTTGGGGACGTCCAGGATGCCCGAGAAGCGGCGGCCGGCGACGGAGACGACCACAGAGAGGGGCTGACAGGTGGGGTCCACACGAAGTGGAAAAAAAAAACCCCAAATTTTTGCCACGTCAGCCGCCACGTCAACGAGTCAAACAGTCCAAATTTACCCAAAACCGCCACAAATCGAACAAAAACCACCTTAGGGTGTGATTTCTCCGGTATTGCAAAGTTCAGGGTACAAATTATCCGGTTTTAAACTTTGGGGTGAAATGTATCCCAAACCATAGATTTCAGGTGGAAAGTATACTTTTTCCTAGGTTTTTCGCCGTTAATGGGCGATATATTGTGGGAAAACGGGTTTTTCGTTTTGTTTGGCCGAATAAGCTATATGCGGAAATGGAAGCCAAATGGCCCATAAGATCTCAAAAGAGAAGGCTCGGCCCAATAGACCAGTCACAGTTGGCCGATTGGGGTTTGCCAGGAAGTTTCGCGTTATCTGAACCGCCCTGCTTATGGTTTCAGATTCCGATTTCATGAGATTTTTTTAGCGTATTTTCAGTTTTAGGCCACTCTGGCCGGATGGTGCAAGTACGGTTGTTGAAAGTACCATACCATACTATCTGGCGTGTGCTCTTGCTGTTTGAATTAAAGGCGAGAAGATTGGACGGTGTAACAAGTGGTCGAGAAACAAGTTAACTGCAGTTGCGAATTTGAACTTTCCAGGTAACTACATTTGAGTTGACGCATGCCTTGTGAGATAGTATAAGATTTACATGCAATAATACCTTTTCTAAAAGTGAAATTAGCAGCTGCGTACATGCAATGCATGTTTCTCCTCCATACCATGATACTATCACATGTTAATCTATGTCATTGTTGGAAATAGTCAAAATATCTAGTGTAGCAATGAAGTCGTAAAGAGCAATATGAACTTGCATCAGAGGATAATGATATCTGAATGTTACCAAGGACAACTTTTGCAGGTGATGTCCCAAATAAATTTGTTAAGATCGCGAAAATTACAAAACACATGGAAAGATCACTAACTATATGAAAGCTGAGCGATTCCTCGAGCTCTCAGCGCTCGAGTTACTGTAGATCTACAGTAGCTACAGTACGCGTGAAAGGACCTATTCGTAATTTCCACAAAACTCAGGGACTTTTCTGCAAAACGTCAACGCAGAATCCCCTCCCCTTTCTCCCTCCCGCGACACCGCAGTCGTCGGCGGCGCCGCCGACGCGCGCTCGCCCCGCTCTGGCCCTCCCGTCCAGATCGCACGCCACCCGCGGGACGGCCTGGCTTCCCTCTCCATCCTCGCTGAAATTCGCGACCTGGGAACGTCGCAGGCGCCCGCGCCGTCGTCTTCTTCCCCGTGAATGTCGCGGCCGCCGCGCCCGATTCGCCGCCTCCCGAACTCGCCCTGCCCAGCGCCGCCGTGCTTCGGTTCCCCGCGACGCGCCGCGTCCAACGCGCTAGGCCGCGACTCCTCTCACGCCCTCCAGCGACGCCGCCATGGTCGACGTGAGCGCACGGGGAAGACGCCAGCCATTGCTGACGTCATCGGATGACGTCAGCACTGGTCCCACTAGTCAGTCTCTCTTTTTTTTTGATTTTTTGTAAATGATTAAATTTCTGACGCGCGGGTCCCATCTGTCAGCTTTAATAATAATTACATTAAAAAAAGTTGATATTTGTTAAATTTATAATTTTAACAGTAATTCAAAATAACACAAATGATATATCAAAATTTACAGAAATATAATAACTTTTAAACAAATTTGGTATAAATTTCCCTCGGTTTTCACTTTAAAAAAAACTGGGTCCCATTTGTCAGGACTTCGATAATAATTACATAAAAAAGGTTGATATTTGTTAATTCATAACTTTTAAACCGTAATTCAGAATAACACAAATGATATATCAAAATTTACAAACATATAATAGCTTTTAAACAAATTTGGTATACATTTCCCTTGATTTTAAATTTTACAAAAAAACTAACTTCCTTTTCCAGCAATCATATTTTCGACAATATTAAAGCTAAATTTCTTTCCCACGCTTATATTTTTGACACAAGTTTAAAACGTATTTTCCCGGTTATACTTTCTTTAAGTCAACGTCAAACAAAATAGTGACTGTAATTTATGCGCTATAAATTTTTAACATTTCTCGACCATATTTCAAACTTTTAAACGCCTTTTAAATCTGATCATTTTACAAGCGTAAGAACAAATCAAACTTGAAGAACTTCCCAATTTGAACAATTTTCGAAAACTAATTTTTTTCCAAAAAAAAATCCCAAACTTCTAACAAATTAAACAAACTATAGAAACTACTAAATACTATAAAATCAATAGGTTTAGATATATCCATCTGGAAAATATAAAATATATATCAATAATACCACAAAAAATAGTTGACTATTTATGTTAATATATCCATCTAAAAAAATGAAAATATGTCACCATGACCAAATAAAAAATACTGCCTATTATGTCGTACGAACAAAATCAAATTTGAATATTACAAAATTTCAAATGTCTTTAAAATTTTGGAAAACTGCTACATACTATGAAATCAATAACTTTAAATATATACACCTGAAAAATATGAAAAAAAATATCGCCATGCCTACAAAAATAAATGCTGCCTATTTATGACATGTAATCAAATTTCAGTTCAGCCTCCCGTTCCAAATCACGCATATGCGATACTTTTTTCATGCTGTTCAGCAAAAATATTTCTATCTAATTATGTCAAATTCATACATGTTCAGCGACGTCACAGTAGGCCCGGCCTATCATGTTTCTTTCTTTTCGCAGCAATTTGCAGAAAATGATAATTGCAGAAAACAAATGATGTTACAAATTCAAAAAATTCAAATCTTTCTACCAGAATGTAAAAAAACTCAAATAATCATAAAACTAAATGCTAATTAATTAGGACAAACTACAGACATATTTAAACATTCCAATCAGCAAAAAAAATTGAAGAACAAACAAATGCACACATTCTAACTATATGAACAATTGTACGGATTTGAATTAAACAGAACAACTCCCAAATATGGAGTTCAACGAACATATGTGAATTTCAATTCATTATGATTTAGATTAAAATTTATAAAAAACACACATCTTAAAATATTCCAAACTGCTTAAAAATTTGAAACATTCTACGCATGTGAACAAAACATTTCAATTTGCCCACAATCTAAAAAAAATAACCAATACACTTGCTCCAAGTATATGCACAAATATATGGAGTTGAATTTCGCATAACAAATTCTCTAATTATGAAATTCAGTTGAATAAATGTGTTTTCGCAGCCATTATGGACTTCAATTACAAATTGACACACAAAAAAAACATCTTTTAACATTCTAATTAGCTTAAAAATTTGACATACTCTTAAATGTACCGGACTTTTTTACTTTTCACAAATAATTTCAGAAAACATCACAATTCCCGACGTGTGGGCTTACCCTATTTAATTAAATTACAATAAATTTGAAAATGTAAACTTTTCCTTTTTAATTTCGATGCATTCAAATGTAAACAATTTCCAAAAGTGCACAGCTTCAAATTTAAATTTCCCCCACCACCATATTGAAAAATATAAAAAACATATCAACATTAACATAAAAAATAAAAAAAAACTTCAACTGCTTATGCCATAAGACCAAAATTCAAATTTCAAAACTTGAAAATTTAAATGACTTCCAAATCTGAGCATTTGAAAAAACAAAACAAAAAAAGCCATACGACCGAAAATCAAATTTTAAAACTTGAAATTTTCAATGACTTCCAAATTTGAGCATTTGGAAAGCCAAAAAAAAAAAAAAAACATACGAAACTTCCCACTTTCACCAGCTTTTCAAATTCAAACAAAGTATACATCGATATCTCTGAATATATCCGTTCGAAAATTACGACAAATATATCAAAACAATCCTAAAATTACATGCAAAATACTTATGTTGAGATTTTTTTAATATCCTTTTTTTTCACCATTTAGATGTAATTCAAGTGCATTTCTTGTAATTTCAACTAAATATTAGCACCGAAATACAACATGATCGACATTACAAACTACTACATATTTGAATATTCTACAAAATATATAAAAATGCTCACAAACAAATGCTACCTGTTCATTACAAAATAAAAAACATGTTTGCAAACACGAATTTGGCCAACATTTGGGCGAATATTCAAACATAATCGACCATTACAAACTACTACATATTTGAATATTCTACAAAATATATAAAAAATGCTCACAAACAAATGCTACCTGTTCATTACAAAATAAAAAACATGTTTGCAAACACGAATTTGCGAACATTTAGGCGAATATTCCGATATTCCATATAATATATCGAAAAAAAACGCTGCACACTTATAGCAAAATACAAATACATACGAACATTTCAATTTGGCTAATATTTCGACACCATACAAAAAAGCTTCCCCAAATGTGAAATTAAATTCAAATGGATTTATCTGATTAGAATTAAATATTAACATCAAATAAAACCATGTTAAACATTTCAATCCACTAAATATTTGAAATTCTACAAAATATTTCACAAATGCTCACAAAAAAATGCTACCTATCTACAACAAAATAAAAACATGTTTCAACACTCCAAATTGGCTAACATTTTGGTGAACAAAAAAATATAATGTACAGGAAAAATAACCAAGGGCGTGGCGTGACGCCACGCCAAAATTCAACTAGTAATAAACTAACGTATCCTCAACAAGCAATGTGCGCGGGTCACTTGAATCACATGGCCCTTATAGTGGTTTTTCTATTTCTTCACCGTAATGTGCGCGGGTTAACTATTTTTTTCTGCTTCTTTCGTCTAGTTAACAAAAGAGTAGCTTAAGCATGAGCTCAGGCATGCAGTCAAACAGTGAGGGGTTAGCCTAATTATGGGAATTGGCCTCTATGCAACCAAACTCACAAGAGACTGCGGCGCATCTCCTCTTCAAATGTAGGTACACTGTCTGGATTTGGACTGTGATTCTTTCTTGGAGTGGCTTCCATGACACGTTTCCAATACAATGGGCAAATGAGATCTCCGTTAAAGATTGGTGGTCAAAGATGGCTCAAGAAAAAGAAATGGATATGAAGGCTATGGCCTCGATGATCTTGCTTATCTGTGGGAAGTATGCAAGTAATGCAATGCGATGGTTCTCTCCGGCGAACGCTGTAATTGCAAAAAATCAAAGAGGAGTCTAGAGCCACTTCTTTTAGGCTTCTGCTTATGCAGAAGCCTGCTTATGGATTTTGGTGGGGAGAAACTATGGTGGGTAGAATCTCCTAGAAACTGCCTAAAGACTTCTTTTGGGATTCTGAAGATTTGGCTTATTTGTTGTGTTGAGTTGTGAGATGACCATAACACACCTAGATTTGATATGTGTACTTAGGGTGTGTTTGTGATCCAAAAATAAGTTCGATACAATTTAACAGCCATAAGCTTTTAGCTAATTTTTATGGAAACACCATTGCACAAAAAATAAAAAACGTTTGTTCACATCTGAAGAACTAGGCCAGCGCGCACCATGAAGAAGTACAACACTAACAACAAAATTCAGAAAAAGGAAGACAGTCCTAGCCAGCCAGATCTGGTAGCAGCTCGTACACGAGTAGTAGTAGAGTTCGTACGTGGACTAAACCAAATGCATCCCAGTTTGCTGGTTCTGTACGCGGCGAGGAGCATGATGGGGGCGGGCCACGTCACATAATTCAATTGGGGGTCGATCTGCCGAGGGAGGTTGCTGCCGGCTCGCTGGTTCAATGGTGCGTACGAGCTCGAGGTCGCCGTCCTTGGTGCGGCCAAGCTCGAGGTCGCCGTCCTTGCTGCGGCTGAGCTCGAGGAGACGCTGGCGGCGGCCAAACTTCGGGGCGAAGCGGAGCTTATGCGTCGGGGCGGAGCAGGATTGGGGCCGGAGCAGCGGTATACGGCGGCGCAAGGGCGAGATCTAACGGGGATGCGGGGGTGGGTGAGCGGCGGTGGCGAGCTGAGCAACCGCCGGCGGGGTGGGTGTGGAGATCGGGGTCGACTGGTCGAGTCGTGGGGAATGAGAGGAAAAGAGGGAGGAGTTTTCTTTTTTTTTTCCGCTCGTTTCGCTCGGTAGTAAATTGACCGGTTCGACGTAATTTCGTGGGGTGGCAGTCTCGATGTAATTTCTCCAAACGACATGTCCTATCTCTGGTAACCTTCCGCTCCCGGAGTCCAGAAGCTCAGGAAACCGCTCCCTCCCAGTTTCTGCGTTTACGAAGGAAAGACGCTTCTCGATGGAAATAAGCAGTCTGGAAGCTAGACACTTCTTTTCCGCTTATGCTTCCTGGGACCTAGAAACTCCTCCAGAAGCTGAAAAGAAGTGGGCCTAGGGCCCACTTCTTTTCAGCTTATTTTCCAGATTCTCCCAGAAGCTACCCTCCATCAGCTTCTCCCAGAATCTCGTTTTTTAAATTTGTTTAAACTTCTAAATTTGTCTTCCCAATACTTATTTAGAAGTTTAAACAAATTTAAAAAACGAGATTCTGGGAGAAGCTGATGGAGGGTAGCTTCTGGGAAAATCTGGAAAATAAGCTGAAAAGAAGGGGGCCCTAGAGGATTTGGAGTACGCCCACGTTTCCCGGTTGTTACACTAGTGAGCTCTCTTGTACCGTTCTACCTTGTTCTATGGTGGAGATCCACGTACGCGCACACGCACACGTCGTGCGTGTACATATCTTTATTATTATAAGGACTCGAGCTCGAATCATGCACTCATGGTGAGGTCTTGGTCGGTACCGATCGTTTCATCTGGAAAAAACATTTATCTACAAAATCCATGAGAATCGAGAATTGATATTGAAAAGAAGAAGGAATAAGAATGGGCCTGGATAGTGGATACCCGTTGCTGGTTTCTGCTACTGGCGCGATACGCAGTCGTACTAATCGGGAATGGAACAGACTGATGCGTCGAACCTGGATGGATACTGGCGGCCGCGGCCGCGGCCCCTATCAGTCTATCACGTTTTGCTCCATGCACACAACGTGATCCGCCTGCGTGACGCCGACGGCGGAGGCGAGCGTGCACGAGGCTGCACTGGTTTCTCTCCTCAGCAGACTGATGTGCCGCCATGTTTGACCTGAACCAGATAGCCACCAAAAAAAGAACGAGCGGCTCGGGAACATTTTGTAGACTGCAGGTCTGCACCGAGTGATGATCTGAGGCGTGGATGTTTTAACCTGAGACTGTTATTCGAGTTCTTGTGGTGCCTCGTTTGTTTCAGAACATTGTGGCTAAACTGGGATATTCTGCAAAACAACGGAGATTTTTTTTTTTTGAGAACTGCCAAATAAGGGAGATGCTAGAGCTAGAATGGAAGCAAAATGGAGTAGGCCGTAATAAGATCTCGAATGAAAAGGCCCAGCCCAGTAGACAGAGATAACGACGTTTCGGGGAGAGAGAATGAAAAAGGTATATCGTCGACAGCAGGGATCGAACCTGCGCGGGCGTAGCCCAACAGATTTCAAGTCTGTCTCCTTAACCACTCGGACATATCGACGCATGTTGTTATGCCTCTATCCATCTTATTTGACTTGAAGCTATTTCCGGATTTCGGGATGTGATTCCTCTTTTGTTTCACAGGAAAGAGTTTAAATTTAAGCTGACAACGCAAGTTATTGGAAGTCAGAAATCTCCGCCACGTAGGATGGAGTAGAACCTTGCGACACACCACCACTCCTTTCTTGCCTGCAAGATTGTGAGCAATCTCATCCTCGCTACCAGGATAATGGGAACCAAGCCCTACCAGATGAACGATGTTCTGAACAAGTTTTGACGAACAAACAAGCTGACTATTTTAGAGTGGGTTTTAAAGAACAAAGAGTTTGCAGGATAATGGGAGCACGCGGTGCCACCGTCAGCCCAAGTGCATGTAAACAAGCAGACTGGGTACAACAAGGTACAGAGCTAACTAAACCGATGTGTTCCTTACTCTGCACGGAAGTGCGGTCTCGTTGTCGGCGCCGGAAAGGCAGAGCGAAGCGCGGCCAAGCGTGCACGCCAGTACGACAGGAGGAGAGCGAAGTGCTGCATTCCCCTCTGCCCTGCCGCATTCGACTCTGCCGCCGTATGTCTCCTGGACCTGGACCGACCATGTCGCGGCGTGCTGCATCCCCTTTCCGGTGCAAGCGTCGAAGGATGCGCCGTCACTGACCGGATCGCCGGCGTGTACTCTACACAAGGCGCTAGACGACTCCATCTTCTCCGCCGGAGCTCTACAAAACAACAAGATTAGATGTTCACAGGTACGACTCACGCTGCACAACGTCTGTTCGACAGAATGCGCATAGGACATGTGACTGTAACTGTAAATTCGATCTTATAACTTATGTTGCATGATTGGCTAAGAAAGACTACTTTGGTAAATGGTCTCTGCTACACTTGAAAATGTCGCTTGAATGTTTAATTTGTTGTTAGAAAACATTAGCCCATAAATTGTTCAGTTACCTGGTCTTACAAGTCTTAGAGTAGGGTATCTTTATTTAGAAAAGAAAACAATTATAAGACCACCAAAATATGGCTTACAAAGTGAAGGCATTACAGTGTTCGAAATTTTGCAGAAAACTATTTGTCAGCTAACTTCACCTCCTTTCTATGAGCCAAGAGTACCACTAGTTCAGTGAAGACAAAACTCTTTTGTTTATTGTTAAATCTGAAGTACATTTTGTATAGATTAAATCTTAAGTACATTGGTTCTCCCAAGAATAAATATATAGTCCGAAATCTACCTTGTATGAATTCATTCAGTATTTAAATTTAGGATACAAAATGAACATGCATCATTTGTATACGTGTATTTTGCACTCGCCTATTTCCCAAGAAAATGAACATTATCTATCTGTTAATTTTGTACTTTAGAACTTATTATAAGCTAACAACTTACCTTGATCCACCATAAATTTACAATGTCTATCATTTGCTTCTTATCCACTAGCAACTTGACTGCGTCCTCATGTTTCTTTGTTCTTTATGCTAAGAAGACAAAGAGATCTTTGTTCTTTACTGTTGTCATTTAGCAAAGACTATCTTGATATATACTTATTTTTTTGCTGCAGGCTAATCAGGCATGAATGGCACATACATCAAACGAGCTGAAACAATCACAATCCTATGGTATTACAAATAACATACTAGAGCTGCAGCAGAAACTAAGTAGGTTAGTCTTGTTCACTTTGGATTCTGTCTTATGTTGGAGTAACTATGTGCATGCTTTTACGAAAAAAGGTAAGTACGTTTATACTAGTAGCATCTAATTAATTATTCTATTGCATTACAATATACAAATGCATATATATTATTAAAAAAATTGCAGATACAATATTCAAATGCCTACATACTATGAATATATGCATACATATGCTCATGCACACTGTTAATATACATGGAAGTTTATTCATACAGGTAATAGACATAAAAGCTGCCAAGTTTGTTCGTATAATTAATACATACAAAATCCACACAAAAAAGTATATCATCGCCTAGCTTTTCAATAGAAGCAGAGGTCTGGTATCTCGGAAAAGAGGCTGCAGACAGCGGATACAACAGCAAGCATCCAAGCCTTGAAAAGAATAGGCTTGCATAACATGTCCATAATTTCCTTATATTCAATAATTTTCGCTTCATCAGTAGCAAAACCATTACCATCCTCAGTGAGTAATTTAAAACCTTGACGTGATGTTACCTTGACATAGCGACAGGCAGTTGTCCATGAGAAAAGACCTACTTCCGTAAATAAATAACCAGCACGTAAAGAGTCTGACCTTGACTTTTGTTGATAGCCATTGCATAGCATGCAGGTATAGGATATTGCCAATAATGCAATGTAAAAGGCCATTTTGAACTGCAACTATTTTGAACTGAGGTTAAGAACTGGAACTATCCTCGTCTCTAGCTCCGGAGACACGGAGAGCACCAATAGGCTGTGGTGAGCTCGATCCAGTCGGCCGGATGGCACTGGAATCGGCCTGATGAGCAGTGGCACTGCTCTTCAGGCCGCGACAGTACCAATATCTTCCACAACTAGAGGCATTACGTACCAAAAGATGAACGATATTCAGAACAAGTTTTGATGCACAAGCCAGCTGATGACCCCTTTCGACTGAAAACAAACAGTTTGAAGGGTATGGGAGTATGCGGGTGCAGTCATCAGCCAAAGTGAATGTAAACAAGCGGACATTTCTGCTCCTTACAGTGCTCAACACACACTAGCAGAACCAAAACCGGCATCCACAATCACTTCGAACCAATCAACCGGATCACACTCAGTCCAGGCAAAACAGAGTAAGAAGGGTTTTACTTTACCCAAACACATCAGAATACATCACATTAACGCCTTCCATGTCCACAGGGTACAAGCCTACAAGGTACAGAGCTAACAGAACCGATGTGTTTCTTTCGCCCACATGATACATGATACAATGCTAACTGAATTGAAGTCTTACATTTTCATAGAGCACATGATACTAATCTAACTACCCAACTGACCAACATCTGGTACAGAGATATCAGAATCTGATTAGGACCTACAAACATATACTGATATACAACTAGGAACATTAGATAGGAACATGGTAATAGGGGTCACAACACAAAGTAAAACTAGCTAACGGCACCTCCAAAGTTAACGTCAGTTCTAATCGGACTCTCTCTTCTTCTTGCTCTTAGCTTGTTTCGCCAGGAAAACTGAAAGTCCAGTTGAAGGCAAACTTCTTCCTCTTTCCCGAGAACTTCTTGTTAGGGGTCACAACACAAAGTAAAACTAGCTAACGGCACCTCCAAAGTTAACGTCAGTTCTAATCGGACTCTCTCTTCTTCTTGCTCTTAGCTTGTTTCGCCAGGAAAACTGAAAGTCCAGTGAAGGCAAACTTCTTCCTCTTTCCCGAGAACTTCATGTTAGCACTTGTATCACTATTATACAAGATTGCCTGCCTCCTGTTCAGGATCTGACCAAGGGAGGAGACATTAGAAGTTTCGCTCATATCGTCGGAGACGCTCTTGTCATACCCATCAGGGCCCATTAGCTTCATACTCAGTATCTGCCCGATGGACAGTGTCGGCTTCAGGGCGTTGCTCCTCGAAACATCAACGATATCCGTGCAGTGAGAATCTTTGTGACGATGTGCTGCATGTTTGAACCTGGGAGGAGAGCCACGGAGTGAGCGCTTCTTGTGTACTGCAAACTTGCGAAGGGGGTCTTCCACTGCAAACTTCCCTCGGTTGGCGGTATCTACTCTCTTCAGGGCTTCTTGTAGGGCATTCTTGCATTCCTCGACCTTCAGCTTGGCCTCCTCTAGCCTTGTGAGTGAGTCCGACTTTGATTGGTTGGCTTCGTCGACATGGACCATGGCAGCTGCAATCTTTTTCCTTGAGCTTTCATCGGCCTCTCGAGCCATCGAAGCCAGCTCAAAGTACTCTTCGACCGAGAGGTTCACCCCGTCTGTGCCCTGGAGATCTTCAGCCGCAGCTTCACTGCTAAGCAGGGCTTTGATCTCAGCGAGTGCAAGAGCTTCAGCTGCTCTTGCTGCTTCCTGCATCTTCTTGGCTGCAAGACACCTGACTTCAGCAGTGCCGATGGTAGCCTTCGTCTGCTCAATTTCAGCACTCAACATCATGGCTTCAGACTTGGACGCGTTTGCGGCGTTCCTGAGCTGCTCAATCTCTGAAGTCATCTTCTTGATCTCGATGAAGATGTCGGAGGGATCTTCTTCGCAACGGCTTCTCTGCAGATCCTTGAGCGTCTGCAGCCTCTGTGTGGTCTGGTCCAGCTCCTCCTCTAGAGACGAAACCAATGTGGCGTCGGAGCAAACTTTATCCCGACTTCTCTCCACCAGCATCTTCTCTGTCGCTATGTTGTTACGAAGCGACTCGATGGAGGCTCTTATGGCATCTAGATCGCTCGTGGTTCTGTTCAGGTTTGCCTTCGCCTGCTCAAGCTCCATCAGAACCGAGGCAGGGTGCTGATGTGACTGTTCCTCTCCACCGCCACACATCTCCACATCAGCTTTTGCATTTTCCCCATCAGGCAGATGTTTCTCTTCAGGTTCTGCTGTGGGAGCTTCAGTGATACAGCAGCTGTGCTCAGGCTGCTTCGCTTCAGGTTCTGCTGTGGGCACTTGAGTGATACTAAAACAGTTGTCCTCAGGCTGCTTCGCTTCAGGTGTTAACGTATCATCAGATATTTGCTTGTGTAGTATCTTGAGCTTCAAATCTGCGATGATCCTCTTGGCGGACTCGAGCTCTTTGAGCACATCGAGCGTCTCCCTCTCCTTGACGCCCAGCTCCTTCTCGAGCTGCGCGGTCTGCTCCTCCAGGTCGACGCATTGCTCCTGATCTTCAGTCCCCACGCAACACTGGTCCTGTTTCTGCACGCCGAGAAGCAAGAGCAAACAAAATTAAACTGGGAAAGACAAATATCGTTGACGATGTTTTACTAGCTGCATTTGCCACCGCACCAAGGACAACCGCTCCGCTGCTAATTAAACGGTGAACTAACCCGCAAAGTACATGTGTGGGTAGAGCTACACGGCATGTACGGGACGAGTACAGAACAAGTGCTCTACAGTACAGAGCAGGAGCACGATATCTCGACGGAGAAGGTAAATCAGGCCAAGAATAGCTAGCCGCGGCGAGAAGAGGGGCACACTGACCTTGTGGTGCGCGAAGATGCGGCGGACGAGGTGGGAGCTCCAGGCGGCGCTGCCCCCGAAGCGGTCGACGGCCTCGCGCACCGACTCGAACGGCGCCGAGGTGTCGATCTCCGCCCTGCCGCCCCCGACCGCGGCCAGCGGAGGCAGGTCGTGCATCACCTCGCCAGTCATCGGGACGCGTGCAGGCAGGGAGATGGCCGGGTCTCTTCTTCTTTCTCGTGTCCTGTGCAGTTGGGGTTCTTGGGTTTGGGCGAAGAGGGAGGGAAGGGACTGGAAGGGCAGGAAACGGACGACCGGGCACGGGTTTTAACGGGAGCGGTTGACCCCGGCGGAGGGAGATAGCCGTTTGGTGGTAGCCGTTGGCCTGACACTGCTGCTTCTTCTTGCACGCTTGTCGCTAAACACGGCTGCAAGCAGAGCAGACCAATGGCCGTTGTCGCTAAACACGGAAGCTTATATTAATCTGCGAGCTACAGTACTTGTTGTGGTGCATGCGCATTGCACCTTCACCTTCAAGCAACAAGCGTGCAAGAGCTCAAGCACATTTGTGTGTAGAGGAAAAAGTGCGATGGATGCAAGAGCGTGAGCCATTGATGACGCAAAAGTGTCGGAGCTCACGCTCAACTGGGTGCAGTTCTTCGGCATGGCTAGGGAAGGTGGGGGCCCGCGGGAGATTCTTTACAGTATCTTTTGTGATGGGGTGGGAGAAGATAGGGATTCGTTGGCACCCCACCTCACCGGCGTGACAGCCTACCGCACGCTACACGGGCGTCCTGCACTGGCTCGCTCTTGCATTATTACCACGGCGTCAGCCTTGCCGTGCCGACCGTCGGCGGCGCGCATCATGAGGATGCACTGAATGCCGCCGTTGCTTCGATGCGTCTTCTCACTGCCAACGGCCTCTTCTCTCTGGAGCCGTCGTTTCGGGTGGTAGGAGCATCTATGGCCCCCTTCTTTTCAGCTTATTTTCCAGATTCTCCCAGAAGCTACCCTCCATCAGCTTCTCCCAGAATCTCGTTTTTTAAATTTGTTTAAACTTCTAAATAAGTTTTGGGAGGTCCTACTCCCAAATAGGCGGCCCACTGGAAAATAAGCTGAAAAGAATGGGGCCTATACATTGCCCCGTAGCGGCACTTCACGGGAGGTCCTACTCCACGCGTTATGCGGAGGAAACAGCGCCTCCGCATACCCTGACACTAGTGGGCCGCCTATTCCGGCCCACCTTCGGTCGCTGGAGCCTTTTCGCGCTAGAATGAATGGGTTTGACTCTTTCCTGTTTCGCTGCTTCTTGTCCGTACTATTCTTTTCAATTTTGGATCTAGTTCAGGGAACGTGAAATAGTTTGGCTTCATCGATGGTCACGGTCAGCAAGGCAGAACCTATAGCTGTTTACTTTTTTTTTTTGAATTTTCAACCACCATATATTAGGTCAGCAAGCTGCCTCATTAAAAACCTCCCAGTCCCTTTCGATACTCTGGAAGGAAAAGAGTGCGTCTGAAACTTGCCGCATCAAGCATCAAAAATAGTTACATCATTCATTACAAATGGAATAATAAACCCTGGGGGCTCTCCATCCCAGCTCACTACTGAATTTGAATTATACGAAAACTTAGCTAGCTGGTGCGCCACCTGATTAGCATCTCTTGGGCAGTGAATAAACTCCACTGAATCAAGGGAGTGAGCTTTCATAAAACATTCAGCTAAAATTGCCGAGAAAGGGCTCCAGATCTCTATGACCGCATTGCATGCTTGAATAAGCTCCAAGGAATCCGATTCAATAATTACCCTGGAGACACCCAAGATCTCCAGGAATTTAAGGCCTTCAAGCAGTGCTAGAGCCTCAGCTGCAGATGCATTGAGTACACGATTTAGAGGGCAGGCATATCCAGCAATGGCCTCGCCACGGTCATTTCTAAGAACCATTCCTGCCGCTCCTGAACCATCCATGTGAAACGATGCGTCTGTATTTAGTTTCAGGCATCCTTGTGCCGGCCTCTTCCAAATTATTTCCTTCACTACAGCCTTGCTCGAGGAAGCAGGTATATAATTGGCTGTCAAAGAATTAATAGCAAATGCTGTACGGCATGGATCAGCTACTTTTTCTCCTTTCACAATTTCTCTTCTTTGCCACCAAATATACCAGCAAGCTACTGCCACAGTTTCCTGCAGATTAAGCATGCCCAGAACTGGCCGCCCATCCGATCTACGCAGCAACTGTTCGAGGACACAAGAGCCTGATCTATCAGCTTGCAATGTTTGCTCAATATAGTCTTCAAGTCCCAAAGACTTCCACACTTCTCTCGCACGAAGACACGTGAACTTTGATAAACATACATGTACCAACATACTTCGTTTATGTTGAAAACTGGGATATGAGCTAAGGGCTTAAAAATTCATATATAAAAACAGTATATGTGTCGTGCACGTTTGAAGTATATTTAAATAATGTGTACACGAAAATTATGCGCGTCCACGAGTAGGTCTCATTCCCGTACTCAGTTTCGAGTTTCGTTGATTGTAACTTCGCAATTTTGAATCGATGTTCAGAACTTTTTTAGCCGAATTTCGTTAAATTTGTCGTACTTGGTTAACCGTTTAAAATATCATTTGATGAGTAGATTAATCTCAATGTTTCGCACAACATTCGTGTTGTACTTTTTGCGTTTCGACGGTCATATACGAGATAATCTTATACTGTAGGTTTGAACATGTTTACACTCTCACTGTACGTGTCTTCTCCAACTTGTGTCGTCGTCACTCACCGCGGTTAACTCCGCCATCGTCACCACGCCGTTGTCTAGCTTGCGGCTCTTCATGGTGATGTCACGTAGATGGTTCTAAGTTCAAAATATGAACATTTTTTTAAATACAAATCAAATTTGAACCATTTTTAAAAATGAACATTTTTAAACTATGAAAATAATGAAATCTGAAACCATTTGGAAAAATAAAAAAAAATCAAAATATGAACAATTTTGAAATATGAATCATTTCCAAAAAAATCAACATTTTTAAATATGAACAATTTGTAAATCTGAACCATTTTCAAAAAAAAAATCAAAATCTGAACCATTTTCAAATGTGAACATTTTCAAAAGATTTTAAAAAATAAGAACATATATTTTAAATTAAAATTTTCAGTTAGAACATTGACCTTATTTGAACGGTTTTAAAAAGTGAACAGAAATTATTTTTGAACGATTTTAAAAAGTGAACAGAAAATGGCGGTGAAGATGAAACTGTTTTTGAACGATTTTAGAAGTGAACAAAAAAGGTCCGCGAACGAAATCTATTTTGAACGATATTAACAAGTGAACAGAAAAGTCTGTGAACGAAATTATTTTTGAACGAATTTTAAAAACTGAACAAGATAGGTATTTGAACGGAAACTAGTTTTGAACGACTTTAAAATGTGATCATAAACTATTTTAGAACGATTTTAAAAGTATACAGAAAATGTCGTTGAACGGAAATTATTTTTGAACTTTTTGACCGGAAAAGGCTTGGGAACGGGAGCTATTTTTGAAATTTTATAAAAAAAAAGCGAACAAATTCGTCCTATTTCTGATCAGGAGCAATGCCCCACCTTGTACGGTCAAAGGTACGTAAAGTAATTTGGTTTTTTAGCAGCACGTACGTGAAAGAATAAAAGAGAGAAGCAGTCGGGAAGAAATGGGCCAGCCCAGAAACGAGAGGAGGGGTACGCGGAGCGGTGTAGGCTCTGCGGTACGCGATAAATAGGATTTGCCGGACTTCAGCCTCCCACGGCCGGAAGGCCATACTTCATGGGCCGAATCAAAAGCGTCCCAATAAAAAAAGATACTATTACTATTTTTCGTTTCTCTATATCTAGATTTTTAAAAAATCTGAACAGTTTTAAACTGAACTAAATTTGATTTTTTTTTAAAAAAGTCTGAATGTTTTTTAATTTGAATATTTTTCAAATTTGAACACTTTTTTACTCTCTTTTTTATACAAAAGCTAAATATTTTAAATCTGAACGTTTTTTGAATCTTTTTTTAAATCTAAACATTTTCAAAATCTGAACATTTAAATTTTTGATTATTTCTCAATTATGAACATTTTTCAAAGTTGAACAATTTTTAAAATTCTAAAAGGCAAAAAAAAAGAAAAACGAAAATATAAGGATAACAGGAAAGAAAAATGTGCAAAGAAATAAAGAAGGAAAGCAAAAAAACAAATGAAAAAACATAACAGAAAAAGGCCAAATGACGACTCACGGAATGGGCCGGTCCGTTATTGGGCGCCCTTCAGGCGCGCTAGGATTTCGCTACCACTCGCGCTACTCCTACGGTCCTGGCAAACCCTATATGTCGCCCGTTGGCGCCCCTCAACAGGAGCGCTGCCTAAAGGATTCGTCCCGCAAAGCTTATTGGGTCGGCCCGTCTGGCGCTTTTCCTTTTTCCTTTTATGTTTTTCTTTTTCAGTTTCTTTTCGTTTCTTTGGTCTTTTCTGTTTCTTTTTTCGTTTTTCGTTTTTATTTTTTCTTTTTCTTTTTCATTTCTGTTTTTGTTTTCTTTTTCTTATTATGTTTTGTTATTTTTTTTGAAAATGGTTCCATTTTTTAACTGGTTCTAAAATTGAAAATGGTTCCAATTTTGAAAATGGTTACAAATTTGAAAATGGTTTTCCATTTTTTTAAATGGTTCAACTTTTGAAAATGGTTCAAATTTTGAAAATGGTTCCAATTTTGAAAATGGTTTCGATTTTAAAAATGGTTCCATTTTGAAAATGGTTCCGATTTTGAAAATGGTTCCAATTTTGAAAATTATTTCACTTTTAAAATGGTTCCATTTTGAAAATGGTTTCATTTTGAAAATGGTTCCAAATTTAAAAATGGTTCCAAATTTAAAATGGTTCCAAATTTAAAAACGGTTCCAAATTTTGAAAATGGTTCCAAATTTTAAAATGGTTCCAAATTAAAAGTGGTTCCAAATTCGAAAATGGTTCCAATTTGCAAATGGTTTCAAATATAAAAATGGTTCCAATTTTGAAAATTATTCAGTTTTGAAAATGGTTCCAAATTTAAAATGGTTCCAAATTTGAAAATTGTTCATTTTATAAAATGGTTCCATTTTGAAAATGGTTCCAAATACAAAAATGGTTCCATTTTGAAAATGGTTCCATGTTGTAAATGGTTCCAAATTTAAAATGGTTCCAAATTTTAAAATGGTTCCACATTTGAAAATTGTTCATTTTAAAAAATGTTCCATTTTGAAAATGTTTCCAAATTTAAAAATGGTTCCATTTTGAAAATTGTTCCAAATTTAAAAATGGTTCCAAATTTTAAAATGGTTCTATTTTGAAAATGGTTCCATTTTGAAAATGGTTCCAAATTTAAAATGGTTCCAAATTTCAAAATAGTTCTAAATTTGAAAATTGTTCATTTTTAAAAATGGTTCCATTTTGAAAATGGATCCAAACTTGAAAATGGTTCCAAATTTTAAAATGGTTACAAATTTAAAATGGTTCCGAATTTAAAATGGTTCTACATTTAAAAATGGTTCCAAATTTAAAAATTGTTCATTTTTGAAAATGATTCCAAATTAAAAAATGTTCCATTTAAAAATGGTTCCGAATTTAAACTGGTTCCAAATTTAAAAATTGTTCATATTCGAAATTTATCTTCGAAATTTTGTTCATTTTGAAAATTTGTTTATATTCAAAATTTGTATTTTATTCAAATCTTACATTTTTCAAAAATTAAAACGTTTCTGTACATTTTCGAAATTTTGGAAATTTTGTTAAAAATTGTCCATTTTCGAAATATTGGAACCATTTTTTGTTTTTGTTTTTATTTTTTGAAAATTTTCAAACAAAATAACGGAACTCTTCTATACAGACCTACCGACATGAAATAGTTAACGATCAACGCGCGAAGAAACAGTTTCCATAGGAAACAGAAAAAAAGTTTCGCGCGAAATTATATGGGCTAAGCCCAATTACGCCGGCACGGATTCTCTGACTTTGCCCCTCTAACTTTTCCCTGACTTTGAGTCACTGTTATGCGGGGGCCACCCAACGCTGGACCTACCTGTTAATGACTCAAAGTCACCCTAGACTTAGTCAGAGAATCCCCACCGCAATTACGCGAGCATGCAGGCGGCACAGCTTTGAACCGCCGCTAACAGGCGGAGCATAGGAGCTCCCTACGGTCCTACCCCAGTTCCCCCGGTGGGCCGAGGTGCTTTTCTTATTTATCGCCTGAAGCGAAAGTTTACACAGCTTCGCGTACCTCCTTCAGGTAATGGGCCGACCCCATTCGCTCCGCAGAACAGCACGCCCCTGTAGATCCTTGGTTTTCTTGGCTGGCTTCTCCGATTTTCTTGTTCGTTTATTTTTCTACTCTTTTCTGCATGCCTTTTATTTTTTATTTTTTTGCTTTTTTTTCGATATTTCATTTTTTGCTTTTTTTGGGTTTCTTCAACGTTTTCCCCTTTTTCCTTTTCACTTTCTTTCCTTTTTGTAAATACATACATTTATTTAGAAACAGCATATTTGTTTACACTTGTAAATACAATGAATATTTTTCTTTCATACGAACATTATTTATCATATACTACAAGAAGATATTTTCCAACTGCTGAATAAGCCTGTGCATACACAGTTTTAGCGGATTTTGGATCTAAAGCCAACCATGCCCGTAATCAGCTGGTTTTGTTTGCGGTTTCCACGGTTGAACCATTGAATCATAGCCGGCGGCGCCGTGTTGCTACTTTGCTCAGCAAGCTCCGACTCGAGGCAGCCCCGGCGCCGTGTTGCTACTCTGCTCAGCAAGCTCCGACTCGAGGCAGCCCACTCAGCGCGATCACACCGCTGTCACAACGGCCAGCAGATTCGCAGACTCGCTTCAGGCTCGACCTCACCGTCGACGGCCGGTGGACTCGCGCCGACTTGCTCGCCTGCGGACTCGCAGAATAAATCTACCTCGCCGACGGCCAGCGGACTCACCGAATAACTCGACCTCGCCGCTGCGTGTGCACCGGTGGTCACTCTCACCGCCATGATAGACTGTCGCGTTGCTCCACTCGTCTCCCGCGACGGTAACATCATTGCCACATTGTATTGTAAATACACGCTGCAGCACACGTTGGACGCCGCATCAAACCAGAAAAATGACGCTCGGGCGGACGGCAGTGCTGCTGCTAGCTCGCCAGTGGCGTGAGTCCTGCTCTTTTTTGCGGTTCCACGGTTTCAGCCCGTTTTTAAACTAGCCATTCCACAAACCGTCAAACTTGTTTGGTTTGGGTTGGGTCGACGGGTTCGCCGGTTTGGAACCAAACCATGAACAGGCTTACTTATGAACATAAATATGTATACACATATGGATATTTATCGTATAAATATGAACATACATTCGCACACATCTGAACATTTTATTCGTATGCGTATGAAGGTCTATTTCAACATATGTGAACATTTATACTTAAAGTCCACATTTTTCAAATATTACTATAGAGGGTAAATATAATTATTAACGTTTTTAAATATAAAAGTTAACATGTTAACGGGCCTCACCAAATGCAGCCCATCCAAGTCTTCAGTGCACCATGCTAACATCGCTAAGACTAAGGGCGTGTTCGGAAACGGTCCGGCTTCAGCTCGCTCCGTCGATCCGGCTCCAGCAAGCCACTCCAGCGTCGCTAGCAGAGCTGAAAACGTTCGGCGCTGCTCCTCCCGTCAGCTAGGCCAAACGCCCATTTTGTTCGGCCTACTAAGAACATGCAGTTCCAGTCTAGTCCCGTAAGGCCAGATGGGCTGGCTGCTTCAGGGGAAGGACGAGGACGTGAAATCCGGCCGCCGCCGCTGCTGCTTGAAGGAGGGAGTCCGGCCACTGCTGTACCTCGACGAAGGAAGGCAACTGGTGCTGCAGCTTGACAGAGGGATGGGCGGTGGAGTCGGCGGCGCACGCGTGCATGCTGGCATGCAGGCGGAGGGGTGCAGTGGACGTGAAAGGAGGCGGCCGGAGGAGAGGGCACGGAGGTAGCTGGATTCCGGCGACATCGGGGTGGCGTGCGCGTGCTGGCGTCGGCAGGTCACGGGGACGGGAGAGATGGTCTCGCTCGGACATTCTTCAGATCGGATCGGGAAGACGGGAACGATGGACTCGCTGGGGATTGGATGGAAACAGATGGAAGCGTTTTCTTTGACTTGGCGGTGGCATAACCTTGTAATTTTTGACTGCTCCGCGATTCGCTGATCCGTGGATTTGCAAAAGAGGTGCTCCGGGTTTTGTATAGGAAATTCGCCCAGCTTCTCGGATCCAGCTCCGCGGAGTTAGGGTGTTCGGCACTGATTCACCGTGGAATTTTCCGAAGCTGGAAGCTAGAGGAGATCCGAACACGCCCTAAGAGCGATTAATAGGAGCTCCCGAACTGAGGTCCCACTGCTCGGGGGTTTATCTAGAGCAAAATCGCTCTATGGACCCACTGAATTCTCAAGCCCCAGTTACAGATTCAAGTTGTGATTTTTTTGTCTCGTTGTTTTGTGCCATTCTAGGGGATCCCACACAAATTAAGACAACCAATAGGTAAACTGTAAAACGTATTACCAACTCTCCCAAGAAATAAATCTACACATTTCCTCTAGTAAAATTAAACTAAAGTTGTTCAATATTACAATATATGGAATATTGGGTAAATATTTGTGAAATGACTGGCCACAACTATTAAAGGGGGTTTTTTGAAATAAAAAATAGTACTTGTGAAACAACATGACTATAATGCCAAACAGTTTTTTGAATTACCAGACATAGGAATTTGCCATCTATGGAACAAAGCATGCCTACAACAATAACACATTTTGTACTAGAGGGAATAATAGTGTAGCACCATGCAACGAATCACACCTACAAGCTAAACAAATTTTGAACCAAATAAAAAACAAAAATTGCATCCATTGAACAAATCACAATTTCAAGTGTAATGAAATTTTAGCGCCCAATGAACAAACTAAGACTACAAGAGGAGCAAAGGCTCGTGGAATAAATCATGACTACATGGATATTTTTGTGGACTAATAAGAACACAATTATGCCTGAGGAATAAATCACAACTACAAAGCACACACACAAAATTACACACAAGTGGTATGCACGTGAGCAAAATTTTGGCCCAAGCAACACATCACGAATATCTGTGAATAAATCATAAATACAGAAAAAACAAAATCTAGACTAAGTGGAAAAGAATTTAGCTTCCATGGAACAAATCACGACTAGAAGTTGAACATATTTCTAGACCATGTGGAATACAATTTTAGCACTCCTGAAACAAATCACAAGTATTAGTGAGACAAAAGTTTTGGATATATTAAACTAATTTTAGCACACATGGAAAAAATTAACACTACATAAATTTGTACTAAGTGAAACTATCCTGGCTATAAAAGTAAAACCAAGAAATAATGGAAGAGGATAAGACAAGAAAGGTTAATTAACATGTAGTTATTGATCTAAAGCTGAAAAGAAAACAAATGAAAATATAAAACCCGGAGAAAATGCCAGATGAGTGGCCACCGTACGAATAAACAGACCAAGCTGCGACCAGATAGTAAAACTAAACTACTCTTCACGTGCATCTGCATCTGCCTTCTTAAGTATATGAACCAAAATTTCTTGTGTGGTTTCGGCTGACGGACCAACCCGAGGCGACTTGTGGGTAAAGATTTCTCGGGCAGTACTGGTGAAAGTTGCCAAACCTGCCGATGGGAGATAATTTAGAGCTAAAGCTCAATGGTACGACTATCTAAAGTGCACCCAGCCGGAGAGCGCTCGGGCGACAAGCAGGTATCGCTCCTGAGCCGAAGCGTGTCTAGAGAGTGGGTTTATTGGCATAAAGAAAGAGTTTTTTTAACATTTTGTCTTAGATTTTAGTTTTTTTAGTTTAGTTTTAGTTTCCTCTATTTTATTTTTGGTTCCTTTAGTTATTGGTTTTACATAATGTACAGTATCCTTTAGAACTTTAAGTAACATGTTTATATAGCTTAAAGGGGCGGAAATCCCTTTTGGCTCTCGGGTGCCAGTGCACCCTTTTTTGAATTTTTTTGAAATAAATTAAACGAGTTTCAAAAAAAATCAAAACAAAATACTAGGTGATGTATATGCATGTCCTCTACGCACGGTGCTGATTATTTGTGAAAAACAAATCTTATTACGAGCTACAGAAAAATAAGAAATTTCGGGAGCAGCAACAAGTGACAATAGTATGGATTTTCTGTCAGAAATTTATCTTTTTTCTGTAGGCCATAAAATTTATTATTTTCTTACGAAATTTCTTACGTACCTACACAACATGTATATCTTGTTGTGTAAAAAAATGCAGATTTTTTTGAAGCAAAAAAGTTCGATTTTCAAAATTTTCAAAAAAAGGGCAGCAGTGTGCCCGAGAGCCAAAACTCCCCTTCCCTTAAAGGGGAGACAACTGTCGGAGCGTGCTACGACGACATCGAGCCACCTGCTTGAAGACATGACCAAGTACATATCTACGATCACACACACACACACACACACACACACACACGCACGCACGCACGCACGCACGCACGCACGCACACACACACAAATGCCAATACATTGTTGTTAGTACACTACTAATAAATGGGAAAAATACTTCCAACATTCAAAGTACACTCCAGAACACGAAAGTACATGTATACATTAGTGTGACTTTTACACCTCATGTCAAAAGAAACTTTATTGAAAGCTATCAACATGAGATTCAGTTATGAAGATCTTGACATCAGTGAAAACGATTCATAATTTGGATTTGAATTCTGAATCCCCCAAAAATATAGTTACCACATCTCACTCTTCTCTGGAGAGAAAATCATATCAGAACTCTCGATTACGACACTTGCCAAGTTGGAGCCACACGCACATGGTAGAGATAAGCAAAGCTATCTTATTTCAATAGTAACTATTAACATTTTAGCAACCTTTATCATAGGCAATAAGTAAGCTGTGGCGGGGCCGATTCAATAAAAATTTGGGCCCGGGCCAATACAATTTTTACTAAACTTTTATACTTAATATGTTTGTTTTTGGTATGTTACATTTTTCTAAATTTGATTTTTCCATTAATGTCTACGTGTGCTTCTATTCTTGTAGACAGTGTTGGGTCTCCAAGAGCAGAGGTTTGTAGAACAGCAGCAAGTTTCCCTTAAGTGAATCACCCAAGGTTTATCGAACTCAGGGAGGTAGAGGTCAAAGATATCCCTCTCAAGCAACCCTGCAATTAATATACAAGAAGTCTCTTGTGTCCCCAACACACCCAATACACTTGTCAGATGTATAGGTGCACTAGTTCGGCGAAGAGATAGTGAAATACAAATAATATGGATGATTATAAGTGGTAATTGCAATCTGGAATAAAAATGGCAGCAAACAAACATGTAGCAGAACTTGTTGTAAACGGTGTTTCAATGCTTAGAAACAAGGCCTAGGGATCATACTTTCACTAGTGGACACTCTCAACAATGATCTCATAATTGAATAAATAAAAGCTACTCTTAAACACTCTCTTGTTGGATAACAAACACCATTCATTGTGTAGGGCTACAAAAGCACACCTCAAGCCGGAGTAAACAAGCGCCACAACTTCATAAAGGAGTCACACACGGTACACACACGGTCACCTTTACACCGTGGAGAGTACCGGAGTTCGTATTAAAGTAAGCTCTAGAGTGCATAATAGATAAAGAGTAACATCTACATATTCAACTAGATTAGCACAACTGAACACAAATAAATACTACTCGGGATTATTCTCCTTCTTGATGAAGCAAGAGTACTATGCGTAGGGCTGCAAAAGTACACCTCAAAGTCTGAGTAAACAAACACCACAATTCCCAAGAATAAGCCATGATAAATGTCTAAATTATTCATAGAGTCACACAAGTACCCACACTGTCACCTTGATACCATGTTGTCACAATGACTCTAGAAACTAGACAAAATCACTTGAGTAGCATAAACATTATTAATGTATTCAGCGATACTAGCAATACACATGATCACATAAAGATCACACCATGGGAGAGAGAGATGAACCACATATCTACCGGTAGAGCCCTCAGCCTCGGGGGAGAACTACTCCCTCCTCATCATGGGAGTCAGCAGAAGATGGCGGTGGTGTCGATGGTGATGACTCCGGGGGCACTTCCCCGTCCCGACGGCGTGCTGGAACAGAGATTCTGTCCCCCGAAACTTGTCGTCGATGGCGGCGGCGCTGCGGAACTCTTCGTGGAGTATGGCTTGGTTTTTTAGGGTTTACGCCTCGGGGGGAATAAATAGGCGAAGGGGCAACGTCGGTGGAGCCCGAGGTGGGCCTCCACACCAGCTGGCGCGGCAGAAGGGGGGCCGCGCCGCCAGGTGGTTTGGCCACCTCGTGGCTCCCCTTCGTCTCTCCTTCGGACTCCGTGTACGTGTTGGAAAAAATAGGGACTTGGCCTTTTGTTTCGTGCAATTCCGAGAATATTCGCAGAAGTAGTTTTCTGGAATCAAAAACAGCAGAAAACAGGGAACTGGCACTTCGGCATCTTGTTAATAGGTTAGTCTCAGAAAATGCATAAAAGTGATATGAAGTTTATATAAAACATGTAGCAATTGGTATAATATAGGCATGGAACATCAGAAATTATGGATACGTTGGAGACGTATCATCCATCTGTTGGCATAGTTTAACCACTAATTGGCAATGTTATTAAATATTAGTTATTTTAAAATATACGATAGGGGAAGATCCTACAAACATTTTTCTGAATAATACGGATCGAAATCCGCTGACGTGATGACTTGGACCGGGTGCTGGGTTGGACATCTACTTTCTTAACCAAGTGAGATAGACACACATCTTTACTGAATTTTTGTTGATATTTTTTTTGTACCAAATATCATTGAAGATAGTAAGCAGTAGTTTATAACAATATTGTGTTCTAAAACTAGTTTTTTATAATGCGTGATCTATATAAATTTTTTTTAGCATGACTACGGCGGGCTCAAAGAGCCAGCCTGAACTTTATTACTCAAATGTTGCCTATGAAGCTTCGCAGCCTCTACAAGATGGGTTCAAATGAACCAAAGTTCACAAGGGGATACAGGAGAAGCGAAATAAATTAAAAGAACACACACCTCTAACACACATAAGGAATGGGGGATAACGGAAAGAGAAACATAAGGGAGCTATGGCAAGCAGTCAACACCAAGAACTAAGCATCCATCACGAGCAGGCAGACCGAGAAGAGCTGGCACTAGCTTTGTTGGATTAGTCGAAGGGAGATCCACCGCCAAAAGACGAAGAGAAGAACTCGCCAGCTTGCTTTGCGATCACTCAGCACGTTGAAGAGCTAGGAGAGTCGCAGCCACCGTCGAAGGGCTTCCTACTGCCGAGACACGTTGCAACAAAGAGAGCCGCGGACCATGTCGAAGGGCAATATTCCACCGAGACTGCCTGCACCTCCTCTAGGCCACCCAGGGCCTCCATCCAAAATAGAGAGAACCAAAGCACTATGCAAGGCAAAGAAACCTCAAGCATCGTCGAGGAGCGCCGAACTCCGAGACATCACCGCCGCCACAAGTATCCAAGCGAGGGGTCAACCATCTGCACCAGGATGACCAAGGCAAAGACCGTTGCAACAGATCACCTCCATTGACACCACCAAACAAGGCAAGAACCCAAGCACACTCTAGCCGAGACACCAAGCACCCAACAGCGGAACAGTGGCTCCATGACAATGCCCCCAACGGGGAAAACGACATCAGAGAGGTCGTCGTTGTCCAATCCAGGAAGGATCTAAGGCTTTCGCCTGGAGCACACCATGGAGCGGGCAATGCAAGCTTCACAATGATGCCTTCAGGAAGGAAAACGGCGCCGAAGGCGTCGCCATCATCAAAGTAGGCTTTCGCCCAAAGCGTCGCAGCCACGACCTCCCCGCAACAAGAGCTGGCCGTCAGGTCCGGCGAGCCCAGGAGTGTGGGACTTCACCATCCTCCAGCCCAACCGCGGCAAGCGTCCTTGCCAGGGCAGAGGCCCCCCGCAGACGCAGCCGCTCACCTCGAGCGTTGGCGCCACCGAAGGCGGATCGATCCTGGTCCCCGCGCTGGCACACAGCCGGCCGGAACCACCGCCACCAAACCACCCAGCCGCATCCTCGCCGAGCTCCACGGGAAGCGCGCAGCACCACAGGTGGCGATGCGCCGGCCGTGGCCCGCATGGCCCACTCCTGGCCCAGATCGGGCCCGGGAAGCACCCCCGCCGCCACACGACTCCACGGCGAAGCGCGCCACCACACCCTCCACCACAACTGCACTGTGGACGGACCTCCACGCCGCCGCACTGGCCCGTCGCTCCGCCTCCACGCTCACGAGATGCGAGCACCACACCCACGCAACCACCGGGAGCCCGCGTTGCGCGAGAGAAACCGCCCCGCCACCACCTTCCCTGGGGCGCGCACGGCTTTGCCGGCGCCCTTCAGCGGCGGCGATGCGGGAGAGGGGCGGGGGAGGCCTTAGTGGCGGCGGCTAGGGTTCCCCCGAGTCGCCAGAGTTAGGCGACGCGGGGGAGGGGGAGGGGAAGGGGGGATATTTCTTCTGATCTTGATACGTATTTATCGTAAAAATCTGTAAATAATTCGATCTACTCCCTCCTTTCTAGAATGGGGTGTATATAGGCGTATTTAATATGTAGATTCACTTATTTTCTCCATATATACTCTGTATTAGAATCTCTAAAACATCTTATATTATGCAAAGGAGGGAGTAACAAATATCTCAATAGCGGCTTCTAGTGTATGATAAGTCAAGCATATTTATTGAACTTTTAGAGTATAAACTGAACCGATTTATTCTTTACTCATTTCCATGGTAAAAAATGTATAACATATTGTGTGTAATTGAAAATATTATAGTGACTACTATATAATTTACCATTTTGGACCCTTATTTTCTCGGAGCCCTCGGTGTTCGCTCTTGCAAGGCCTATAGACCAGCCCGGCTTGTGGCCGCTGCTTTAAGAGCACTGAAGATTTAAAAAAGCATACAAATTATTCTTTTTTTTTGAACAGGTGAGCTTTATAAAGATTGGGTAACAACGTTCATACATTCACGCTCGACTAGTGCCGACACGCAGGAAGGCACTGAGCCGAGCAAAACACCACACGCACCATGCTTACCTAGTTGGGCTAAACATGTGCCACTCCATTGCTCACTCTTCCAATCTTGAAGATCTTCACGTCCAACATAGCAGCAATCAGTGCCTTCGCTTCCTCAATCAGGCTCCAACACGGCGAACGATCAACAGCTTGAGTGGACAGGAGCGAAACCACCCTCGCGCAATCAGATTCAAGAATTGCGTTCCAGTGAGGGTATTGAGCAAGCTGTCTAAATCCTTCAATACAAGCGATAACTTCTGCTTCTTCTGCACTTGCGCAGCCACCAATATGCCTCCAGACCGAGAGCAACACACCACCATCAGATTTCCGAAGCACGACACCCACTCCGGCATGGCCGGTAAGAGTGTCCCAGCCAGCATCAACATTGGCTTTTAAGCCGCCCGGCGGCGGCGGTAGCCAAGCAGACACGGGACGGCTGGCCTGATTTGCAAGAAGCCCTTCCACAGCAAATAAGGGTGCCTTACCCTTGACATCAAGCTTTGCATGGGGTGCAATATGCAACATCTCCAAATAATTTTGAAGAAATGTAACTGAAGCTGCTATTGAGGCCTTACCATCACCATGCACAATGTTGTTTCGGTGGTGCCACGCTCGCCATAGTAAGAACAAAATCCTTGCTCTCATATCTTCCAATGACCGGCTGAGCAGCTGTAAGAACCACTCCTTCCCAGTAGCTCTAAAATCTGCTTCCGAAGGCAAAGTCCAAACTGTGCGCACGACATCCCTCAAGGCTCTCGCTGTAGTGCACCGTATAGTGGCATGATGTACATCTTCAGGTTCGACACCACACACTAGGCACCTGGGATCAACCTTATTGATGCGACTATGTAGGCTGTCAGACACTGCCAGCGAGTTTGTTGCCAGCCTCCAAGCAAAAACTCGAATTTTCTGTGGCACTGGACATTTCCAAATCAGGTTCCACAATGACCTCTCACCCTCCGGCGCTGTACTACTTTGTCCGCTACTGTTTTCCATCAAATTTTGACGGATGCCCAATTTGTATGCACTACGGACAGAGAAAATACCGTTATGTTCAAAGTTCCAAGCAACAAAATCATGTGTTGGACGCGCCGGCAACTTGATCTTCAGAACAGTATCAGCATCGTGAGGTTGGAACACCTGGTGGACAATGTCTGAATTCCATGAGCGGGTGAGTGGATCAATAAGTTCAGAAACCCACTTCCGCCTAGATCGCGTGCGCCGGGCAGAAATCTTCAGGCAATCCTGACGAGGCAACCAGTTATCCCTCCATATTTTGACCTGGCTCCCATCGCCAATCCTCCATATAACACCTTTCTTCAGGAGTTCGAGTCCATGCATAATCCCTTGCCAGGAAGCCGATGAATTTTGGATAAACGCGGTATCCAGGAGATTGCCATTAGGGTAGTACTTGGCCTTCAAGATGCGAGCACACAAACTATCCGGGAAGTGGATTAGGCGCCATGCCTGCCGAGCCAGCAGTGCTTGGTTGAAAACTCGAAGGTCCCGGAAGCCCATGCCGCCATAGGCCTTTGGTCTCACCACCTTGTCCCAAGCAAGCCAATGCATCTTTCGTCTTTCATGTTCATCACCCCACCAGAAGTCACGGACAATTTTTGACAGTTCCTCTGTAAGACCAGCAGGAAACTTGAAAATACCCATAGCATATGTTGGCAAAGCTTGCAGCACGGCCTTTATTAACACCTCCTTTGCCCCACATGACGAGTACTTCTCTATCCAGTCACTCGCTCGCTTACGAAACTTGTCCTTTGTTGGCTGAAACTTCCCTTTTTTGAGTCGTCCCTCCGGCACTGGCAGCCCGAGGTACTTCTCCTCAAAACTCTCAGTCTCATACTTGAGGATCTGTTTTATTTCAGATTTAGCTTCAGTTGTACATCGATCACCATATAGGATAGAACACTTTCCAAGACTTACAAGTTGCCCAGTACTACGCTCATATTGATGCAGCACCGATTGTATCACCCGGGCCTGCTGGCTAGTGCCCTGAAAAAATAGCAAACTGTCGTCCGCGAAAAGTAAGTGAGACACACCAGGTCCACGTCTACTGATATGCAGGTCAAGAAGGTCCCCACGGTCCACCTCATGTTGAATCAACCGTGAGAGGCCATCCGCAACCAGAAGAAAAAGATAGGGCGACAGCGGATCGCCTTGGCGTAAACCCCGTGTAGGCGTGAAGGTGTCAAAACTTTGTCCATTCAGGCGAACTGAGTAACGTACGGTGGTCACACACTGCATCACCCACCGTATCCAAGAACGATGAAAGCCCAACTTCGCCATGGAACCTTCCAAGAATCGCCAGTCCACACGATCATACGCTTTGGCCATATCCAGCTTGTACGCACAGAACCCAGACCGCTCTCTTGAGTTGCTCCGGATTGCATGTATACATTCAAACGCAATGAAGGCATTATCAGTAATTAGCCTTCCGGGAATGAAAGCACTCTGTGATGGAGAGATTATGTCCTCAAGAATTGGCGGAGACGATTAACAAGGCATTTAGAAACTACCTTGTAGATGACGTTACAAAGGCTGATGGGGCGGAAGTCCTTCAAATCTGCAGGATCATTCTTCTTCGGAATTAAAATGATAGACGTGTTATTAACCTTGTCAGGCATGACCCCTTCCTCAAAAAAATTCTGTACTGCCCTGGTCACGTCTTCCCTCAAAAGCCCCCAGTTTCGCTGAAGAAACCTAGCAGGAAAGCCGTCAGGCCCCGGCGCCTTGAGCGGCCCAATCTGGAATAAAGCGTCGCCAATTTCTTGCTCAGAGAATGGCGCACACAGTTTACCATTCATCTCCTCAGTTACACAGGCACGCATAAGATCCAGAACAGAATCCGGCTCCAAGTTATCCTCTCGAGCATACAAGTTTTGGAAATACGAGGAGGCCATCTGTCCCATCTCCACCTGATCTGAAGTCCAAGTACCATCTCCTCGTTTCAGCTTGCTTAAACGGTTTTTCCTCTGTCGCCAGGATGCCTTCCTGTGGAAATACCGAGTGTTTCGGTCCCCCTCCTTTAGCCAGGTCACACGAGAACGCTGCAACCACATGAGTTCCTCTCTGTACAGAAGTTCATCCATCTCTGCTAGAATTCGTTTCCGCTCAGCTATGCTCTGGTTATCCGTTTTGAGCATCAGCTGATCAAGCTCCTTCCGTTTCTTGTCTAGTCTCCTAGGTACTGACCCAAAATACTTTTTTTCCAATCATAGAGAGCTGCCATAACCGATTGAAATGAAGCACTCACATCTCCAAGGTTTTGTCCACCAACACGTCGAGACCATGCATCCTCCACAGCAGCGTAAGAGAGGGCTCACGTTCCCACATAACCTCGTATCTTCGTATAACGTTGCCGCTCCTCTGGTTAGCCGTCTGCTGAACGGACAAAAGGAGAGGACAGTGATCAGATCGTGAACTACTGATATGTTGCACATGAAACTCCAGGAAACGTGCCGACCACGCCGGTGAAGCCACGGCCCGGTCAAGTCGCACCCGAACATTCCGGTCTCCCGCTTGTTTGTTGTCATAAGTCCAAGGCAGACCACTAAAACCCAAATCATAGACATCACAGTGGGACAAAACTTCACGGAAGTCCATCATCAGCCGCTTCTGATCGTCTTGCCCTCGAGAAATGCTCTGATTGCCAGCAAGCCTCGTTGAAATCCCCAATTAGCATCCATGGCTCAGCAGATCGCGGTTTTATCCTTCTAAGCAACGTCCACATGTTGTGCCGGTCAGTAGCCTTTGGTTCCCCATAGACAAAAGTCGCTCTCCATCTCGCACCATATGGTCCACCCTCGATGTGGACATCAATGTGTCGTTGGCTGAAGGAGAGCAGGGACACGTTTATACCTTCTTGCCAGTAGAGAGCCAGTCCACCACCGTTTCCCTCCCCATCGACCTGGAAACATGCCTTCATACCAATACGAAAACGCAGGTTCCTTACTCGATCCTTTTTCTGCCGAGTCTCGCTGATGAATACCATGGCGGGGTTATGCGTTTACAAGGCAAACAAGCTCTTGAACCGTCCGAGGGGGCCCCACCCCCCGGGGGTTCCATGCCAAGATACTCATTGCTCATGTCGGGCCTCGCCATGAGGTCCCGACATGTGTTCAAAGTTACCAGAAGATGGAACTTCAGAGCTGAATCTCCCGGTGTCAGCGATGAGCTCAAAACATGAACTCCCCCGTACAAAAGTCATCACAAGCTTCCCCAAACGTTTGCCAATCAGAAAGTCTGCACGGGCCTATTGCACACCTGGCCTTTCACCTGGAACATGAATTTGGGACTGATTAATATTACGTTTGCGCTTCTTGTACACTCTGTATTTGATGCCAAGGCCTTTGCAGAGGCACAGCAGCTCGGTTCTGTATTTGGCTTGGCCTGGGTCAAGTTTTTCCTCTTGTAGCTCAACGCCATCCTTTGTCATCACCGACCCAGCAGAGGCAGCAGCAGCATCACAAGCACTTGCCGTCTTTCCGCAGGTCATAGATTGATGAGGAGAAACTCCATTAGCTCCAACGCCTGTTATCACCTCACCTTGCTCATTCAGCTGACGTACACCATGAAGGGCACAATTGCCTTGCTTATTAGGCTCGTTGGCATGCGCCATTAGAGCATTATCAGTCTCCAGTCTCACTGTGGCCGTCGGCGACGCAGCGCCCCGCAGTATCCAGGTAGGCCGAGGGGTCAACAGCTTTCGGGCGTTCTTCGGCGTACCACTTCCAGAAAACTGATGGAACTCAAACTTGCTGAACATCGACACCCACAGCTCTGAGCCGTAGTACCTTCCTTGGCGAGGGATAGCTGTCACTCCAGAAATTTTGCACTCCCCCATCGTACTTGAGGCAAGGCAGGATAATTTAGAAGGTGAATTCATCTCGCCTTCAAGAAGAGAATTATATGTCACCTGTGTCGTCTGTGACAGGGTCGCCGGCGCCTTCTGTATCAGGGCATCGCTCCCATCCTTGGGACGGGCAGTCGGGAAGGTGACGGGGTACTTCCTCTGAGTATCACAACCCAGAACACTCCGGGGTGCCCCGCATAGGGTAGGGGCAAATTTAGAGCGGAAATAATCTAGACTTTTCCGTGGATTTGAAGATTTGAGGATAATCCTTTTTCAGAGAATCTCTGATTTCTGGGGGGATAAGATTAGAGACCGCAGGTGGGGGCGAGTGGATGAGGATGCTGCCGGAATCCGGCATGGAGAATGGCGGCGAGCGACAAAACAAAGGAATGGACCGAGCTAGGGATTGAGGCCACAAGTATGAAGTCGGCGGGGAATTAAGTGGAAAACGGTGGCAGAGAGCAAGCTATGGAATGCGGTAGTGGTGAGAAGGCAGGGACGGATCGTGCCTGAACTGAATCTGGAGAAGTTGATAGGAACAGAGTCTGGTTGAGGAGGAATCAGGGGAGATTAGACCGGCGTCACGCCAGTCGCCGGCAGATCGCCGGAGTCGCCATAGAGGACAAAGTCAACAAAGCAGGCCGCATACAAATTATTCAAGTTTAGAGTGGATTGAAATGTTCATTTATAAACTGTTGTTCAGTGTCGTGACCGCCTAAACCATGCGGTTCATCAACAATTAGCTCAGGCATCTCTTTCTACCGACGCATATCATGCATGCATGCCCCTGCTTAAAGGCCAGTCCAGCAGATTAGGATAACGTCTAAACATGCAAAACCAATCTGGGACAGCTGCTTTCCATTATTATGGTTTTTCTATACCTTTAACTAACAGACCCGTCGGTTAGTCCTGAGAAAGCTATGTATGGAGTCGAGAGGATTTTGCCGGACCGCGGGCAGAGCAGCTACCCTCTGCAAGAAATCTCCTAAATTTTCCACTCCCACCAACAAGCATCTCCACCGGCGCGCCCAATAGAGGGTTCGGCAAAGTTGCCGGACAGGCGCTGTTGGGCGCGCCGGCAACGGTTGCCGCCTATTGGGAGCGTCGCGTCCCACCGGTCGCTCCCAATAGACGCCCAAATCATACATTCAAATAATCATATAATTCAAAAAGATATGTCTAAAATAAAATCATATAATTTAGAATTGAATACACAAATCAAATAGGTCATACAATTATTAAAATTAAAATAAATTGGGCAGTCAATTAGGATGGTTGTCTGCTTGGCCTTTAAGTGCCCACAAATGCGTAACTAAATCATTTTGCAGTTGCTCGCGTGCTCCTCCATCCTTGATTTCAGCGTTAATTGTGAGGAAAACGGCAAAATTAGCAGTCAAATCCGGAGGCAAATCATCATGATCAACTTGGGCAAGAGGAACCTGATGATAGTATGGATGGTCATCTTGTGGAGGATCAACACGTTCACTCTCGATGATTATGTTGTGCAAGATCACACAAGTCATCATCACCTCTCACATCTGCTTTTTGGACCAAGTTAGATCAGGATAACTGACAATAGCAAAGCTAGATTGTAGCACACCAAATGTCCGCTCGACATCCTTCCTGGCACCCTCCTGTTCTGTTGCAAAATGAGACTGACTTTGACCTAGAGGGTGGAAGATGATCTTCACAAATGTAGACCATCTCGGGTAGATGCCATCTGCTAGATAGTACTCCTTGTCATACCCATGGTCATTGATCTCATAGTTGCATGGTGGAGCTTCGTCTTCAGTTAGTCGGTTAAAAACCGTTGAGCATTGCAGAACATTGATGTCATTGTGAGTTCCAGCCATACCAAACAAAGCATGCCAGATCCACAAATCATAATCAGCAACAGCTTCTAGCACGGCACTGCACTCTCCAACATGACCCTTGTAAACTCCTTGCCAGGCGAATGGACAATTCTTCCATGCCCAATGCATGCAGTCGATACTTCCAAGCATATCAGGAAATCCTCTAGCTGCGTTTTGTGTCATAAGCCTAGCAGTGTCAGCTTCGTTTGGTTGTCTCAAATATTTTGGCCTAAACACTACAACAACCGCCCTGCAAAACTTGTACATGGTCTGGATACATGTAGACTCAGCCATGCGCAGGTAGTCGTCAACTGTATCTGCAGGAGCTCCGTATGCAAGAACTTGGTGCCTGGTTGACAGGAGAGTATTTGAGGATGATGATGATGGTGATGATGAGTACTTCCCCGGCAACGGCGCCAGAAAACAGCTTGATGGCTACGTGTTGGTGAACCCCAAGAGGAAGGTTATGATGTAGACAGCAGAAGTTTTCCCTTGAGAAATCTACCCAAGGTTATCAATCCAGTAGGACTTGACGATCTATCGGAAGGTTGTTGATGTTGACTCCCCCTGGCGCTAGGGAGCTTGCACCAACGTGGAATCTGCACAGACACAAACCAGAACTTTGCCCAACACGAAACAGAGAGGTTGTCAATCTCTCCGGTCTTGCAGAAACAAAGAGTTAAACGTATGGTGTGGAAAACAGCAGGAAAAACAGCAAGTAACAGGAAACAGATGATTGCAGCAGGTTGTGTAAACAGTATGAGGAAATTGGACCAGGGTCCACAGTTCACTAGTGGTGTCTCTCTCAGAACAGATAACTAGCATGTTGGGTAAACAAATTACAGCTGGGCAATTGACAAATAGAGAGGGCATAACAATGCAATACATGCCAAGATGTCTACTATGAAATCTAGTTGGGCATTACAACAAAGTACATAGACCGTTATTCCAACCGCATCTATGCCTAAATAATCCACCTTCAAGGCAGCATCCGCATCCTGTTCAGTATTAAGTTGCTAACAACAGATTATTGCATGAAGTAAAGTGTGTAATGTAATCAATACAAGTGCCCTTGGACACTGCACCAATGTTTTATCCCTAGTAGCAACAGCACATCTACCATCTTAGACCTTTCTGTCACTGATCCAGATATCTAGAGACTGAACCCACTATCGAGCATAAATACCCCCTCTTGGAGTCACAAGCATCTACTTGGCCAAAGCATCTACTAGCAACGGAGAGCATGCAAGATCAAGAGCACATAGATAAACAACTTGAATAAACATGGTATCAATATTCATCGGATCCCAGCAAACACAACATCTAGCATTACAATAAGATGATCTTGATCATGTTAGGCAGCTCACAAGATCTAAACATGGAGGCACAAGGTAGAGAGACAACCATCTAGCTACTGCTATGGACCCGTAGTCCAGGGGTGGACTACTCACGCATCACTCCGGAGGCAGGCATGGTGATGTAGAGCCCTCCGGTGATGATCTCCCCTCCGGCAGGGTGCCGGGAAGAGCTTCAGAACTCCTCCGATCTGAGATTGACGATGACGGCCGCGACGGAACTTTTCGTGGAATATGATCGACCGTAATAGGGTTTTCGCGTCGCGGAGAATATATAGGCGAAGAGGCGGCGTCGGTGGCCGAGGGGGGCCACCACGCCATAGGGGGGCGCGGGCCCACCCTGGGCCGCGCCCTAGTGTGGCGTGGCCCCCTGGTGGGTCTGCTCCGACTCCCCTTTGGACTCCGTGATCTCCTCGTGATATTATTGACGATGTCTTTTGTTTCGTCCAATTCCGAGAATATTTCCTTAATAGATTTTCTGAAACCAAAAACAGCAGAAAACAGGGAACTGGCACTGTGGCATCTTGTTAATAGGTTAGTCCCAGAAAATGCATAAAAATGATATAAAGTGTAACCAAAACATGTAGCAATTGATATAATACAGCATGGAACATCAAAAATTATAGATACGTTTGAGACGTATCAAGCATCCCCAAGCTTAGTTCCTGCTCGTCCTCGAGTAGGTAAACGATAAAAACAGATAATTTTTGAAGTGACATGCTACCAACACAATCTTTGATCAAATAACAATGTAATGCACATGATCTGAATGAAGTGATCCAAGCCAATGGTCTATAGTTTGCAAGCAAGTAAATAAAGAGTAAACATAAGTGATCACACAAGTGCAAACTTTCATGAATAATACTATAAAACATTTAGAGATATAATAGTCTAACATAATAGTTAGCTCACAGCAGCAATAATTTCAACATGAAAGTGTTTGTATCAACACAAAGGAAGATAATAGCTTCAGCATTTGCTTCAACTTTCAACATGTATATCATATAGATAATGTCAATGCAAAGAATATGATCAACCAAACACAAAGTTATGTAAAAACTGTTATACTGGAGTTGACAATGATGTTTGCTTAAGTAGACAGAAAGAAGTGGGAAAACTGACTCAACATAAAAGTAAAAGAATGGCCCTTCGCAGAGGGAAGCAGGGATTAACATCATGTGCTAGAGCTGTAGTTCCCGAAGGCATATAGAGAGCATAAAATATTGTTTTGTAAGGTAATGGTGTATACAGGTGTCAACAAATCAAATAGCAGGTACTTGTCATCTTCCATGGCTAACTAACTTTTAGAGCGGTTCCGAGAGTTTTTAGGACTGCACTTGTAACAAGCACTTATTGGTGACACTCCTCCCAACCATTTACTTTCCACAAACCATGGCTAACCGAATCCTCGGGTGCCCACCAACATTCACCATGGAGGAGTGTCTATTTATTTATTTATAGGGTGGACTAACCAGCTCTTTAATGCAAAATAAAAGGTGGAGAAGCAGATGAAGCTGCCAATCCTTGTAAATTAATTAGCATGGAAGATGACAAATCTCACTACTACGTCCTTATGAGCTTTTCAAGTAGTGACACAAAAAGGAAATGTAACAGTTTTGAGTAGTTAGTAGATAGCACATGAAGAAATTTACTTGGAATGGTGAAAACACCACATAATAGGTAGGTATGGTGGACACAGGTGGCATGGATTTGGCTCAAGGTTTTGGATGTACAAGAAGCATTCCCTCTTAGTACAGAGTTTAGGCTAGCAAGGTTATTATAAGCAAACATCATTATCAACTGGAATAGCAAGAGTGTACATAAAACACAAGGTTTGACGAACCATAGACTCCCACTGTCTTCCTTGTTAACACATAGCCTTCATCCAAAAATTATCTAGACTACTATGGACTTCCAATTATGCAACAGATTATTATAGCAGAAAATCCTTATAGTAGTTCTTCATTAATAGCCATTACTTACATGATGCACAAGCTTAAACATTAATTACTTGACAGCTCAAAACAATTGGCAAGCATCAAATTACTCAAGACAACGATCTAAAAAGATTCATGTAAGCATTTTATACCACTACCACATGCATAGCATTTTTCTGGTCCAACCAAACACCAATCAACTTATTTGACAACTCTCCAAACAGATATAAGTGAAGCAAGAGAGTACTTTCTTCAAAAGAAACTGAAAGCTCTAACAAGAGATATATGAAAAACTGAGAGCTAACAGCAATAACAGCAACTAGACAGGAATACTCAACAAGTATAAGTGAAGCACAAGAGTATTCTAATGAAAAAGTGGAGCGTGTCTCTCTCCCAAACATGAATACTAGGATCCAACAAGTATAGCACAGCAAACAAAACAAAACAAACTGAAAACAAAAACACACTGACGCTCCAAGGAAGAGTACACTAGTATGAAGCAATAAAAATATAGCACCATTAGAGATGACCTGATAATTTGTAGATGAAGAAGGGGATGACCTAAAATATGCACATTAGAGATGACCTGATAATTTGTAGATGAAGAAGGGGATGCCTTGGGCATCCCAAGCTTAGATGCTTGAGTCTTCTTGAAATATGCTGGGGAGGTAAGCCTCCCCAAGCTTAAGCTCTTCACTCTTCTTGATCATGTAATATCATTCTCCTCTATCAACACTTGAAAACTTCCTTCACACTAAAACTTAACAGCTTTTCTCATTAGCAGGTTAGTGCACTAAAAGATAATACTTCAAAGTTCTAGCAAAGACAAAACTCACAAGCCAACTATTTTAAACATTAGCCACTGTTACTAGGCTCAAGTGGGCACTTTTACACGAAAAGAAACCACTTAAAAACTTGTAAAAGAGAGAATGCAAAATAAAAGACAGAATCTGTCAAACCAGAACAGTCTGTAATGACGAATTTTTTCGAGGCACTTACGATGCTCAGATGAAGAACTTTTGAAATAATGAAAGTTGCGTAACATCATCAGGAACATGCACAAAAAGTTTCAGCATTTTTCGATTTTTTCTGATTTTCTACTGAATTAAACGGTGACGAACAGCAATCTGTTCCAATGCAGTCCCGAAAATAAATACCAACTTTGCATTAGTAACTCTCCTTGGCACAACAAAACAGCAAATAAAGATAAAGGAGTTGCTACAGAGGTAAACAAGCATCCTTGACACATGGGATATCTCCCACAAGTGCTTTTCTTTAATGCCTTTCAGCTAGGCTTTAGGATTTTAATGATGCTCGCATAAGAATAAGAGTTGAAAAACAAAGAGAGCATCAAGAGGCAAATATCAAAATCATCTGAGTCTAACCCACTTCCTATGCAGAGGAATATTGTAGTAAAACAAATCATTGAAGCATAAAGCAGCTAGCATAGGAAGATGCAACAAATCCAATTTTAAAACTTCCAACACAAAGAGAGGTATTTTAGTGACATGAAAACTTTTAAAACCATCTTTCCCTCTCTCATAATAATTTTCAATAGCATCATAAACAAACTCAACAACATAACTATCACATAAAGCATGCTTTTTATGATCTACAAACACATAACTTTTATCAAGCAAGATAGTGGGATCAAAAATTTCAAACCCACTTTTAGACATATTGAAACAAGTTGATTGATCACTCTCTTAATAATATTATCAAGCAACATAGGACCATCATCTAGAGCTTTATCATAAACATTTTCTAAGCAAACACTCTCATTACCATGCATTTCGAAATTAGGAATAAAAAGAGGATTATCATAAGACTTATCAAAATAGCATGGATTTTCATAAACAACATTGGGGGAAATATTTGGTACTTCTGTTATTTTTGCTTTCTCTTGAGTCAAGGAATGTTTGTCTACCTCAAATTTATCAAAAGAAGTTATTTCAATAGTATCATTACCAACTTCCCCAAGCTTAATATTTTCCATAGCATTAGCAACAACCATGTTCAAAGAGTGTATACCAATATCATTGGTACTATCATGCAAATAAAGTTCCATAGGTTTTTTAATTTTCTCTTCAAACACATCATGTCCTAGCTCAAGATAAATTTCATAAAGGTTTCTCAAGTTGTTTTCAGCCATAGGACAAGTTTCAAGCAAAGTACCCATGAATAGCAAGCAAAGAACTAGACATAATAACAAACCGAAATAAACTAGATGCAGGAATTTAATTTTTTTGGATTTTTGATTTTTAACAGCAAGCAAAACAAAACTAAAACAAGACAAAAACAAAGTAAAGAGATTGGAACTGAGAGACTCCCCTTTCCAATAGCCTCCAAGTCCCCGGCAACGGCGCCAGAAAACAGCTGGTGCCTGGTTGACAGGAGAGTATTTGAGGATGATGATGATGGTGATGATGAGTACTTCCCCGGCAACGGCGCCAGAAAACAGCTTGATGGCTACGTGTTGGTGAACCCCAAGAGGAAGGTTATGATGAGACAGCAGAAGTTTTCCCTTGAGAAATCTACCCAAGGTTATCAATCCAGTAGGACTTGACGATCTATCGGAAGGTTGTTGATGTTGATCCCCCTGGCGCTAGGGAGCTTGCACCAACGTGGAATCTGCACAGACACAAACCAGAACTTTGCCCAACACGAAACAGAGAGGTTGTCAATCTCTCCGGTCTTGCAGAAACAAAGAGTTAAACGTATGGTGTGGAAAACAGCAGGAAAAACAGCAAGTAACAGGAAACAGATGATTGCAGCAGGTTGTGTAAACAGTATGAGGAAATTGGACCAGGGTCCACAGTTCACTAGTGGTGTCTCTCTCAGAACAGATAACTAGCATGTTGGGTAAACAAATTACAGCTGGGCAATTGACAAATAGAGAGGGCATAACAATGCAATACATGCCAAGATGTCTACTATGAAATCTAGTTGGGCATTACAACAAAGTACATAGACCGTTATTCCAACCGCATCTATGCCTAAATAATCCACCTTCAAGGCAGCATCCGCATCCTGTTCAGTATTAAGTTGCTAACAACAGATTATTGCATGAAGTAAAGTGTGTAATGTAATCAATACAAGTGCCCTTGGACACTGCACCAATGTTTTATCCCTAGTAGCAACAGCACATCTACCATCTTAGACCTTTCTGTCACTGATCCAGATATCTAGAGACTGAACCCACTATCGAGCATAAATACCCCCTCTTGGAGTCACAAGCATCTACTTGGCCAAAGCATCTACTAGCAACGGAGAGCATGCAAGATCAAGAGCACATAGATAAACAACTTGAATAAACATGGTATCAATATTCATCGGATCCCAGCAAACACAACATCTAGCATTACAATAAGATGATCTTGATCATGTTAGGCAGCTCACAAGATCTAAACATGGAGGCACAAGGTAGAGACAACCATCTAGCTACTGCTATGGACCCGTAGTCCAGGGGTGGACTACTCACGCATCACTCCGGAGGCAGGCATGGTGATGTAGAGCCCTCCGGTGATGATCTCCCTCCGGCAGGGTGCCGGGAAGAGCTTCAGAACTCCTCCGATCTGAGATTGACGATGACGGCCGCGACGGAACTTTTCGTGGAATATGATCGACCGTAATAGGGTTTTCGCGTCGCGAGAATATATAGGCGAAGAGGCGGCGTCGGTGGCCGAGGGGGGCCACCACACCATAGGGGGGCGCGGCCCACCTGGGCCGCGCCCTAGTGTGGCGTGGCCCCCTGGTGGGTCCTCCGACTCCCCTTTGGACTCCGTGATCTCCTCGTGATATTATTGACGATGTCTTTTGTTTCGTCCAATTCCGAGAATATTTCCTTAATAGTTTTCTGAAACCAAAAACAGCAGAAAACAGGGAACTGGCACTGTGGCATCTTGTTAATAGGTTAGTCCAGAAAATGCATAAAAATGATATAAAGTGTAACCAAAACATGTAGCAATTGATATAATATCAGCATGGAACATCAAAAATTATAGATACGTTTGAGACGTATCAGAACTCTCAAAGCAGCCGTGCATTTCTGGATAGAAGAGAAACCAACCAGCCCGGTAGAGTCACTCTTCAGCTTGATGTGGTCATCGTACTCCCGCACGCCCATCAGAACGACCATGAAGAGGTCTCTGTTCATCCTAAACCGCCGCCGGAATTCCCTGTCCCCGTGTGTGGGAGCGTCGGCGAAGTAGTCTTGACACAACGTCATATGTCCCTACATCCGCACGCGATCTTTGTTCATCCTCCTGCCGGTTTCAAACCTCCAATCCGAGGCGCAATGTTGATCTGCGCTAGCAAACCAACCATGCAAGGGATGATCGCCAAGTGTTCATCAACCAAGGCGTTGGTGACGGCTTGGGCGGTGAGCAATGCGCCGGCCAGCTCGAGTTCGTCGTCGCTATTCATCTATATTATCACAAGGTTTAGCAAAAAAAGAAGACCCGAATTTAGAAGAAAAAAAGAACTGAGCTGAGCAATGCGACGAACACCTTGCTTGCGCGGGGTCTCGGAGGCGGCGACGGTGTAGCGCCGAACAACAAGCGCGGCTCGACGGAGAAGAGACTACATGCACTGCGACGGGAGATATAGTACGCCGTTCCTGCCGCAGGGAGACGGGCGTCCAGCCGGAGGGTGGGTGGCGGCGCCGGTGAATCAGTAGGGATGGGGATTCAGTAGGGACGGGGTTGAATACAGGCCGCAAGGGACGCTGGGGAGAAAAGAAAGGGTATGTGCGGCTGACGTGTCGTCCCCACCCGTCAGGATTGGACGAGGCGCGCGTTGCGGCGGTTGCCGGCATGCCCGGTTGCGTCCCTAGAACCTGGGCGTGAAGCGGGGTTGCTGGCCGCTCTATTGGGACGTGCCGGCAACTTTTGGTCTATTGGGCGCGCCGCTGGGGACTAATTTCGTACCGGCGCGCTGGTGCAGATGCTCTAAGTTTCTCTGTTCAAAGTTTAAAAAGATGACGAGAATAAATAAAAAGAGGTATTAACGCATTTAGTCCCACAACTTGCGCCTCTGATACGATTTAGTCCCACTTCTTGGAGATTGTACGATGCAGGTACCACAACTTGTTTGCCTGGTACGATTTGGTCCTAAATCGCTGTGATGGTGACACGTGTGATGCCACGGTGGATCTTTGCACGCGCCATCTCGTGGTAGTTTTGCACGGAACCCCCTGTGGTTTTTTCATATCGCAGAAATATCCGCGACCAGTTAAAACGAAAATTCTGAAATCCCTAACCCTAGCTAGCTCTCCCGGCGCCGACGGCGACCGTCGCGGCCGTCGGACTTGAGGCGAAGGAGGTCGAATTCGAAGGAAGGAGGCGGAGGGAGGCGGAGGTTGTCGAATGGGGACGATTCGAAACTCGGAGCGGCTCGAATCAGAGCTCGACGGTGGCCTCGAGTGCGGCCGCGGGATGAGCAGCGACGACCGCGAGCCATGGGCCACGGTGACCGGTGAGGTGTACTGGAATCCGACGGCGACGGTGACAGCAAGAAGAAGATCGCAATTTCCTGCACAGGTTGGCATCCTCTGCCTCGATTTGATTTCAGAAATTTGCTCTGCATTTTTATCTCGTCAGTTAAGCTGACCGTGTTCTGCTCGATAGGTGAATGCTGCTGAATTCCAGTACCAGGACCCGTATGTTAGCAGACGAACCATGAGGGAACTCGAAGATGACAATGTGCTGCTGGTGAGGAAGAATGCTGAATTGGAGCTGGAGGTACAGAAATTGAAGGCCGAGAAGAACAAAATGCAAAAGAAGCACAGGGAAGAGTTAAGGATCAGAGATAGGAAGGAATTAGTGATGGTGTTTGTAGGAGCAACTTGTGTAGTGATTTATTCTTGTGTTGTGTGGAATAAAAGCAACCATTTTAGAATAGCATAAATGAATATGCTTGTGTTGTGTAGTGATGTATGCTTGCTTCAAGTTTAAATGAATATGTCAGTTGGTAATATAGCAGCAAGGTTACATGAATTTATATCTCAGAATAGCATAAATGTCTCAAAAATCACATGAATTTATATTGTTCCCATGTATGTCTCACAGAATCAATACATTACATGACTGTATCCAGTGATATGTCTTACGAAATCATGAACAGTACTTATTTGAACAGAACAGAGCTACATTTCATCAGCTGGAGGTGGTGCATGATACGTCTCAAACGTATCTATAATTTGTGATGTTCCATGTTGATATTATACCAATTGTTACATGTTTTATATACACTTCATAGCATTTTTACGCATTTTCTGGGACTAAGCTATTAACAAGATGCCACAGTGCCAGTTCCTGTTTTCTGCTGTTTTTGTATTCCGGAAAAGCTAGTCTGAAAATTTCTCGGAATTGGACGAAACTTGGACAGAACCTCCTATTTTTCCAACACGAAGACGGAGTCCAGAGGAGACACGGGGGGGAGCCACGTGGCGCCCACACCATGGGGCCGCGCGGGACCCCCTGCCGCGCCGTGGGGTGGTGTGGGGCCCTCGTGGCTCCGCAGCCGCCGCCCTTTCGCTTATTTATTCCTCCCGACGCGAAAACCCTAGATACCCGAGCCATTATCCATGAAAGTTCCAGAGACGCCGCCGCCGTCAACCCTAGCTCGGGAGGGTTCAGAAGCTCTTCCCGGCACCCTGCCGGAGAGGGGAATCATCACCGGAGGGCTCTACATCACCATGCCTGCCTCCGGAGTGATGCGTGAGTAGTTCATCCTTGGATTACGGGTCCATGGCAGTAGCTAGGTGGTTGTCTCTCCACTTTATGCTATCATGTTTAGATCTTGTGAGCTGCCTATCATGATCAAGATCATCTTATTGTAATGCTACATGTTGTGTTTGCTGGGATCCGATGAATATTGAATAATGTCAAGTTGATTATCAATCTATCTTATATGTTATTTATGATCTTGCATGCTTTCCGTTACTAGTAGATGATTTGGCCAAGTAAATGCTTGTAACTCCAAGAGTGAGTATTTGTGCTAGATAGTGGGTTCATGCCTCCGGTAATCTGGGAGAGTGACAATAACTTTTAAGATTGTGGATGTGCTGTTGCCACTAGGGATAAAATAACCGATGCTTAACTTAAGGGTACGCCGTTAGGTCTAATGCATTTGTTTACTTTACGCATATTACTTAATGCAATTATCCGTTGCTTGCAACTTAATACCTACGGGGAACTCGGTATGACAACCTGGCGGTGGATTATTAGTCATAGACTTTGTTGGATAACGGTCTATGTATTTTGTCGTAATGCCCACATGAATATCATAGTAATCATCATGTCATATATATGCATTGTTATGCGCTCAATATTTTGTCAATTGCCCAGCTGTAATTTGTTCACCCAGCATGTTAGTTATCTGTTATGGAGAGACACCACTAGTGAACTGTGGACCCCGGTCCATTCTTTTACACTGATAATACAACCAACTGCAAACACTGTTCCTTTTCATTCTCTGCAATTTACTACTGTTTTGCACACCATACGTTTAATCCTTTGTTTTCAGCAAGCCGGTGAGATTGACAACCTCACTGTTTCGTTGGGGCAAAGTATTTTGACTGTGTTGTGTGCAGATTCCACGTCGGCGCCGGATTCCCTGGTGCTGCGCCGTGCCATATTCCGCCACCAACAACCTTCCGAAGCGATTTCTTGCTCTACTGGTTCAATTAAAGCTTGTTTTCATACTGAGGGAAAACTGCTTCTATACTGCATCATAACTTCCTCTTGGGGTCTCCCAGCGAACGTGTGATCCACGCAATCAGTGCACTCTAACTCAGCTGAACTTCTTGTGCTTCTTCATTGAGATCTGGGATGTCAATAGCATTCCTTCTTGTCTTTGTTGCTCTGGGTGCAGTACCAGTAGCCTTCCTTCTCCCTCTACTGCTGCTGCCTTGCTCTGTTCCTGCATTTGATCTTGCACTGGACCTTCCTGTCCCTCTACCTCTCAAATTACCTCTAGATGATGCAGTAGTGACTCTTACTGTAGGTTGGGGAATACTTTCTCTTGCAGCAACGACGAAAGCATTTTCAGGTAAAGGTCCCAGAAGTCTCTCCATTGGCACATTTTCAGTTCGCTACAAAATTACAGAGATAACTGTGAGTTCCTTTTTCATCCAGAAATAACTATGCATATTCATCAAGTAATAACAACTCGTACCTCCTTTTGCATATTATAGACCATGATGTTTACCATATTGGTAGGGTCAAGTCTGGGGTCAGGTCTGTGTGGAATAACATGCTGCACACACATAGCGCACATATAAATAGCAGCAAGCACACATACACGGCACATGTAAATTGCTCTACACATATAAATGCAAAAAATACCTGAAGCAACTCTGGAATGTCAATTTCATCATCTTCTCCGATAATGGGTGCAGATTCCACGTTGGCGCCAGATTCCCTGGTGCTGCGCCGTGCCATATTCCGCCACCAACAACCTTCCGAAGCGATTTCTTGCTCCTACTGGTTCGATTAAACCTTGGTTTCATACTGAGGGAAAACTGCTTCTATACTGCATCATACCTTCCTCTTGGGGTCTCCCAGCGAACGTGTGATCCACGCAATCCAGCATATTTTCTGGCGCTGTTGCCGGGGAGCAGAAGCACTTCGGTTCAGCAATCTCCTTGCCTTCCTTCCACACGCCATATTTTCTGACGCCATATTGGGAAGCAAGAGGATTTCTGCAAGGGGAGTTTCACGCTTCCAATCTCTTTACTTTGTTATTGTCTTGCTTAGTTTATTTTTATTTAGTCTTGTTTGCTTTATTTATCAAAACACAAAAAAATTAGTTACTTTTATTTTCAAGTTGTTATCTTTCTGTTTTGTTTTAATTTTGCTAAAATGAGTACCCCTGAGAACACTAAGTTGTGTGATTTCACTAGCACGAACAACAATGATTTCACTAGTACACCTATTGCTCCATCTGCTTCTAACGCAGAATTCTATGAAATTAAACCTGCACTTTTAAATCTTGTTATGAAAGAGCAATTCTCTGGTGTTAGTACTGATGATGCTGCTGCTCACCTTAATAATTTTGTTGAACTTTGTGAGATGCAAAAGTATAAGGATGTAGATGGTGATATTATTAAACTGAAACTTTTTCCTTTCTCTTTGAGAGGACGTGCTAAAGAATGGTTGCTATCTTTGACTAGAAATAGTATTGATTCATCGACTAAATGCAAAAATGCTTTCATAGGAAAATATTATCCTCCTGCTAAAATTATATCTTTGAGAAGTAGCATTATGAATTTTAAACAATTTGATAATGAGCATGTTGCTCAAGCTTGGGAGAGAATGAAATCATTGGCAAAGAATTGTCCCACCCATGGACTGACTGCTTGGATGATCATCCAAACCTTTTATGCAGGACTAAATTTTTCTTCAAGAAACCTATTGGATTCGGCCTCTGGAGGTACCTTTATGTCCATCACTTTGGGTGCTGCAACAAAACTTCTTGATGATATGATGATAAATTATTCTGAATGGCACACCGAAAGAGCTCCACAAGGTAAGAAGGTAAATTCTGTTGAAGAAACCCCTTCGTTGAGTGATAAGATTGATACTATTATGTCTATGCTTACAAATGGAAATATGCATGTTGATCCAAATAATGTTCCTTTAGCTTGTTTGGTTGCTCAAGAAGAGCATGTTAATGTGAACTTCATTAAAAATAATAATTTCAACAACAATGCTTATAGAAATAATTTTGGTAATAACAATTATAAGCCCTATCCTTTTAATAGTGGCAATGGTTATGTTAATTCTTATGGTAATTCCTACAAAATAATAAGAGTGTACCCTCTGATCTTGAAGTCATGCTTAAGGATTTTATTAGTACACAAACTGCTTTCAATAAATCTGTTGAGAAAAAGTTTGGGAAAATCGATGTTCTTGCCTCTAAAGTTGATAGTCTTGCTCTTAATGTTGATTTGTTAAAAATTAAAACTATGCCTCATGATGTTAAAGAGAGCAAAACTCTCAATGCTATACAAGTTAAAATTGATAATAATGTGAGGATGTTAGCTGATTTACATGCTAGGTGGGCAAGAGAGGATGAAATTGCTAAAAAGAATAGTATTGCTAGAGTTTATACTATTACTACTACTGAAAATGCTGTAAACTCAAGTGTTAACAAACCTCCTACTGTCAATGGTAAAGTAATTGGTGTTGGCAATGTCTCTACTTCTGTTGCAAAACGTTTAAAATTGCCTGAAAACACTGAAACTGTTCCTGATAAAAGTGCTGAAACTTTTCGAGATGTGGGAGACAATGGTCCTATTACTTTTGATAATAATGATTTTGATTTTGATGGTTGCAATATTTCTGAAATAATTAAGTTCTTGCAAAAGCTAGCTAGAAGTCCTAATGCTAGTGCTATAAACATGGCTTTTACTAAACATATTACTAATGCTCTCATGCAAGTTCGGTAAGAGAAATTAAAACATGAAGCTTCTATCCCTAGGAA